>JAEQBH010001769.1:0-600000 GCA_016808115.1 Tetrastigma voinierianum
AGGTAAAGCCTCACTTGTACACACACATTTTAAAGAATACTTTGCAAAGCATATTCGTGATACTTTATTATTTTTAGCATTGCTAAGGGACTAGCAAATGTGTCGGTTGGGGTGATTAGTACCCAAAAGTGCTTTTCGAGTCCTATTTAAGATAGGTGGTTTTGAGTGTTTTTGCGTACTAATCATATTAATTAACTGATTGACATGTGCGTGTCCTTTAGTACTAACATTTTGTTTCGAGGTTGCCTTTGGTAGTTTTGGGTGTGTTTCGTGAACCTCCCATCATATCAAGCTTAGCATCGAAATTTCGCTGATTTATACCGAGTTCGGTTGAATTCTCATCGATTTCATCAAGCCTAGGATGAAGAAATAGCAACCATAGAAGTTGAGAAATGCAGGCTGGAGAATGCAGAAGAGAGGATCGCACTCACTGATTTACAGCGAAAATTTTCTATCATAGCTTAAAATTACTATGCATAGCGAAATTTTAATTTTCAAGAGGATCGATCTCGCTATGATAGCGAAAATTCTGCTCCCTGTTTTTATGATCCAAATGACTCCGTTTTGTTTAATTTCTCTTTTGCCCTCAATGTAATCATATTATTTAGGTTAGTTTGGTATTTTCGCATGTTTGTGGGGCTATATAAGCCATGTTATGAACATTTTGTAACCTAACTATTCAATTCACGCAGCCTTAGCATACAAATTTGCTTTGGTTCCCATTTTCTCTCTTTCTCCCCTTTCTCTCATTTTTAAAGCTGCCAAACACACCTCGAGGATGACAACTCAAAGGATGTTCGCTGGCCTCAAACCTTGAAGATGAGGGTTGCTAGGTTGGTCGATGTTGGTTTGCGTGTTCTGCTGGCGGAAGGTGCAATCGCGTGATTTGTGTTTCAAACTTTCCAAACTAGGTTTAAATGCTATTTAATGGCTTTCTTCGTCAATACTGCATGCTTCAAAGGTTCAAAGGTATTCTAATGGTAGATAAGCACCGATATCCATTATGTCATTTACGAGCCACCGAAGTAGGTTAAATGCTTTATTTCTTATCCGCAACATTAAATGCTCGCAAATGCTATGGTTCAAATAGGAATGTTACTAAGGGTTGGTATTTAAAGTTAAACAAAGATTCGTTTTGAAATGACTATATGTCATTTGGCCCTAATTCGAGGAAATAACCCGAGGACCCTCTACAACCCCATCACATCAAACTAGTGACCAAAACTTCAAGGTGTTCTTTACATCTTATTTCCTCTTAAACGCTTCACTTAGCTTAGTGACAACAACAACCACACTTTTTAATGCAATCCGAAATCCAAAATGAAAGCCTCACCCATTTCGAATCAAGTGATACAAGCCATCGGTAAGACGAAAACCCATCCCCGTGTTCGACCCTAGAACGCTATACTGCAGTAGCTTGACTACGGGGCAAAAGAGGAGGAAATTTAGGATACAAATTTGTTGATTCCGATCACCCTACTGGGTGGCACGAATCATTAAGTTGAGGTGTGTCAAAAAATCCACGATGAACCGATTGAGTCTCTAATAGTACAAGATTGAAAGGTGTTTTTCTACAAAATGCATGATTCACCCTTTTGTCAGGTAAGCTTGTACATACCCTAAGCACTTTAAAACACAAGTCACCCTCTCAAGCACTTTTCGCTGGGCTTAGAGAAAAGTTATGTGAACACCATTATTTTGATCTCCAAGAACTCTAGAACTTGTTCACTTATCTCTCAAGACGAAATCCTAGACATCTCAGCAAATAGGAAGTGCTTTAGGCCATCTTTGAACCATTTTTCTAGCCATCCTGTACATGATGATATCCTTAGCCACCCTTCTCGAGCCTAAAGAAGCCTTTTCCTTGTGAACCAGAAAGCTCCTTAACCCTTATATGTTTTCCTTCAATTAAAAACCTAATTTGCCTATAGCATGTGTGTTGATGCATTATTTCTATTGGATGGGATGATTGGCTTAAGTGATGAAAAAGAAAGAAAAGAAAATGAAGTCAAGGTTGAGTAAGTTTTATTTTGTAGCCTTCCTACCTTGAGCAAGTAATTTCTTAGGGGTGTTCTACACCTAGTACCCTAAGGCCAAATGGTTTGAGAGTTGTTGGCCCAAAACTCGCTAAGGGGGTAGGTAGAAAGCTTAAGGAATCGACATCAGACGCTACTTTATAATTTTTTTTGTTAGAAATGTGAATAAATGGAGTTTGGTGATCAAAGAGGAAATGGAATTCAAATAAGTTTAGTGATGGAAGTGGTGGTGAAAGCTCAATGAAGCTTGAAAGAAAGAAAAATGCATGTTATAAGTTATTTACATACATGCTTTTATACCATTAATCACCTATCAATTATTTTCTTTTATGGTGTTTTTGAGGGCTCTAATGCTTAATTGTATCATCTTATGACTTTAGATACATTTTGAAGCAAAATGAGCATAGAAAGGGCCAAAATATGAATTTATGGGTTGTACCATGACCTCTCATGGCTTCGAGAGTGATATGGATGGATTCTAGACTTATTTCGATGTCCATTAAATCCAAGAATGCTCAATTCGGAGTTCGAACGAAAAAGATATAGTCTTGAGAAGTCAAAAATGAGGATTTTCCAAGACACCACATATAGCACCGCTCTAAGTTTGTAAATTTTCGGTTTACCTAATGGCCTCCAATGAATCCAAGCTTGATATGGATAGATTCTACTGTCCCGTAGCTTTTCATAGAGTATGAAATCATCGCATTTTGAGGTTGGATGAGAGAGTTATGAACATTTCAAGTTAGAAGGTCAAAATAGGAGGTAGTTGACAAAATCAGCTTTTGACTTGTCGCGACAAGGAGGTGTTTGATGCGGCAAGGGACCACTTTCCCCGACAACCACTTTCTTTCTGCGACAAGCGACGAAGCCCAAAGCTCAATTTTGTTGAAAACCCTATTTTTAGGCCATTTTAGGTCCGATTTGAGTGTTATAAAAGCCAAAATAACCACCTAGAAAAGTGGGGAACGATTTGGGAAACCAAAAATAAAAAGGGAAAAACCCTAGAGAGGTCAAGAGGAGCTGATTTTGCAAGAGAAGAAAGTGGATTCAAGAACGAAATGCTAGAAGACTGAAGATCAAGAGAAGGGGATTCTTGCTCAAACATTGGTTCGCTTCTCTTATCTCTTTCTTTTACATTAATGAACATGTTTAACTTCATTTATTGTCTAATGAAGGTGTTAAGCTAAACATTCTCTACGACATTGTTGCGGGACCCTACTTATATCTTTTTTTAGAAAAGTTTGTGGAAATATGCTTGTATTGATGTTGTGATGTGAATCTTACTTATTGGTGATTTCTTTTAATCAAATCATATCGAAAACCTTGATTAAGACTCATTTTAATGGCATTCATCTAGGGTCTCCTAGTGACAATGGGAATGTTTAATTAACCCTAGCCTACGGTTTCATGCTAATGTGATTTAATTAAGGAAAGTCTAATTAACCTAATTAAAGAGGTTTATGAAATCAGAAATGTTTGGTATTAAATGGATTTCATTAGGGTGATATTAGCATTGTGTTAGGGTCGTATAGACTATACAGTGATTGGTTCCTACACAGATCATGTTGTTTTATTGTATGTACCTAACAATGACCAATAGAACACCTAAGGAAAGAATTGCTTTAGAAAAGTATCACTCTAAATACCTAGATGGACTTAACAGTGAATAAGGAGTAAGTGTGAGAAATTGGGGTTTGCAACGAAAGTGAAAACCCCATATCTTAGTCCTTGGACAAATACAAGCTATATTTTCATATAACTCAGGCTTAATTTGTATAAATCAAGAAGCATCAAGAACAACAATCAACCCTAGTATTTCGCACCTTTGAGTATTTTCCTTTAGTTTGATCCAATTTTTGTTAGTAAAACCTTAATCATCCATGTGTCTTTTTTATTTCTTTTATTTTTAAATCTTTCATCATATCCTTTTAATTTGAAGCTTAGATAGTAAAGCAATTAATTAGTTGAGGTACTTGGTTGGTCAAACAAAGAATGCATCCCTGTAGGAACGATATCTAGACTGTTAGAGTCCATTTTATTTCTTGTACGACCCGTGCACTTGCGGTTAAATTTAGTGCGTAGCAAAGCGCCTAATAGCATGTCTATGGGTAAATTTGAGCCTAAAATGTATCATTTACCATACCTTAAACCCAAGCCATGCATTACAAGTGTAATAAAGACCTATTGATCCTAAATGTTAGGAATTGTCTACATTAGTGGAGAGAGATATGAAAAAAAAAAGCTAATGTACAGAGATCCATCACACATTCGTGTTTGCATAAAAATATCCGAGTTGCAATTGGTTAAGTTGGGAATGACTGCTCACACACACACGCATAGAGTTGTGGCCTAAACAATCTCTACTTGGGGGCTGAATCTTTTTCTTAAAACTCACATAACCTTGATGTTTCTCCATGTTAATAGTTTGACAAGATCACTAAGGCCAATTTGCATTCACTTCAAGTCTAACTCACTCATATTGCCTTTTGAATGTTTCTTTCCTTTGCTTGAGGACAAGCAAACCTTTAAGTACGAGCATATTTGATAGGTGTATTTCATACCAGTTTAATTGTCATTTATCTCCTATCATCTACATGTTTTAATGTGATCGGTTTTAATGCTTGTTTATCTCATACCGTGGTTTAGGGCAAGTCCAGAGCTAAAGGAGCAAAAAATGGATCAAAATGGAGCATAAAGAGGTAGAAAATCGAAGTTCAACAATGCAAGACTACGTTGCGAGGCGCGAGACCATGTAGCAACGTGATAGAGAGTAGAATTCCAAAGATGCAAAGGCAACATCGCAACTTGACAAAGGCTAACTTACAAGCCAACGTCGCAACATAGACTTTGCGCGTTGCGATGTGGCCAAGACACACAACACCGACAATAAGCTCATGTCATGACATGGCTCACGCACATCACGACGTCACTGACGGGCCATAGCCCATAACTTTCTATTTTTCAAGCCCTAATTTTGATCTATAAAAAGAGAGGAGGCCTAAGTCAAAAAGGCATCAAAGAGGGAGTATGAAGTCCATCGTTGAAGAGGAGTATGAAGCCTAAACTTGCAATCAAAAACTCGTTTATCTTCATCTCTTTCTTCTTTGAACTATGTTTATTTTGAAAGACACATTCGTTAATTTGTTCATTATTATGGATAACTAAATCTTTCAATAGGAAGTTGATTGGAACCAATGTCTTATTTTCCTTAAATTCTTATTAAATCTGTGGGTTTTATTTTTATATATTTATGCGCTTGTGAATGAAGTGGATGGTTGATTTGGTTTATGGAATTGAATTACCCTAAGGTTAATTAATTAAGAGTGCAAACTAATATTGATTAATCGATCTTCAAACAAAGATTGTGTAGAGACTGCAAGGACCTAGAGGTGATCGGGTTCCCAGCATAGTCTAGGGGTTTTAATGTAAGGACCAAGAGGTGACTGAAGCAAAAGAACTAGGAAGGGATTTAGATGACATTGCTTCATACACTATAAGAACTAGGAAGTGACTAGGGATGAGAGAGGAGAAACCTGAGCCAACATGCATGAGTTGAGGTCTACATCTTTTTGACCTTGACAAGTATATACACTAATGAACCATGCTTCAAGGCTTAAAAAAAGAAACAAATGCATTAGGGACCATCAATCAAACCTAGTATTACATTCCACTAGGTTAATCAAGTGTTCAACTTAACTCTCATTGGTTTCAATCCAAATCCGACTCTTTGGATCAGTATTTTAGTTTAATTAATACAATCACCTTTTGAATTAGATAATTTAGATGACCCAATTAGCTTGGTGCTTGGTCAGTCAAGCGACACACACCTTCCTTATGGGATCGATATTTAGACTCTAAGAGTCCACTTTACTTCTTGTTAACCCATGCATTCGTGGTAAAATTGCATAACATGAAAAATGTGCAACAAAACTAAAACATAAATTTTATTATGTAGAATATTCATAAAATATGTCTACAACTCATGATAGGCGAATAAAAACTCCCACTAAAATTACAAATCATCAATTGATACTACACCCATATGAGTAGTATGGTCATGAAAGACCTAGGGTAGTAAACCTTAGGTGAGCGGATCTGCAATCATGGAGATTGTGTCAATGTACTCTATAAATATTTTGGACCATTGTTTTAAAATCGGACATGCCTTTATTAAATCGAAAGCATTGGTCACTAACCGTAAGCTTACCGATTCAATTGCTCACTATTGACCGATAATCAAACCGCGGGTCAAATTGAGAACGCTATAAATATATTTTTTTTATATCATAAACCCAATAAATAAATAAACTATATCAAAATTTTAATAATATTCCAAAACTTTTCACAAAATCTCTCCTTCTAGAATCATTATATATCATATCTCTATATAGCATGATGCTATATATTGACAATGTAAAATTCAAAACTTTCTTTATTAAATCATAAATGGATAATATTTAATTAGCTTTAGTTTTTTTAGTTTTAATTTAATTTAAATTCAAATGAAATGTTTTTCGTTTTTGCATTTCACACTAGTTAAATAATAGATAATTTTTCAATCAAAATTTATTTATTTTTTTAAATAGTAATTTTATAATTAATTTAAAATTATAAATTTAGTTTAAATTTAAAAAAATAGAAATCGAATATTTAAGATTCAAATCCTAGATTTCAGAATTTATATCATAAATCTAAAATCTACCTAAAATTTCGGATTCAAATTCGAGATTTCATAAATAAAAATGGTATTTAAGAAATAAAAATGCTATATTTTATATTTCTATCAGAAATCTAAAATCTACCTAAAATCTCGGATTCAAATCCTATATTTAAAAAATAAAAATGGCATTAAATTATATGTCCAGACAGCAACAACGACAAAGATCATGCAATAGAACTTGCTCAATAGTTTACTGCCACCTCGACAATGGCAACAAAGCACTGACAACGGTCGTTTACATGAAAGGAAAAAAAAAAATCATTCAATCGCCGATTGTTGAAAATTGATCTGCTCATCTAGTTCATGTATCCAATCGCTAGTTTGTCATGTTCGACATCGGCTCGACTCCCTTCAACTCAAAATGATTGAATCCTGGCCCGAATGGTGACTAGTCGATTGTTGACCGACTCCAATCCAATCAACTGGGTCCGATTTTAAACATCAGATTTGACCACTCTAGATCATTTCCTTAGTAATTAGAACTTGATGTCAATATTTAATTTTTCATAATATGGTATTAAAGCAATGTCAAATATGTAAAGGTTATCATAAACCAAAGCCACATGTGAATTTAAAGACAAGGTAACTTGATTATTTCCTTAAAAGAAACTACAATATCCCAATTTGTTCAAATAAGAAACTAAAATCAAATTCCGTTTAAATGACAGTACAACAAAAGTGTCTTTCAAATCTAAATAGAAACCAATATACAATAATAACCTATAATCCCTTATAGCTACGTCCACTAACTTGTCATCTCTCATGTAGATGTATCTTTCAACATTAATCGCTTTTGATAACCTCGCATAATCCTTTTCTTTACGAGATCATAATAAATAAACTCACATGATAACTTAAATTTAATCATTCAATAATGGTCCATCTCATCATAAGGTACTAAGTGCCAACATTAATATCAAATCTTTGGATAATAATCTTAGCATTATTAGCAGTACTTTTGTTGTAATGATCCAAACATTAACAATAATGCATGTCAAATAACAAAAACCCATCTTTGGATTTATTTATTATCCACATGTACAACCTTATAATTATCACATATTTCACCATCACATGTGTATATAGTCGAAGCCAAGGATTCACCTTTATTTGGATCGGCTGTACTCTGCAGAACATATACTCACACCACATTCAACTTCTCTTATAAATAATCACACAAGAAAGTTACTTTGACTTTATGTTTCATTCACTCATTCAAATGCTAAACAACATAACCAAGTATTTAAATTTATATTGAAACGATTGGGAAGATTTAAAAATCATCAGCTGACCATATCTTCCTTTTATAACCACGTTTAATCATAAATGTCTTCAAAATTAAAATAATAAAACTTATTCTATTAACAAGGTTCAAACCCATAACATGAAGAAACGAAGACTCATGATACAACAATTAAACCATATCATACATAGTATAATCATAATTCTAAATATCAATTGAAAGAATTATCAAAATCTCATGTGGTTCATAAAGAGTACATACAGAATCTATTATCTCATAATATATTTTTATAGTAAAACCTCCAATTCACATTTTATTCTCAAAACCATAACATAATAAACTAAGAAATTTATTCCAATGATTCAACATGAAAGTGATTATGATACCACTTGTTGAGAAACCTTATGAACCCTTCCCTCCGTATTGGTATGATATTGTTTACTTTGGGCTTAAGGCCCTTGGCAAGTGGTGGTTCACGTAAGGCGAGTGCCCAAACACAGTAAAGGCAAGAATGGAACTTTGTTCGATGGTTCAATTTTACAAAATCACCCCCCAAAAATGTATAGCCAGAAATGAAATTATATAAAATTAATAACAAACAGAGAATATAAATACTACAACATTGTAATGTCAAGTGAATAACCAAGGCTGCCAAAAAAATAAAATAAATAAATAACCAACATTTTAACATGGGACAAGGAATAGTTCTCTATATTAACCAAAAAAATGCGATCTTTTTTCTCCTCAATTAGTGCTTAGAAGAATCATAATTTGGCAATTCAAATTAGAGCCTTTCAAATTAGAGCCTTTCCATGAGCTTTAATAACCTCAGATTAATAATGTGATTTATTTGGAGTAGTAGCTATGGATGCGACATTAACATAAATAGCATGGAAATCATTTTCAATAATTAGGAAATGGAAGTATAAGACCCGAAATTACCAGCATCCTATCTCTATGCATTTGGTCAAAAATGGATTCAAGTAAAATTGGATAATGAAAAAAAAATTATTACAGTTCTCCAAAAGTGAGAATAAATAAATAATAAATGAGCAGAATAATAAGCAAAAATCAATTCATAGATACCCAAGAGTGGAACACCATCTGATAACACTGATTGAGCTCATTGGGAAAATTAATAGCTGCTTTTATTAAAATATTAAAATTCTTTTTAATCCTTCTCTCCCTATTTATTTAAGAATACATATTCTATTTTTTATATATTTGTATCATGTTTGTATAGAAAAATTAACTTGTGATCAACTACTTTAACGAATAATAATTTATAAGCAATAACCGCTATCACCAAACACTGCTAAAGCTCTCTAACATATTAAATGAAAAATAAAAATAATTTAAAATTAATAATTTATTTTTATATATTATTTCATATTCATTTTACTTATGTTTTTACTCTATATAAAAATTAAATAACTTTAAAATATAACTTTTAAATTAATTTTTATTATATTTTATTTTCTTCCATGGTTTTTATGATGAAACAAATCATGAGAAAACAATTTTTCTGATTTTTTTTTTCCTTTCTTCCGTAATTTCTGTACCCAAAAATAGCCTAAATAACTTCAAAATCTTGAAAAAAAATTCTATATTCAACTAGCATTTAGGTCCATTAGCCTTTGAACCTACCATGCATCATGTAAACTGAATCACAACATATAATAAGAAATGCTACAAAGTGTTGAGAAACAATGGCAAAGCCATGTACCATACAAGCTAGCCATTGATATCAACTAAATTACCCCGCTAAGTAATTAGTCTGTAACAAACATATGGTTGCTAGAAATTAAGAAACTTATTAAGGTAAATGTATTTCACCTACCTAATGGAGCATGTCGACGAATGAGGATCAGGTCCTGTGAGTCCGAGTCAGAACCACGATCAACAGGACCATGATACAAATGGTGAAAGAGGATGTCAATTTTTGGATGAATGGATCTGGAGTTGCTTCCATTGTTGCCTCTTCACACTTCTTGCTATTAGGAGCCTGAAACAAACCATTCATATGGGGTTTATGACACCTCCCTGGTTCCATGACTTTTGTCTTGGTGCCGTCAAATATCACTTCAATTTGCTGCTTGTCACTGCATTGGATTCTTCAAGTTCCATTAAGCTTGAAGATTGTTGTCATCAAAGCTTTCAGCTGATCTGGAAAGACTCTTGTTGTTTTCAGCTGCCATATCATAAGAGTTTTGAACATTCACTACACAATAATAGATTATATAAGCACAGTCCATGAATGCGCATCTAAAATTCTCCGTCCCGAGTAAGATATTTTCTATGATATGGAGCAGGACCCCATCTAAATAAAGTCAAGTCCACAATGTGCAGGTGACTACTTAAAATACACAAATATGAAACCAGAGTGAAATGAATAATGCCTGAACCAGAATGGAACAAGATTTGGGTGCAAATAGAATTACATTTTCCTGGCTGCTGTCTGTGACTAAAACCTTTCAAAACTCAGTTATCATAGTTTCCAGTAATCCCACCCGAATTGTCAAACTGTTAACCCAATGAAACAGAATTTGTAGACGGTGTTGGTTGAGGTTCTGATGTTGCACAATGTGGGGAAGAGAGCGAAACAAGTTACAAAGAATGATAAAGAATATGAAGTACTTTGATGCAAGATGTTGATCAAAACAAAACATATGATGCTCAAAGGCTTTGATCCCCAGCACAAGAAGTTCCAATGGCATCATTCTACGAGAACAAGCCCATTCTGAATCTGCATTTGTTGGGCATTGACAAATTAAAGTGCTTCTCAACACTGATATGAAATTGAAGGGATAAATATAAAAGGAAAAATATGCAAAGGATAGTACACCAGTTAATTGAGTATATGTAGGAGAATTGAAATGCTGGACTAGCTTAGCTTTCAAAGGGAACAGGGAATGAACATGATTTCTTTAGGGGAGAGAGAGAGAGAGAGAGAGAGGCAGAACTGGGAGGTGCAACCTAGTCAACTATAGATTTCAGGGCAAAGACAAACCAAAAGGATGGGCAAATCAGGTTTATGCCTGATTTGTAATAAATTACTTCACGACTAATAACAAGTATTGCTGTTCAGCCAGGTTATCAAATATTTCCCAAACTACAACATAAAAATAATGACAACAATAATGTGCCCTTGAAAAGGTAAACCTTCTAAAAGTTAATTCCTTATAACAGGATGTCAACAGCAAGAAAGTAGAATTTGAAATGTGAAATTAAAATTTTGCTAGTCAATAACATCTCTCTTGATATGTGAAATATGATTATATCTTGGTAGATATGACTTTTTTATGGCACAGGTTCCAAAATATAATAATCACATAAACTTCATTAACTAATAAATAACAACCTTCACACTCTTATAGAGAACAATTCTCTGAGCTCCTTACTACTTCATTGTTCAGACAGCATCCCAAACAGCATTATCAGAGAATGTAGCAGCAATAAATATCTACAGAAATAAATAAATATATAAAATAAATTAGAACATAATGTGAATTAGATTTAAATGTGAAGAAAGAAAAGATTGTACTTGGTATCTTCCCAGGAAGACAGTGGACATCGCTGCTTTATTTTGGTATATCCTAACCAAGATGATGTGTATGTACACACTACTCACTAGTGGGTTCAAAAGCTAAGGAAAATGCAATTAACTAGTTCAATATTCATGGATGCATCAAATAACATTAGATAGTGTTAAAGACATGATATTCATATTAAATCCGATTCCTAACAACTTGAGCTTTTAGGAGAGTTGGTTATTTAACATGGTATCAGAGCCTGGTTTGGCAGGAGGTCTAGGTTCGAACCACCTCTTTGCAATTTATTCCCCATTTATTGATTTGAATGTCCTTGAATGACTCTTTTTGGTTTATTTGAATCTCCACGTGCAAGTATGGGGCTGCATGTGAGGGAGGGTGTTAAAGATATGATATTCATATTAAATCCAAATTCTAACAGCTTGAGCTTTTAAGAGAATTGGTCATTTAACGGATAAGCCGACCAATGTCTAAATCTCCCTAAATAAACAAAGGGGAGGGGGGGAAACGCTGACTTGAAAAGAATACAATCATATTGCCACCATAAGGAGCTTTGCAATCCCACACTACATTGTTGAAAGACTGCATGAGTTAAAGCTTTTTCCTCGCCCCATATTGGAGAGGAATAGAAGTTTGAAAGGGATATTAAATCCCATAATATATGTCATATAGGCCTGTGGAGGATAGTGAGATGCCCATGTGCATACATGATGACACTAAGTGCACCAAGCACAATTTTGGTCTAAAAACTATTTATAACTAGGAGAAAATTTCTGATTAATCTTGAACTAAATTTCCTTTTATCTGCACCCTTTTGGCATTTTTTAATGTTTGTTTTATTTGCATCAGCTATAGACATCCAGCTTTGAGCCTGCTAACATGGACCTTTTCTGTTCTAAATACAATTTTGATTTTACTACTATTTTAGGTACCTGTAAGTTCTGAGGTATCCCTAAATACAATTAGAGTATTTAACAAAATATCCACACAATCACAAATTACTTTTCTTCCTTCATTGATACAATGATCCGTTATTATTTAGTTGAAGAAGGTTAAAACTCATGAATTTCCAACACACACACACACATATATATATCTATATATGTATGTATATATTGATAGGCATAGGTTCGATTGAATTTCCCACAGATATGCTTCATAGTTCTGGAGTATCCTTAATAGAATTTGGATGTAATTCCTTCGTTGGTGCCCCGTGCCCATATTAAATTTCCCACAGATCAGCTATGTCAGTTTGGAAAATCTGAAGTATGCAGTTCTAGAGTGTCATAGATAGATTACTGTTTAGCAGCAGAAGTTTAGATGATCAAAACAATTAATAAGTTTCACTTTAAAGTCAAGAATGTCATAAAATTAGCTAAAAGTGATTCAAATATCAGGATAAAAATGCATCAATTTATTAAATTCTTGAATTGTCAACTTCAAAGAAACTAGGAAAATGTTGTTGCACTCTCACAGCAACATTTTCAGACTTCCCACTCATTTGAGATAATTCAATGTTAGTTAGAATGTGTAACATTAAAAATTACAAAGCTTACCTGAATAGACGCACATCAGCTGCATCCATATGGAAAGCATCGCTAAACCTGAAGTAGATTCATAAGTCTTCAAACGCCATTGGATCACATAATTGTAGTGAGGCTCTTGCCAATCAAGCTGAACATGAAGAAGCTTGGCATATCAAACTACCAGCAGGACTTGAAATTGCATTTGTCACATCGTTATCAGAATTACAAGCAAATTTATCCTCAATGATCTGTGAGTCCCAAGATGGATTGAGGGCCCTGCAAGTAAAACCATCATCAATTAAAGGCTTACCCGAACATGATGCCAAAGTTATAGACCAATCTTAGGACAAATAGTTGCCTATCAGAAGTTCTTATTTTTGAACACATTTATTGTTCTTCATTTTAGTTAGAAAATATTAATTCAAAAAAAGAGAAAAAAAAAAAAAAAGAAAGAAAGGATGGAACTTAAAGGCCAACCCCTGATTCTGAGGGAATCTCTCAAATTGCAGCACTCCTGTTCTATGATTATGTTTGGAGGTTCTTACCCTAGACGTTTGTAGGATTCATGATCTTGTTATGATTGAAAACCATCTTTTTTTTCTGATAACACTGGGCATCCGGGCCAGCACACCTTGATTAATCTCATGGGATCCTTAAGTTAACCGCCCAACTAATCCCATGGGCCCAAAAGTTGACTGCACAGTAAATCCTTCAATAGCCCTCATGGGACTTGACCGGGTGACAATTTGGGAGTAAACCAAGGCTGCCCCAACTGAACATTAGGGGAGAAAACCACAGAGTTACCTAAATAATATTTTCATCCTCAAAATATAAGGAGTGAGATTATCTCAAATTCACTAAACAATCCCAATCTGATTAAGAGACAACATCAATTGTGAGTTTGGCATTAGGAATAGGACAGGACCAAAGTGAAGTAAAAATCTTTTAGCTGCAACTTTAAAATTTGGCAAGAGAAAGTCATCAACGGATCCACTATTGGTCAATGTTCTTGTATCTATTGGCATACTCTGTTGCTTAAATATATTCCCCTTAGTTTTTCTTATTATCAATTCCGTGTTGGGCAGTTCTCCTACAAAAAAAAAAGTCAAATAAGTCATCCTTTTTGGGGGATATGCTTCTATTTAACCTTATATCCATCACCGTCACCGTCACGTCTTCAATGAGTAAAAAAAATATAAGAAAATTATGCTGGGAATTAGACATCATCATCATCATTGAGATACCAACAGTGAAAACTACAGTTATTAACAATCTGTTTTCTTTGCAAAACAAAAAAAAAAATCTATTTTCCCATTTAAAATTGCTCTGTCTTCTCTGTTTCGCAAACATAAACAATAAATTAAGAAATTACAATAAACCAAAAGGAAAAGACGAGGCCGAAACCCCACACCACCCCATGGACGAGAGTGAAGAATCAGGCAATAAAACCGCTTACTGTTGCAAATCGGAGAGAGCATTTCGAACTTCTTCCTCCGAAGGCGCAGACCCAAAGACAAAATCATCGCGGCACCAAGATGGCAGTTCACCCTCACTGCTCCCGTCCACAGACACCCGTTCGAACTCATCACAGTAAGACGGAGAAGCAAAAGTAGGGCAAGAGGGGGAAGTGGTGGGCGGAGTAGAAGTGGCGGAGATGAGAGAAAAGGGCGAAGGAGAAGAAGCAGAGGAGAGAGAAAGGAGATGAGAGGAATTGGCCTTGTGGGTGGGTCTTGAAGCAGTAGAAGTGTCAGTGGGAGTAACAGTAGCCCTTGCAACCGCCCTCCCAACCGTCTTGAACATGTTGTTGCCACCGCCTCCCCCCATGCCTTGACTGCCGAATGATCTCTTCATCATCATCTTCTTCTTCTTCTTCTTATCTATCTATAAAATCTCCTTTCTTTATAAATGCATAACATTTTTTGGCCGATTTTGGTGGATGGTTTAAAGGGTATCTCTTTTGGCTTATCCCTCACGCCCTTCCTCGGTTGTTTTTGCCTTTTGGTGTAAACGCTCATATTCCTTATTATTAATATTTCGCTTGACGTGTCGCTCCATTCTATCGAAACGGTGATTTGTTTTTGTTTTCTTTTAAATTTATTTATTTGCCTTTTTGTAGGATGTAGACGGATATTTTGCTCATTAATTTGTTTAAGTTACCTTTATAAATCGGTTGTGCTGATAATGTAAATTGCTCAATGTTTTAAAAATACACCAAATAGGGAGGGGAGATCCGAATTCAATTACTAGTAAAAATAGTTTACTCCATTATAAAAAAATGTTTAGCTGTTAAAAAAAAACTAATTATAACTAAAGAACAAATTTTCAATTTTTTCGGTGGAAATATAGCCGAAATATTGGTTATAGGCGGGCCTCGAAACGATATTGCCAACCGATAATCGGTTGACCAAAAAATCGGGGAAAAATCGTCCAAATATCGGAAATTCCCGATATTTCGGCTAAATTTCGACCAAATTTCAAGACTTTATCTCACGCGAGCATGTGTTGGAATTTCTGAAAAAATATCGATAAAATATCGGTAAATATCGGAGATATATCGGTAAATATCAGTTATTTTGAGCTTGTCAATCCGGCCGGTTAGAATTAAATTCTGATGATTTTTTGACCAATCCGATTACTATTTTGACTCTAAAGTGCATAATCTGCATAAATCATCTGATTTAACACAAGTCATCCACAAATGCATCGATATCAGTTTGCTTCTTAAATTATTTTTCTTTGTGATTTATCTGATATTTTGAAGATTTTTATTATGAATATTGTCTTACGTGAATGTGATCTGCCGTCGAAATAATGTAATTGGCTTGCATCGATCTTCGTTTCGATTTTAAATGACTATTGTAATGTAATTTAAATAAATTATAATGAATATAGTCTTGTAGTGTATATTTAACATTTATCTTTATAGTTCAGCCAAGTATTTTAATGAATTTAAAGTATTTTGTTAATTTTTGTTTTCTGGAAATATTTTTATCGAAAATATCAATGATATTTTAAATATATCGAAGTAGGGATCAGTATCGATATATGTATAATTCTGGAATATTTTATTAAACTGTATATATATATATATATATATATCTTATTTTCTCTCATCTTGTTTCTAAGTCCCTTTATTTTAAAGTGTTGAGCATCTTTTTCACATTTCGTTGTGTGGGTGTGCCGACCATTCCTCCCAATCTCTTTATTGCTCTTTTAGTTATTTATTTAACATTCTTTCTTTCCTCTTTTTCCACTTTAATGTCAAGCTTATCTTATTCATTTTCATTCTTTACAAAATTGCAAGGAATAAGCTAATTGAAAAATATCATTTTCATTGGATCGTTGTTTTCTTGTTGCATTTGTGAAAATAAAATTTGAAGCTTTTTCCTTTTTCTTTAAAATCGGATTTACTAACAACAATTTTCAAATAAGTTTTCTTATTATTATTAGCATCACCATTTTTTTCCAAATCTTTTTTCTTAAAATATTTCTCACTCGTTTTTCTTAAATTTTAATTAGAACTAATTTTTCCAAACTTTTTTTAATGGTCCTCTCTCATTTTCAAAACTCTTTTAATATTATTTAAAGAAAGTCATTTTCTTCATTTAAAAAAAAAACAAATAATAGTTCTATGGTTCCAATAAAAATGCAGAATTTTATGAAATTAATTGAGCTTGGGGGGGGGGGGGGAGGGCTCAACATCTATGTATACCTTTGACAAACAATTTGGAAATTTAATCTATAACCGGTTGATACGATTATGAAAAATCCTGTAATGCGTTATTAGTAACGTGTTTTCAATTGTCAGCGCTTTTGTTCACTGCAACTATTTGCTTATTTAATTATTTATTATATGCTTGATGCACTCTTTTGACATTATTATTATATGTCTTTGATATCTATTGATCGGTTAGTTAAAAGTTATATTTTCCTTAATTTGTTTAGTAGAGACCCAACTTTAGGGGCTTAGAGGGATGTTACGCTTCTATCGTACCTTCGAAAGATAAATAACTGACTGGGACCTAGATTTGGTTTTCCCAAATTCTTTTTTCCATAAAAAATTCATTTAATGTTTTTCTTTCTTATTTTGTTTTCCCTATTAAAATAAAAATAAAAATAAGTGGCGACTCCAAAACCATTTTTTTTAAATAGTTTTTCAAAGAAATAAATGACGAGTCTTGCATTTTTAGAAGGAAACGCATAATAGCCCCAAATGCGGAATCCATAGTCGCAGAACTAGAATCTTATGAATTATAATCACCATAGAATTTTCAAATGTACAGGCTTTATGTCGAGTCATTATGTTAGTGTTATTAACCTTGATGCTATGCCATTCTTTAGTGTTTTTAATGAATTTGATTATATGTATTAATAGAATGTATTGAAGTTTGAATCAATAAAAATTTTATTTCAAAAAAAAAAAAAAAAAAATATATATATATATATATATACACACACATTATTATTATTTCAAAAAGTACTGTCTCAGGTTAAAATGGTTTTTTTATAAGTATTTTTTTGGCCAATTGATTTTAAAAAATTTAAAATTTAAAATTAAAACTTATGGGGTTTAAAATAATAAACGCGTGGCCCAGAGCATGACCTGAAATGTCGAACTTAAGAGGGATAAAGAAGCAAGCCCGATAAGGCTCGCCCCATCTACATATGCCCGAACACAGCCTAGACAGGGGCAGGTCCTTTACTCTCGAGAAGCATGTGACATCCCGAAGAACCTTATAAAGGGAAAATCTTTCGGCTTATAACTAAATCCTCTATTTAGGAAAGTAAGAATATTTCCTAATATTTGTTCATCAATTATCCCTTATTAATTGATTGTGCTGCAATAAGGAAAGAAAATCGCAATGGGAGAAATATCACGCTATCATCATCTACTAGGAAAGTTATCATGATTATCCGTTATAAATGTCGGGCGCACGTCGTAGGTACACGCCAAAAATTCATTCCCTAAGCGGTTGATTTTCTGCTTCCCGTCGGAGGAAAAAAGCGAGCTTAGGCATCGAAGAGGCAACGGCCCGAGCCCGCCGATCCTTTTGCTATTTTGTGAGGGAATGGGACATCTGGTCAGCCGGACCAGCCCGACAATTTAAACTTGGCTCCCGACCAGTTTAGGTTGAAAAGCATCATTAGTTGCTTGCAAATGCGTGGGAATGGCCGGTTCCTTTACCAAATAAACTAACCTCGGTGACTAATGGTATCAACTTTGAAACGAGCGGGAGCCACGCGATCCCAGATGCGAGGCCAGCGAGCGAAAAGTGGGCAAGCGGGCATTCCAGGGCACTGGAAGCTACGTATAAATAAGATGAGATGGAGCGCTCTATCTCACTAATCAACGTTCTTTGAGAGAGTTCGCTCACGGGGAAGATGCAAACGCCCCGGGAGGCGCAGCATGCCTGAAGGCGAAACACCATTACCCAGAAACGGCGACACCTCGACCCTCCCATCGGCCGAGATGGAGAAGGAGAAACTAGGTAAGCCGAGGAGAGGCATGACCCTTACAAACTCCACGGAAGATAGCGTGAGGAGAGGCATGGTAGGGACAAGCGGAGGCAAGGACCCATCCTTTATCAACGAGGGGAGAGAGGGGAGGCGGCGTGGGAGCAAGGTTGAGGACATCCGGCGAAATTTCGACCATATGAAGGAAGCGGTAAAAGGCCCAGGCTCTGATCTCACATGGGCGGCTACGGGTGCATGGCCCCGAATCCCACAGTTCATAGCCAGCGTCTTTGCACTTTTCTCTTCAGCAAAAGTTCGAGAATGCACCCTGAGATCAAAAGCGTTCGATGGAGCGAAAGACCCGGAAATGATCACCTGGTATATAGAGCAGGATGGGCATGGATATGAGCGCATGGATATCAGGACCTCGGCTGATGTAGAGCGCCGGCTATCACGCTAAAGGGCCCAGCATTGGCTTGGTTTAACAGACTTCCGCCATCCTCAATCTCATCATTCACAGAGCTCTCCATCGTATTCGTCTTCCACTTTATCGGAGCTAAGACATACAGGAAGCCAAGTTATCACCTTCTGACTATAAAGTAGAACTCGCAGGAGAGGTTGAGGTCATATGTTCAGAGTTTCAACGCGAAATTCTTTAAAGGTAGATATTCCAGACGAGAAGTTCACCATCACAGATTTCATCGCAGGGCTAGGGGTGCAGTCAAAAGACCTGATGTTCTCTATCTCAAAGAATCCTCAGGCAAGCATGGCCGAGGTGCTAACCAAAACGGAGAAGTATATCAACAGTGAAGAAGCCCTCTTATCCAAGCAAAGGAGCTCTTCTACTCAAAAGGAGAAGGGCAGGGGCGACAAGAAACGGGAACGAAGCCTTAGGGGGCAAGGAGACAGGGCGATCCCGAGTGTAACGGGTGGGAAGGATCTGGGAGAATGCTTGAGCACGGGACCGGCAGGCTGTAGCGGCGGTATTCACCTCGTGATTCCACCCCCACGGCGACCTGGTGTCCACGGGTCCTGCGCGAGTGCAACATGAAAAATTTACGGTAACATCTTTCGAGATGAAGTCGGCCTACATAAAAAGAAACCGATACGGAAATCTTGTGAGTTCCGCGTGGATCATGGACACGAATCGTGGCTGCGTCCGGTTGAGAAGAAATTGAGCACCTGATCAGGCATGGGCATCCGTGCGTTACATGGCTTGAAGGGCGAGGACTAGGTGCGGCCGCCACCACCTAATTCGGCGGAGACCCCATTTCAGTAGCCATGACGCGGGAGGATCATGAGTCTCAGGATTTGCGGGCGAGTCCGACTCAGCCGGGGAAGGCCCATCACCACGATTATATCGAGAGGCGTGGGGGGTACAAGTCGTATCAGGCTTCCTCGGCGGATTACTGCCATGGCAACCTGGCAGACTCTAGCACATGGAATGACCGGCAACCCCATGTGATCCACTAGTGATAAAGGTTGTTGTAGCCAATAAAACGATCCACAAGGTCCTTGTCGACAATGGAAGCTCGGCCGAAATCATCTTCGCATCAGCTTTCGACAAAATGGACATTGGAAGGGAGAAGCTAGAGCCAGTCAACGCCTACCTACGTGGATTCTCTGGAGAAAGAGTGCTACCTTTGGGTTTGATACAACTAGGTATCCGCTGGGTGTGTGAATTTGTGGTGTGGTTCCGGCAGTGGTTATCAGAGCCGGCATTGTTCGTTGGGCAGGAAGCTTCTGAATGCGGGATACGATCATAACTGCTCGCGAACGGATTACTCGGTTCCGAGCGACCTCAGGATGGTTCGTTGAGAGATCAACCAACTGAGGTGTTCTTGACGACAATAACGGTTCGACAACCGTCCGCTGATGACCGATGACGAATTGCCCATTGTTACCAAGATAACATCTTGTATTAACAATGGACCTTTGATCTTGCGCTGGGTTCATTTGAAAGCTGAGGAGACAAGGCAGCTGCTATTAAGCAGAAGCGGGTGCTGGAGATGTTGCACAGGCGAAGACATGGTTGGATTGGACGGGTTTATCTTTTTCTGCGGTTCTGCGACATGTTGGTTGCCCGGTTGGCGTTGGACCTGGAGCGCCGAAAAGCGAACGGTAATGAAAAGGTGCGGCGACCTTCACTCAGCGGTCTGTCGGGGAGGTAGAATATCACGAATGGTTGTGACGTGATGTTCTACCATCAAAAAAAGAAAAGCAGCCCGAATAAAGCGACTTTGCATCGATTTCATAGATATCAATAGGGCCTGTCCAAAAGATAGCTTCCCCCTACCTCGGATTGACCTCATAGTAGACGCCACAGCCGGTCATGAACTCCTCAGCTTCATGGACGCCTTCTTTGGCTATAACCAGATCATTATGGATCCTAGCGACCCGAAAGGAGCCTCATTTGTTCTTTGGGGCGAGGAACTACTGCTAGGGTGATGCCTTTCGGACTTAAGAACGCAGGAGCCACCTACCAAAGGTTGGTGAACAAGATGTTTCAGAAGCAAGTTGGAGCATCTAAGGAGGTATAGGCGATATGTTGGTGAGAAATCGGTTGGCCCAGGGCTCGCATAACGACTTAATTGCAGGCGTTCAGTTAAAAACTCTGATATGAAGTTAAACCCGGTAATGTAGCCGGAGTCTCAGGAAGTTCTTGGGTTTATAATTAGCCGGAGAATAAGAAAGCCAATCAGCTGAGATAAAAATTTGTGCTTTGACTTGTCTTGCCTGTGAGCAGTAAGGACATTCAGCACCCTATCGTGGAAGAGCTAGTTGCTGGCCCGAGAAAACTGTATCCCCCAGGCCGGCGACAAATGTTACGCCTTTCACTTTGGTTTGAAAGTGGAAGGCGTGGGACAGCGACATGGGAGAGTTAAAACAAAAGAATAAGAGGAATGTGGTGATGAGCAAGAGTATCATATTGTAGAGGGACAGACATAAGACATAAATCTAGTATTGAGAGATGAGATGATAGAGTATATATGTGAGAAGAGATATCTCAAGTCAGATGCTCATAGTGCATCACTCTCACCTGACTCTAGACTCACTCTGTACTGCAACACCTCATAGCATGCACTGAGAGTATTAAGTAGCACAGTAGTATAGACTCAAACTCAACATGATGATCTTGTAGATACTATGTGACCTATACCAGTTAAAAGATATTAGATGTGACATAAAAAATATGGAGAAAAATAGCAGACATGATAGAGCAAATATTGTGATTTAACAGTATTCTGACATATTGATGATTCCACACAGAGGAACGATGTTCATGGAAATATATTTGAGGAGGAAGAGAAGAGAGAGGATGAGACATGGATGACTGACTCTTATCTTGTAGATGATGATGACAGTGACTCTAGTGTGATGAGACCTGACTCAGCAGATATGATCTTACAGAGATGAGTATGACTATGTCAGTGACAAATGTAGATCAGACATATGTTGCAGCATTCTCATGTGTGACCTGTCTTTCTTCTAGTGCCTCATTCATCAAACTCTGTGATATACATGGTGAGTGGACTATTGAGATAGTAGAGGTATGACAACTGGGTCATACAAACTCATACATGATGCAGATGATCAGTCTCATGATCATGATGAGCAGCATTCTGAGCAGCTCTGCATGACATGCAAGTGACTCAGTAGCTGTTCATCAGCTGCAGCTGTACTGCAAAGCAAGCAGCATGTTCTGCATTGACTCATCACTGTTGTAACTCATACTGACAACTGAGCATTCATCAGATCAACTCTGAGCAGGCACTGCTGATAACTGTTGAGCATGCAGATGGGACAGGAAGGTGACATGGGATGGTAAATGACCATGAGTAGAGACTGAGCACAGTCAGCATGCATTCAGAGCAGTAGTAGATCAGTAGATCAAGCTGCTGCCTAGATCAGCACTGCTGCACTCATGCTGGCATGAGCTGGCTGCTGATGAGCAGCACTCAGAGGTGGCTCAACTCTGAGCATACTCAGACTGATGATAGACTCAAGCAACAACTGCAACACTGTGACTTCATATTGAGCGACTTTGAACAAAACGAGTGACGATGATTAGACTTATGACTCAGCATTCACTGCTAGCAGTGCTACATGAGTGAGTACTCAGTGTTCAGAGCTCAGCAGCTATTCAGCATGCCTGCTCTTGTTCATTGATGATGAGATGCTCTGACTTCAGTGAGCAAACTCAAGCTTGTTGCTGAAGTCTGGCACTGACTTTCTGCTCATCAGAGATGACTTACTCTTCAGACACTGAGCACCGATCTGTTCAGTTCAAGATACCTTCAGAAGCACTCATGAGTATGAGCAGGATAGGACGAAACAAAGAGGCTTGCCGAACATTATTAGTGAACAAGCACTAACACTTCAAACAACACTGAAACTTAACATAGACATCTGTCGCCTGAATCGATGCTTCGGTTCTGAAACGCGAAACCTTATAGCGAAGCCCGATAACTTCGGTTTCGAGCAGCGCTCGAGAGGCGCATAGCCCGAGCTGTGCTTTCGGTTGCGGCTGCGCTCAAAGCGCGATAGCCGGAGCGATAGCTCGGTTCCGAGCTTAAACGCTGAGGAGGCCTTGTAGCCCGGGGCCTAGTAGCTCAATTTGCGAGCTTAGATGCGAATGGCGAGCTGACCCACGAAGAGCGGATAACTCGGTTTCAGGTTAAACAACTCGGGCGGACCAAGAGCCAGCGACTCGATTTGGAAAAGCAGTAATCGATAAATCTCCGTATATATCGTAGTCAATGTCGGAAGCAATACAAAATCTAGGCTCGGCACGGGAAATAGCGAGGTTAAAAATAAAGTCTAGGCTTTGAGGACGGGTCTCGATTCACGAAGGGGTCGAGAAGAGCCCAATGGCGAGCGGGGAGAGCTTGCTACGGGAGGAGCAGAAGATCATGACGAGGGTGATTGGGTGCCACGATGAGTATCATCAACAAAATTTGTATCCTGGGTGTCCCTCTCTCACGTGGCGTAGCGAAACTCTTGGGTATAGTGGTCTAGGGTCGAACAGGATGGGTTTTTCTTCATGAAATGAAGTGCATTTTAGTTGAAAATGGTATTTCTCTTTGGATTTTAAGGTTTTGTTCAAAAGCATTGAATTTGGATGGTTTGTAAGCTATGAGAATAAATTAAAGGAAAAATTTAGAGAAAAGAAGACTCCTTGAAGTCTTGGGTCCTTTGGATTAGATTTTAAGATTGTATTCATGCCCTCGGGTTTTGTTTCCTCGCGTTGGGGATAATGACTGTAGTTTTTTTCCCCAATAGGACCTTGATTTGGCACTAAAACCTAAACCCTAAATTACTCCCTCATGAGATATGGCATTCATTGAGCATTCAAGTCCCTTACAGTGTGCATATGGCCTCAAAGAGGCAACCTACGACAACTAATAGGAGACAACTAAGTGGATGACAGTGGATCTAAGATTAAGCATCCTTGTAACACAAAGCTTGCCAAATACACATTGGCGTTGGATACAGAGGTTTCAACCTAGGGTGAGATACGGGGAGCTTAAATGCCTCATAATCTGGAGTGTGATAAATGAGGGCATGAAAACTTACCTCGAGCCTCACAGGGCAGCCCTCCCTTTCAGGAAAGGGGGATAGCCAAGCATCCTTGAGTTGTCATCCTCGAGGGTGTGTTTGTGGTCGAAAATGAGAAAGAAGAGGAGAGAAAGAGCAAAGCTATGACCCTAAAAAACCAAAGTTCTTATTTGAAAACAGGCCCCGAAAAATGAAGTTAGGGTTACAAAGAAGTTATAAGAGGTGGCTTATATAGCCAGCCAAATGTGTGAGAAATACCAAAAATGCCTAAATATAATATTACGATAAGGATAAAATGGTAATTAATCAAAAAAAGCTGATGGTCGTTTGGGATTAAAAAATACCAAAAACAAGAGTGAGCAATTCAGCTATGCGACAAATTTTGCTAGTATAGAAAATTCATATCACTAATAATTTATTCT
The DNA here is from genome assembly GCA_016808115.1 of Tetrastigma voinierianum. NCBI lineage: Eukaryota > Viridiplantae > Streptophyta > Magnoliopsida > Vitales > Vitaceae > Tetrastigma > Tetrastigma voinierianum. The sequence continues at coordinate 24,512 of JAEQBH010001769.1, forward strand.
TTATGAGTCACAGAGATAAGTGAAATTGAAATTTTAAGCTAGCAACCGATAAATTTAATAGCCTAACGAGAATTACTCACATAAAACAATTTAAATAGGATACTTGAAATTTTAACTATGATGTGAAATTTTGGTAATCTTAGCGAAAATTCTGTTTATACTTGCCATCTTCATTTTTTTAAATCATTTCCACTTGATATTTCACTAAATTTTTGGGTTGATGAAATCAGAAATTCTACGCATTGACACGATACAACGCCGGGCTTCTTGTTGAAGTTCCAAAGACTTGCAAAACTACCCAAAACAATCTCGAAACCAAATTAGTAGTACTAAATTGGACATACTGTGAAAAATTGGCTCAATTCATATGATTAGTCTTGTAGCTTACTCAAAACCTATTGTTAAATAGGGTTTAATAGCACTTTTGGCGGTAATCACACCAGACGAGCACGTTGCTTTAGTCCCTTTAGCAATACTAAAAACAATAAAGAGTATGTATCTTTGTGCTTTTACAAAAGTGCATATTGTTCCAAAGGGTGTGTGTACGGAGTAAGCTTTTCCTTTTAATGAATAATTTACACCACAATTCGGCTTTAGAGGCATGAAAGAGCGAAGACCATGCGAAAACCGAAGTTTGAGAAGCGACATGGTTTCAAAAGAGAGTCAGAGAACTGAACTTCCACCAACATCTAATTGTTCCCTAAGGTAGCAGTTTAAGCCCGATAAGTGCAAATATTCACTACTGACTAGCTACGCCATGGCAAGGCGTTGAGCCACGACTAATGGGACTAGCTACGCTCTTATTTCTTCCTTGATGGCGATGTAGGGTGTAATGCTAAAAGCTTCGACTTCACCAAGTCAGGTATAGCGGGCGTCCACCGGTGACTCCCGACCCGGTGGGTTTGGGGCATCGAGCAAAAGGACTCCGGTGACCTGAGCTCTGGGCTTTGCGGACTACGAGATGATTTCGAGAATTAATTTTCTGACAAGCTAAACTCTACCCGTCTGTTTGGTGCAGCAGGCACCAGTGGGTGACTTGACTCTGGAGTGGGTTTAGGGCATCGGGCTTTAAAGACTTTCGCCATATACCCCTCGGACAGTGTTCGGGTTTCAAAATGGCGTCCACGGCTTTTATTTCTCTTTCTTCTTTTTCTTTTTCATTTGGAAGACTACATTTGGTGTTCATACATGGAAGTAACCTCATTTATTATGGGTCGATCGACAAATTTAAGGCCGACTTTGCAAAAGTGGAAGAGTCTGCTAAGCTACCGACCCTATTGGTGCTGTCGGTGTGCGGTGTGTAGTGCTTCAAGGGGGAATGTTAAGGTGAATAAAATTTGGAACCATTGACCAAAAGAAACTAAATCATACATGGAATTGTTCTATCATTAATGTAACATCACAGACTTCAATTTTTCAACTAAGAAACCAAAAGTAGAAATACGAAATATAGGTGCGAGAATGATTTGTAAAAGTGTAATAGAAAAATGTAGGCTGCATGGTATATTTCTATGTCATTATATTTCACAAAATTATCGACTTTTCAAAGAAGCGTGTGGTACCTCGATAGAAGGAATGAAACGAGCGGTTTGAACCGGGGAGGGAATGGCATGGTGACCGAGTGCACACACCTTTGCCTTTGCGTGCGGGAGGGAAAATGAGATTTTCCACACTTGCCCAACTCTGCAACATTTGAAACAAAGAATTGTGATAAGATAAGCTTGTAAATCAAATATTTGAAAAGAAAATAGGTAAGTAGTGGCACCACTAAAAAGCCCAAATTAAGACTTAAAATAATATAAAGTAAAAATTTCAACAAAAATTTGGAGTGGTCTCAAGTTCTGGGGAACCACTCCCGATTGTAGCCATTGGATCTCAGGAGGGTCGGGAGGAGAAGCTCCTCGCGTGCGGTGGTGTGTGTCTTGCGGTGCCTTCATGCTCGACTCCATTGTTTTGGGCAATCGGTCTCACGGTGGCGATGGGTGGCCCATTGCGGCGGGAGGAATGGTGGATTACGTGCGCTTCATTGTTCTCCATCAATTCTTCTGACTTGTTTGTTAATATCATGCCTTCCTACGAGTGTACCACTCGACCGAACTTCATCGGATTTTGCTCCCCCTCATCCTCAGCGGTTTTTGCTTATTGCTTTCGAAGTGGAAAATGTTTGAGCTGATTAATAAATGTTGCCAAATGTGGCGCATGACCCCATTCGACAATTGATAATGGCATTTGATGGCGGCGAGAAATAGCCTTCCCAACCTGTGGGCGCCCAGTTGGTGCCCCCTGCCTCAGTTCACGTGAGAACCACGAAATCCTGGGATAGTGAGACTTATCTACTTTGCAACACATCCTCCTATCCCTTTTTGGGTATTTTCATTGGAAACGTCATTTAAAGATAGGGTGATGTTGGTTGGTTTCGACTCTCGAACCTAGCGCCTATGCGGTACGGCATTGGGTTGACAACGAGTCTAGGTGCTTTGTCCAATGCAGTTCCTCGATATTGGCAGAGATAGTTGGGGTCCACAGATCCTTGTATTTCACCATTGTGCCGCATTGGATGATGGAGCTAACTTGTTCGATTAAAAATACCTTTTGTTAATACCCAGCCCCTTTTGATTGTCAGAATCTTTCAAAAAACTTTGCATAGAGCGGGGACTTGGTTGATGATGTCAAGGGGTATGTTGACCTTCGCTGCCATAGGACTTCCAGGGATCTTTCTTCAGAGATGCCGCCTGCCTGCCGCTGCTAGTGGCAGGAGAATGGAGGTGTGATGCCGGTGCTGTTGAGTCCTCCTTAATGTGTTACGGCATTCTTCCCTTTTACGGTTTCCTCAACGAGAGGCTTGGGCATTGGTGATCAACACTATTTTCCACTTCTTGAGTAATAGCGACTTTGACTTCATCCATTTTTTGGGGAGAGTTCCTTTGAATAACTCAATGTGAATCCCTTAGTTTGGCGGAGTGGTGAGAGAGAACCTCCACACCTCTTGGATGATTTTCCATTCTTGTTATGGATGCCTCGCAGTCACAATTCTTCTGCTTAAGGCTACTTTCCATCCCATCTATTCTCTTTGCTCGCGAGCTTCTACATTTTCAATTTTTTGTCTAATCGAGCATTGATGCCTTTGCTCTCCACAAAATTTCCCCACCACTCGCTTCGTATTTACAATGGCCAAGCCAACAGAGAGGAGGTGGGTGCTTGGTCGGCCGTGAATCGTGGTGCACGCCGCCGCCGTGCCCCTGGGGGAAAGTACATACGTGGAGGTCGAGGTTTCCAAGAGAGGTTAGGTGATTTTTCCAATTGGAATCAGAGGTATTACCATATGGGGCATCAAGCCAGGCTTGTATCACCTACAACATTTGGAGATATTCTCGACATCAAATCCTTCATCACGGCAATGGATGATGTTCTCGATTAACAAGAGTTGACAATCGGGATGAATGGGTTAGCCTCGTGGCAAAGGTTTTCAACACGTCGAGCTCTCCACCTTCCTGGGCCTAGTGGTGGCCGAAAGATTTCCGCTTTCATTTCCATGTCCTCCGAAAGGCAAAAATTCTTCCCTTTCGCGCATTTGCGCCTCATTTTCCACCTCTCGGGCTCTCAGCTCATCCCAACCCTCGAAGTTGCCCACATAACTCAAGAAATCCATAGCTTCATCCGGATTTTTACTCAAAAAATTTCCACACATGGTTTCTAAAGAATCGCCGTGCCGGGTAGGGACATACCATTATAGAAATGATTCACTAACATCCGTGTCAAACCATGACGTGGACAAGACCGATGATATCCATGAATCTCTCCCAAAGACGGGTAGAATTTCTCATCACATAGTCGAGTAAGTGTGATCCGCCTTCAAACCGCTGGGTCTTGCCAATCAAGAATTTCTTCAAAATTCAAATTCAAGATCACCCCAATTCTAATCGTTTCGCCTCAAACTGAATCGAGCCACATTTTGGCTTCATTCTGTCGAAATGCTTTCAAACAGCAACCCATGCCTAAGCGATACTTTCCTAAAGTAGTGAGCGCCTCCTCAAAACTTCCGCATAGTTCGAATACATGGATTTTCGCCTTCCATACTACGAAATGTGAAGCAGGCCTGTGTAGTGGTCTCACCATCCTCGTAGAGGTAATACGCGCAGAGGGGCACTAACTCTGCGAGGTGTATGTGTTCCCCATCACCAGGCGTCAGTCGATTCATAGGGGTGCTTGTCGACTTTGTTGTTCCTCAGTAGAGGATCCATTCGTCATCGTGCATATCGATTTCGACAAATTTTTGTCGACTGTGCACTCACTTTGGTAAATTTCACCCGATGTCCTCTGTCCCAAGACGCATAAACACCTCGTTAAACAAACGAAATGCAACAAAGAACACAACAAAGTCATAAAGAAGTCAAGGTTAGTTAAAACAAAACCTGAATCGTAAGAAATAAAAATGCTGGGCAAAGATCTCGCTGCAAAGGAAAACCCGCAGCTACAAAGAAATGAAATTCAAAAGGAATGAAGTCACCACATCTGTAATGTGGATTGGCAAGGCACATCAACTTATCATACGAGTTTGGCACCATCAACCCTAAGAATCCAACATTTGGATTCATGCCACAAGTAGGGCTATAACAATCAATGTACCAGATCTCAGTGGCCCCCATCGCCGTAGCGAGGCTATTGCAGATAAGTGGGTCTGTGGTCAACACTGGGACGGGTTTTCTTCGTGAAATGAGAAGTGCATTTGAGTCGAAATTGTATTTCTTGGATTTTAAGGTTTTGTTCAAAAACAAAGTGAGTCGATGGTTGTAAACCGGCAAATAAATTAAAGGAAAATTTAGGAAAGAAGACTCAAGTCTTCAGGGTCACTGGATCGATTTTTAAGGTGTATTCATGCCCCTAGTTTGTTTCGTCGGATAATGACCTATAGTCTTTTTCCCCAAACCTAATCTTGATTCGCACTAAACCTAAACCCAAATTACTTCCTCAAGAGATATGCATTCATCAGCATTCAAGCCCTTTACAAGGTGCATATGGCCTCAAAGAGGCAACCTACTAACCAATAGAGAGACAAACTAAGTGGATGACAAGGATCTAAGATTACATCCACCAGAATCACAAAGCTTCTACAACACACATTGGCGAGGCTGGATCTAGGAGGTTTCAAACTCAGGTGAGATACAGGAGCTTAAATGCTCATAAATGCAAAGGTGATAAATGAGAGGCATGAAAACTTACCCAAACCTCCACTGCTGACCTCCCCCTTCATGAAAGGGGGCTGAGCCAAGATCCCTTGAGTTGTCATCCTCAAGGATGGTTCGGGCAGCCGAGAAAAAATGAGAGAGAAGAGAGAGAAGAGAGCAACCGCAACCTAAACAAAGTCGCAATAAAGCTTGACTCGAAAACAGTTGTGGTTAGTGTTATAAGGTGCTTTATAGCCAACCCAAATGTGTGAAATACTCAAAATGCCTAAAATATATCATTACAATATGATAAATGTATTTGATCAAACGTATCGTTAGATCAAAATACCAAAAACACAAAGTTTGTTAATTGCTATAAAAAGAATTACAAGATAGCGAAAATTCTCATGAGTGTTAATGGGGAACATTTAGTCAGCGTAACAGAGATAGCGAATCGAGAATTTTCACAGCAATATGAATTTCGCTAGTTAGCGAAATAGTTAGCCTAATAAATTTTCACATAGCTTAGTAATTCTGCCAGATTGGTACGCATGATTAAGTAAATTTTCGAATCTTTAGCCAAATTTTCGCAATCATAGCCAAAATTCCTATCGGACTGCCATCTTCATTATTCGTCATTTCCAATTGATATTTCCTCATTTTCGTTGATGAAATTACCGAGAATTCTCGATTCAAAGACTAACAGACGCCATGCTGCCGACCTGGCCCCAAGACCCGCAAACTACCCAAACAATCTCGAAACCAAATTAGTAGTACATGGACTTTGGCATTACGAACGCTCATCTATATGATTAGTGTGCAAAAAGCACTCAAAACCTATTTAAATGTGGTCTAAAATAGCACTTTTGGGCACTGGAAATCAGTGGAGCATGGTTGTGATATTAGTAAAGCACCTTGCACACTGATGCCTCGCCTCGAAATCAAATTCTACCTCCTCATCATAAAGTCGATTTAACTCTAAGGGAAAGCCTCGAAGCCCTCAGGCCAAGGCAAGTCACCTTAGGCCACTAAGGCAGCCTGTCTAAGCTCTTCATCACTGTCCTCCAGTTAGCCAAAGCCAGCCTGCATAACCAGATCCAGATTATCCAGCTCTCCTCATTATACCCACCTGAGCTCCAAATTTATAAAGCCTCATGGAACCCGATCCAACTGGTCGTCACTTCGACACGTAGTCACCCTCAAAGCCCGGTGAATCCCTTCCGGGCGTCGCAGCCTAGCTCGACAACCTTTAAGTCCTTTCTGCCTTCTTTTTCTTTATTCTCCGCCTCGTGCCTCGCCATCGGCATACTTCAAATAGGACTCAAGGCTTCACAAGCTCCTTAGTCAGGTCCCTTATCTAAGCTCGGGCTGGGCTCATTCCTCTCGTAGGTTGGGGAGGCAACCTAGCCTATAGATCGCCACTGGGCGAGTTCTCTAAGGCCGCCCTCTCGCTGTGCCTTCGTAAGTAGCCACCTACCAAAAAACAAGAAAGAGTCACTCAACAATGAAATAATAAGGAAATGGATCAACGGCTGGGCGCTGGACGTACGTATGGTTCCTCACATAAGAGCCGCAGCTCTCAATGGATGGAGCGCCCACCTTCGAGGCTCACCGCGAAGGACGAGAAACCTCTAGACGAAGTTTGCATGAGAAAGAAGAGTCCTCATCCCCATATCACCGGAAGCAACTCCTCTCACGCATTCGTATCGAGGGAGGGGGCCTGCGCCCTCATGACGTAAGACTCCTAACACCGAAATAAAGAACCCGCATTCCACCTTCTCCCAAAGAATCCAGCCCGACCAGACGAGGAAGAAGAGACCCCACCCTTAAGATCTTACTCCCAGCAGTGGGTAACCCTCAATAAAGCCCGAGTTCGGGCCTTTACGCTCCTTTCCTTTTGTCACAACCTTAAGATCTTACCGTGATTGATGTTGTGAATTATATACCTCGCCTTGCAAGGCCTACTAGACATGTCGACAAACTTAATAGGTTAGTATTACCCATATTCGAAGGCCAATGTTGTCTTCCAAAAAGGAAAAGAAAAAGCAAAAAGAAAAAGAAAAGAAGAAAAAAAGAAAAAAAAGCCGTGACGCTACCTTGAAACCCGAATACTGGCCCGCGGGTATATGGCGAAGTTTTGGGCCGATGCCCTAAACCTTACTGGTCGGGAGCCATCGACTGAAGTGTTTGTTACATGGGTGGGATGGGTAGAGTTTAGCGCGGTCAGAGGTGCTTAATTCCTCAAGTCATTCTGAGTCCGGTGAAGCCTCGCAGAGCTCAGGGTCAAGACCTTTCGCTTGATGCCCTAAACCTTAATCGTGGGAGTCATCGGTGGACTCTGCATATAATTTGACTTGGTGAAGTCGAGTTTTTTAGCATTGCACCCTACAATTTAGTCAAGTAAAGAAGTTTGGGTGTGTAGCTAATCCTATTTAGGTTGCTCATCAGCTGAGGCCAGCGGAATTGTACTTAGGTCGGGGAGAATAATTTTGCAATTTATCGCTCAATCAGTTACATTAGAATCATTAGATTTTCGTAGAAATTCAGTTACTTCCTAGATCCGATGTTGGCCTAAAATTTGTTCTTATAAGGTTTCGGTTTCCTTCATGTTCGGCTACTACCAGAGTAAATTGTTCATTTTAAAGGTAATAATTTTATCCGTATATACACCCAACCGTATACTTTTGTAAAATCACCGCATGCACGTCCTTATTATTGGTACGCGGCGACCAGCAACGTGTCGGTCGGGGGTGATTAGTGCCCGTGCAAAGATTTGAGCCCTATCCAAGATAGGTTTTGAGTGCTTTACAAGACTAATCATATCAATTGCCTCAATCGATGTGTGTGTCCAATTTAGTTCCACCGATGCCATTTCCCCGAGCTTGTTTGTGATTTTGCATATCTTATGCATTTCTACCCATCAGTTAAGTTTGACTTGAAGATATGTAAATTTAATGTCGAGAATCATGGTACTTTCACCATCAAAATATCAAAATTTAGTGTGGAATCAAGGCAAACCGATGAATAAGAAGTGCAAGGAGGATGCAAAGGGGATGCAGTCTGATCGTGAAGGTAGATGCCGCTAGACGCGTACCGCGAACGAGCAAAATTTCACCCTGAAGCAATTGAATTTTCAGCTAGCGAAATTTCGCTTATCTAGCGAAATTCATCGCGTTTAGCTAAATTAAATCAATTTATCTCACATATTTTGCCAGTTAGCTTAGTTCACTAGATACGAAATTCCCCACTCGCTATCTCGTAGAATTCCTCGCAGTTAGCGAAATTCCCGCTAGGCTAGCGAAATTTGCCCTCTATAGCTTAAATACTGTCCCTGTGATTTTTGTGTATTTAATGCCAAACGATCGCTTTTGGTGTATTACCACCTTGTCTCCTTTGTAAGCCAATATTTTAGGTATTCTCAGATTTTCACACTAGGACTATATAAAACCCCATAATTGTAACCTACAACTTGAGCACTTACGGGTGTAAATATCTCCTGCAGATTTTTTCTTTTATGGTTTCATTCGCTTCTCTTCTTCTTTTTTCTTTCTATTCACCAAACACCCCCTCGAGGATGACAACTCAAGGATGCTTACTAAGCCTCATAGCCTCAAGAGGGAGGGTTGCTAGCTTGGTTAGCTATCAAGAAGTTGTCCTCTGTTTTAAAAGATACATACCGTATTTATGGCTCCTCACCTTCCAAACTCAGGTTTAATGCTACTAATGTTGTTCCTTTCGTCAATACTTGCCATGCTTTGTGTGTCCAAGCAGCATACTTAATGCTGGGATGTACGATATCCTTTAGATGCCATTTACGAGCCATTGAATGAGGTTGGAATGCCAGTTTTAAAACCTGAATGGGACTTGAATGCTTAGAATTTTTGGTTTGACTCAACAAAGAGGGTTCTGTGGTTAGGTTTAAAGCTAAACAAAGATCCTATATTATTAATTATACGTTACTTGCCATAATGCGAGGATATGACACAGGACACTTGTTAGCCTCTATGTTATCAAGCTAGTGACCTAAACCTTCAAGGTTACCATTTTACCAATTACAACCATTTCAATAGTCAAGAACATAGCAACCCCAATCGCTTTGAACCAAACCTAAAATCCAAACTAAAGCTCACCAATTTTCAAATTACTAATGCAATCATTCGGATGAAACCATCCTCGTGTTCGACCCTCGTAATCGCTTATATCAAGAAGAAATACTACTTCAAGTAGCAGGAGTGAACATGTGAAACATAAATTTTGCCGATTCCGTCACCTCACCGTGACACGAATCGATATCCTCCAATCGAGAAGTCATTATAGGAAATTTCAGCATTTTTCTTGCAAAGAATTTTGCCGAAATATCGACGATTGATCATATGACCTAAATTTTTGAGTTATTTACCAATTTACATTTTGGCAGGAAGCCTAAAGCAAGAAAATTTTTTTAATTGCGGGTCTTCCCCGATTTAACTCCAGCAAAGTAAGAATGAACCTTCCAAATTCTCCACCATGCCAACAAGCTTTGTTATTATATAAGATGCAAATAAAATTAATATTATCTTGTATTATTGATGAATATTTAATTTAACATTATCGCTTCATTTTATTTTTCAATAATCCTTTCATATTTTCAAAATTTTAAAATAAAATTTTCAATTTGATAAATATAAAATATTATAATTTTTAATATAAATTAATATCAATATAAAATATTCTATGACATAACCACAAATTTAAGAAATCAACATTTATATAAAATATTTTGTATAAATAATAAAAATAATTTTTTCATTTTTAATGATTAAATATGTTCTTTAATCTAAATAACTAATAAAATAAAAATAATTTTATTTGTTAATAAATAAATATAGATATAGTTAAGAAATTTCCAAATATTATTTAGTTGATATATCTGATTATTTATTATAATATCTAATATTTTGAATTTTTCATCTATGTAATACTGTGAATAATAAGAGAAAATAAAATAATATCTAAATAATATAAAAATAATAACATATTCAATGTAATAATCAAATGATTATCCAAATCCATTTAATTTTAAGCTAACCTAATTTAAGATATGAATAATTTCTCATTATCCGTATAAATAATATTCTATATCACAATTAGAATTAAAATAACTAATGTATCAATATTAAATTATATATTTAATTTTAGTAATATAAATTTAATTTAGTAATATTAAATAACTCTAATATGCAATATTTTATTTATTTTTATCATTTTAAAAAAATTCTGCAGATTTTTCTATACCTATTTTTTCTCGAAGTTATTTTGTAAAATATCCACCGATATTTACCTGTTATATCCGAAATCCAATATCGATATATCCGCATCATATTTCGACCTCGTATGAATTATGTAAATTGGGATTTTTCTCGGGTATCGTTAAATGATCATATGCAAATGTTAAATGATAAATGATTGATTATGATTCAATGAATAAATTCTAATTTAATTCCAAGGTTAAGGGCAATTTTAAAAAATATTTGTTCATGACCTAAGGGTCATTTATGATAAAGAAAATATGTCTAAGTGTGAATAGGAGAATTGAAGTGCAAATAGAGAAAGTATATGGATTAGATGGCACCAGGAGAACTTAACTCAAAAAATGGGTTTTAGAGTCAAACATGGCCTTATGAACAGTGACTTAAGACCACATTTGGTCTAATGAGCGCTATTTGTGCAAAAACGTATTTGGAGATCGAGAGAGATAAAGCTATAGGCTTTGAGTGAAGATCAAGAGATTTTGGTGTGGAACCTTGCTTTTGCAAGATCTATAAGAAAGTTCATGAGGAAGCTAGGCAAGAAGTTTCAAAGATATCTGCTAGCAACACAAACCTTGTAATCCTCTTTTTTTTTGATTTGGGAAAAACTCTAACCTATGTAGGTGATTTTGATTGGCTGTAGATCATTGGGGCTTGTGGCTGGGTCGTAGTTTGAATTGCATGGCATCGCTTTCGGCGAATGTTTGTGCTACAAAATGTTTGGTTTTCAACGAAGGTTGTCGCTGAAAATTGGCCAAACCCCTGCTCTTGTTTTCGACGATAAAGTTGTTATAATCATCCAAATGGCGATTCCAATTGGTAAAGAACTACAAGAGCTGTGAGCTACAAAATGTATTGTAGCTTACCACGAACAAATCAGAGCTCTGCAGCTTCCCGAATACTGCCAAAATTGAGTTTCGTAGCTCATGGGTATGCTCTATTTGCGTAGTTATGGTGTTTCACACATAAGTCAGTTTCATTCATCCAAATTCGAGTGATTCAAAAAATTACAGAACTGGGGACTTCTAGTGAATAATTTACTCAATAAATTTGATGTAAATTGTAACCCCAAAGTGCCTATAAATCTTACAAAGAAAGCTATGTACATATCTCTATTTTTGCAAATTAGAGATGTCTAAATGTAAATGCAATAACTGAGTTTTGCTGATCCAATTTGAATGATTCGACGGTACAAACCTTATAACCATATATTCAAATAAAGAAAGAACTAATACCACCCTGAAGGAGCTAAACCTTAGAAATCAAAATAACAAAGAAGGTCTAAAGGAGTCGGGCATATTGATTTTGGCATTAAAATGTCTAACTGAAGCCAAAGATCCAAATGAGATAAATACAATTCCTACTGAAAATGGTATCATAGAGCTATCATTTTCTTGAATAAAACATGAGAAAAATAGCGGCTCATGTGTCCCCAAAAAATTTTTCAAGTGAAGGAATATTTGGCAGATATCAACCATAACCAAAAATCATAGAATGCACAAATGATTTTTCTTTCTTAGGTTGTTCTTTAATTGTGACATATTTGTGATGGATTAGGGGTTGGTGACGAGGAAGCTTGAATCAAGAACGGGATTCCAAGGATAGGAATCGAAGAGCGACAACCTTTTGAGCTTTTGTTCTTCACCCTTGTTTCAAATTCGTGAAGTTTGATCTACATTTTCTTCACTGTTTGCAAACTGATCGTGAAATATTGAAATGATTTATGATAGATATTATTTTGTTTTAAATTGATTTGAGACAACCACAAGTAAATAAATTGCATATGAAAAATTTGCATGAGTGTTGAAATATAAATTATTGTATACAAATGTATATAATTCATCAGAATTGTAATAAATATTTGAAAGCCTGTAGAGATTAATATTAATCGTTAAATTCGAAAGGCGATTTAATCGTTATACCAACAAGGGTCAAATTACGCGATTGAGCCGAATGTAATGAAGTGTCACTGACCAGAAATTTCAAAGTGACAAAGATCTTAGTGATTCACGAAATCGATTTTTAATAATCACCAAGAATTTTTAACGACCATACACCGCTATAAAAAGCCTTTAAACCGCCCGCATCATGGACCGCGGTCAATGATTCGTTATCCCGCGATTGGAAAGAGATAAGTTAAATTCGATATGGCAAAATGATAATAAGATTGAAAAGTGCATGATTTCAGGATTCAATGATTATCGTATACAAATCGCATAACTTGAAATGACCAATGAATTGTAATTGAATGTAAAATGAAATTAATATATATATGTAGTGTACGCATCGGGTCATTAGAAAATGTACAAAAGCATTGTTTTATAAACATCGCGATGAATTGATTTAAACTAAATGAAGAGAGAATTGTATGAAACCACTAAAGATGCAAAACGCTAATAAGATTGTTTTGGCATCTAGCATCGCGACGTAAAGAACGCGCATTTGCGACAAAGACGCAGAGATTTAGAGTCAACGTCAAAGCTTCGCTGTCGAAGTAAAGATCCGACCATATTCATGAAATGGATTCGACCATTTTATAAACTCCTGATTTATTTTGTAAATGCAGCCTTTTGACATTGAAAAAAACTCGCCACATTTTTTTCGTGGAAATGCACAAATGATCACAGAAAGGCAGACATGGCAACGAGCCAAAAATGGGATTTATCCAAAATGATGGACCTATCGCAAATGTTTTGATGCATATTATTATATATTCTACAAAGATAAAAAAAACATATTTGTATTTTTATTTGTAATTACAAGGTTTATTTACATATTATTTGGTATCGTGAAAGTTACAATTAAATTGTTAGAAAAATGGGTGCAAGCATATTATTTTTGATCGTAGCCTACAAGAATTACTAAAAAAAGATATGTTACATCGAGAGCCTGGTTTCTAGTACTGGGAGATCGATGATACTGGTCTCTCTCTTCCATCATCTCAAGCAAGGTTCCTGTATGGGACTGAGAGCGCTCGCACCTGTCAAAGTATGACAAGTGCTCTAGTGTACGTCCCCGCCAAAGCCTCAAACAAGAGATTTCAGCAGGGATCTCTAGAGAGGTGGGAATCTCGAAAAGAGAGCATTTTAACAAACTGCGTCCTACCTCCTTTGGGAGCAAAGGGGAGGTCAGCGTAGAAGCCTGGTTGTTTCTTTGCTGTAGAGAGCATTAGCCTCCATGATTGCTTCGAGTTGATGCTAGTGTGTCTCTTACTGCTCACGCATTGCTCTTTCCGTCTACAAGAGACGTTCTTCCAACGTCGACACAGAGATGGGAGAAGGAACCTCGCCCATTTTTCGATTAAGATAGAGGGCTTAGGATGGACGGTGGTGCCTTTAGTCTAAGCTACTAAGGAGGGAAGAAGATTCCCATAGACGACACCAATAAAAGGAAGTCTTCCACAAATGATTGATTGATTAGGGTTTTTCTTAGTGGCTTTCTTTCTATAGACCTTCCGATGTATGTATCATACTCCTATTCATTCTCTGCTTAGAAGTTAGTGGGGCCAATATCCTTTTTGTCTTTGACACGTGTCAAGAAAAGCTTGGCTGAGGACAATTCATTATAAAGGCGTATCATCCATGTATCTAATGATGTGTGGAGGCGCATGTTCCTGGTTATCTCATCCACAAGGTTCAAGGATACTTGTTTCGACTATGTCGTGATGAAGGCTTAGGTATCTCATCCACAAGGCTCAAGGATACCCATTTCGATTATGTTGTGATGAAGGCTTAGGTAACAAATGCGTGTCTGAATATAGTGGACCTCGTTTTAGGTGGAAACTTTTCGAAAAATAATAAATTTTTTTAAAAAAATTCTTAAAAAAAAATGTAGTTTGAAAAATAATCCTAAATGTAATGTAGTTTTTTCCACACGCAGTGCTCATTTATTCAAAAACACTTCTAAAATTTCAAAATTAAAATGCCTTCTCGAAAAGACACTTTTAACTTAAATTCAAAATTTTTTAAATTATAAAAAATGTATCTTCAAAAGATACTTTATGTGTTAATTCAAATCATTCAAAATTATGTCATTAGTTATTATTTTTTATGTAAAATTTTCTAATTTTTTGAAAGTGTCTTTCCATGAGACACTTTCCATATGAAAAAAATTTCATTATATATAGGAATATTTCTAATTTTATATTATTTAAAGAATCTTTTATTTTTTTTACCCTAAATATCTAAAAACCCCGTTTTAGGTGTCGGGTGTACAGTATCCGTCTTTTATGAATAAGACTCGATCGAAGTTGGATCGGTTCATTATGTAATTTTATTGTATTTAGTGGGCATCCATTAAGAGATGATGAGATGATGTGGGCCTCGGGGTTGATGACACGGGACTTGCGAATGTGGACTGTTTCCCACTTTAAATTACCCAAATAATACGTTTGGATATATTCAACGACTTTTTGAGGTTTCTATTCAACGACATTTTCCCATTTGTCTTCCTCTCCATGTCACTCTCTGCTTGAGTTGTTCTCACCCCATTATTTTTCCTTAGGAAAAGATATTCCTTTTCTTGTGTCGTTTACCTTCCGGTGCTACTATAGAACTAATAGTCTTATTTGATTATAAAAACAGTTTAAACCATGCTTAGTAGGTACTGCTTTCTCTATTCAAATTTTTCAAAACAAGGAAACGCTTAGCTATTTAATAAACATCAAACAAATTTCAAAACAAAAAGAAATGACCACTATTTTCAATATTATTTTATGGGATGAATCGTAAAACATGTAAAGTTCGTTTTCTCATTAATTAAATTCAACCAAATCTGTCCAAAACAGGCCAAAATACCCAAAACGTATTTTCAACCAAATTCAAGACGTAAACGTATTTTCGAAAACGAAAAACTAAAGATTAATACATCAAAATTTTTATATTCAATTTCTCGACAGAGCCAAAAATTTCGTTAACTAAACGGGGAATTAACTTCCTTCTTCTTCCTCATCTCTCTCCATCGACAAAATTTGGGGGCTTCATCTGCCACCATGAGGAATCCTGGAGACAGATTATTCCGTTTAATTATTTCATCCATGATCATCCCTCTCTATCTCTTTATCTTCCTCCACTACCTCACCATCTCCAACGCAGATTTCACCCCGACGGAGAACTTCGCCATCAGTTGCGGCGACCCTGAAGATTTACAAGGGCAATCGGATAGGAACTGGACTGGAGACATAGGTTCCAAATTCTCCCCCTTAGAAAAGGAGAAGCTATCAACAACACATTCCGCATCTGAACAACCCAGTTCTAATAATAAAGTTCCCTATACCACAGCGCGTCTATCTCGCAATGAGTTCACATACTCATTTCCCCTCACACCCGGCCCGAAATACATTCGCTTGCACTTTTATCCATATCTTCATGGGGGAGGAGTCTGTTGATCTAAAGTGTCTTGTCTGTCAAAGCCGGTGGTGTTCACACTCTTCTGAGCAACTTCAGTGCTGCCCTCTTTGCTGCTGATGATCTCAACTGATAAGATAAATCAAAGAATTCTGCATCAACTTCAACGAAGAAGAAGGTGAGAAGCTGAATCACTTTCACTCCCACTGCGGGTAAGAGATATCTGCCGACATTAACTGAAATTGTCTCCATGCCCAATTATCTCTACTACACTGATCCTGATCCACAAAAGGGAGGATTTCAGTTTATCGGTCAACAGAGTTCATTTTTCGTTGAAACCGATCATGCTCTGGAAAACGTGTACCGACGAAACGTAGGTGGGAAAACTCTTTCGCCCACGGAAGACACCGGAATGTTCCGTACTTGGGATATAGACGATGACTACTGTGTGAAACTAGCATTTGTACTCACAACACTAGCGCTGATCCAATCAGCCAAATACCAACACGGCACCACTAGTCTATCAGACCGCCCGGGAAACAACAGAACTGTGAACATGGAGTACAATCTTACTTGGTTTTAGCCGGTGGACTCTGGCTTTAGTTACGTGGTTAGATTGCATTTTTGCGAGTTCCAACCACAGATCCAGCACCAGCACGAAAGGGAGTTCACGATTTTCATAGCTAACCAGACGGCGGAGAAACACGCAGACGTCATCACATGGAGCGGCGGAAACGGAATTCCCATTTTCAGAGATTATGGGATAATGATGCCGGGTCCGGAAAGTAACAAAAAACAAAACCTCTACATACAATTGCATCCTAACCCGGATGATAGAACTCTTTACAATGATGCAATCCTCAACGGAATTGAAGTGTTCAAACTCAGCAACGCTGAAAAGAGCCTCGCCGGCCTAATCCAGACCCACAGACTCTTTGCTGCACCACCGCCCCACAGCTCACCACTCAACAAGAGCACAAAACAAAGCTTATCGCAATTGCCGGTGGCGTGGTTGCAATAATCGCCTTTGGTTATAGCTTTCTTTATTGTCTGCCGAGGAAGGAGAGTGAAAGACAGCGATGGAGCATCATGGTGGGGCCAATTTTCTTACACCTCGGTCAAGTCCACGAAGACGAGCCGCTCATCTCTGCCCTCCGATCTCTGCCGTCACTTTACTCTGCAAGAAATCAAGACCGCCACAAACAACTTCGACAACGTCTTAATCATCGGCGTCGGAGGCTTTGGGAACGTGTACAAAGGGTTCATCAACGGCGGCACAATACCAGTGGCGATCAAATGGTTGAATCCGGAGTCGCAGCAGGAGGCCCAAGAATTCCAGACGGAGATCGAGATGCTCTCCCAGCTCCGCCACATTCATCTGGTATCTCTGATCGGCTACTGCAACGACAACGGCGAGATGATCCTCGCTCCACAGATCACATGGCTCACAAAATTCTCCGCGATCATCTCTACAAAACAGATAATCCTCCACTGTTCCTGGAAGCAGAGGTCGAGATCTGTATTGGCTCAGCTCGAGGGTTGCACTACTGTACACAGGCGCGAAGCACACGATCATTCACCGTGATGTAAGACAACCAACATCCCCTGATGAGAAATGGGTGGCCAAAGCCTGACTTCGACTGTCAGCGAGCCCCACCAGCATGCCAGAATGCCCACGTCAGCACATTGCAGTGGTGAAGGGTAGTTTCAAAGATCTTTGACCCGAGTATTTCCGGCGGCAGCAGCAACGGAGAAATCCGACGTGTATTCGTTCGGCGTGGTGTTGTTCGAAGTACTGTGCGCGAGGCCGCCCCTGAATCATAATGCAGAAAGAGCGAGGAGTCTAGCCCAGTGGGCCCCGCCTGCTATAAGAACAAGCCTGAACAGATCGTCGACCCCTTCTTGAAGGGTAAGATAGCGTCGGACTGTCTCCACAAGTTCGGGGAGATCGCGGTGAGTTGTTTGCAAGAAAGGGGGATCGAACGGCCGTCGATGAGCGATGTTGTGTGGGGCCTACAATTTGCAATGCAGTTACAGGAGATCAAACGACAGGTCATGTAATAAGACGACGACGAAGAAGGTTCAGCACTGAAGGCCTCCATTACTGATGATAGTGATAATAAGCCATGTTAACCAGTGATAGTGGATGCACGTGGATTCAAGACCAGTGGGGTAATACTAACATCTGAGCGGTGAGGAAAAAAGTTCAACCAGTTGTGACTCTATGCACTGGATGTCCGGTGCTGTGTTCTCTTATCCTGAACCAGTACGATAAGATGCCCCCCATCTCCATCTATTCTACTATACGGAAAGGCCTCACCAACGGGGAATATGAGATTGATCTTTTATTTTTATTTTTAGTTTTTTTCGGAATATGTTTTTGAAAATTGTAAAATATTTTTCTTCCATTGAAGTGTGTGGAAAAGTATCTAAAAGAAAGGTATCAAAATATTTCCAGAAATACTTAATATATTTTGAATCGAATTTTACGAAAATATCATAAATATCGATAAATATCGCATTTCTTGACATTTTTATAAAAATATCTGCCTCGATTAAAATTTTTCATATTTCACTATATAAACGATTTATAAATTATTCATATTTTAATTGCCAAATATATTAAAATCAAACTGGATATGAATTATTAAATTAAATACGTTATATTTAATATATTATTCATATATTACATATAGCAGATATTATTTATTTGTTTTGTTATTATTATAATATTATGTAGATAATGAGGAGATTCAAAATGTTATATATTATAATTTTAAAATTTTAAATGATATTATTTTATTTATTTTCTTTAAATTAAGACCGATTTAAAAATATTTTAAGCTTGAGTAACGTAAAATAAAACTATAATCAGACGACAGTGAATTACGAACAACAAATAATAAGATAATATAAAAGCCAGGACTATATATAATAAAACAAGAATCAACGACGATAATGGAGGCAGAGGTTAAGATCTGGCACATTGAAAATTGGGTCGGCCTGCCAACAAAGGTCAAACCCACAAGCCAAAATCTGTCTTGCCAATTAAAATTCCACTGTACTTCAAATCGCCCTAAACCCATTGCCTGGGCCAAATGTCTTTTCAAGGCAAAAATTCTCAGTTTTATTTACCAAGCCATATCGGGGCCTACATATCTAAGTTACTAAATTTGATCCCTACTTTTTCACTTGGTCAATTTAACTGGCTTCAAATTCTACTCTAATTTCATGACGCTGAAATTTCACCTGCCAAATAATTTTGCCACCTTCAATAGGTGCCATTTTCAGGCATTTTAGATGGATTCAAAACCCTTCAAAAGAATTTTTTTTAAGATTTTTGGAGGAAAAAAAAAAATCGATATAATAAAAATTTCAATGGAGATATCTTATCAATCTCCACCAATTATCGAAATATCAAAAATTTTATTCCCTGCAAAAGAGTTTATGAAATCAAAGTTGCTTTCATGGCCCACTTGAAAAGTTGATGCCTACCTAATTAATGTTGTTAGTGTTATTGTAATATATGACAATATATTTAGCAAAAGGCTTCCTTTGTAAATGCTGACGAAGAGGAAGTCGTGAGGAGAATAGGAAGAATAACGACATGTGACACAGGTGGCGTCACCTTCACCCTCACGTCTAAGAGCAAATCTGCAAATATCCAAATTCTTCAAGATCCGTGCCCAAATTTTTGGCCTCAAGCGCTGACTCGAGATTCTCGCCAAATTTTTACCAAAGATTCCAAGAAATAAAGTGATCAAATTTTTATCTATTCTAAATCTATTCCACTTTAATTCCCCGACTTTCTTCAATAATACATCATATACCCTTCATTCATTTACATAACTGAAACACTATGTAAATATTTATTAAATTACGTCTATATCGTTTAAATATTTTTTAAATTATTTAGTTCTTACAAAAAATGTTAAAAAATAAATAATTTAATAACATAGTAAAAATCAATGTGTTTGGGATTACTGAAAATATGATCCAATGTACTGATAAATATTTGTTGATGCCTTCAAATCATATATTTATATTTTAAAAATATAAAAAAATGAATAATAACATTATAAATATTAAATGATATATTTTAAAATACTTTATATTTTAAAAATATAAATTATATATTTACACGCCATCGGGTTCAAACGCTATTTCATCGCCATTCACTAATGAACCATGAACTCAGAACTTTTCCTAGCTCACCAATTCCATCCGATTTTTAAACATCGAAAAATTCATAAATGTTTAAGCTCTTTGGGACACGCCATTCAATACTTGTTAAATCACATTAGGTAAAAAAGTCAGACGGCTCGAATCGATTCTGACCACATCGACCGATTTTTCTAATTCACATTGAGCTCTAAAGCTATATTTGTTTCGGATGATTTGCCATGTCACCGGGTGACTCACAAAGCACATCTGGTTGTAAAAAGCCGATAAAAGTTCGGGTCTCCAATATAAGAGTGCATTGACTCACAAATCAGACGCCAGAAATGATAAATGCCTCAATATAGATTTATTTGACTGCCAAATCATGATTCATATCAGAAAAACATAAAGTTCATTCAATATGACAGATTGAATACCAATCATCGCATTAAAGTCTGATAAAAAGTCATTTAAGATAGAGTGATTTATCACCAAACTCATATCGCCAGAAGCCGATAAAATAAACAATATATAATAGAGTATTGATCTTACCAAATCACATCGCTTGTAAAAATTGATAACTGGGTTCCAATATAGTAGCGTATTGATTCAAATAAATCACCAAACACGCTTCTTTTATGCATTCCAGCTTCACGATACAACAAAACATCTATAATTGAGTAGATGACCATTAGAAATTTTTACACCCATCTTAGATTTTCATTTACCTTTACCTTCAAAAATGAGTAACTTCTTCAATCGCCTATCGATCGATTCATCTTCTTCAGATGAAGAAGAAAGAAACATGTGGTTCAAGGCACAATTTAGCTCGAGACAAAACGTACCACTGCACGGGCATGGAGATAGAGTCGGTGAGTAATACCGATACGGATCGAAGTTAGCGGCAATTTCTGGGCCGCTAAATGATTACTTTGCTGGTAATCTAGGCTCACGACTAAACATTATTCCGTGACGCCGCCTGTCGCCCATTGTTTCGCTAATTTTACGTAGACGCTTACAACAAAGACAACAATTACTTCAAAGTAAAGAAGGAATGCCGCAATACACTAGGTCTATCTCGTGAACAAAAATGATCTACGACTTCGTACGCCAGATACCCAGATACGCTCTCCGCGACCAATCGGCGAGTATGTTCACCGAGAGAAAAAGACAACCATCGAAAGTGTGTCAAACGATTCCCGCCAGGGGTGGTAGATACTTGGGCCTCGAATATCCGAGATCGCCAAACGCCGACCGACATCACAGTTGTTACGCAAAGCTAATCAACGCGGGCTTTCCCGAATGTCGGGGGAGTTCGGACTGTATGCATCGTGAGTGGAAAACTGGCCCAAAGAAGATATCACTGAATGTGGCATCGCCATGTCCACCGACCGACCATCGTGCTCAAGTCGCCACGCCCTACGACTCTTGTGGATATGGCACGCTGTACGCCGCGTCGGAAACAACGATATTAATGCACTTAACGCCCAAATCTCGGTTAACTCATGGCGGATGTGGCCTCCCCAGATTATACCATACCGCAACCATTACAATACGATACCTATCTTCGGGCAGACGATATCCAACCCGCAACACCACAATCAATTACACATCCTCAAGATTCGCTCACGACTTTTCGCGAAATAGCACGGTAGCGCATCAAACACGTAACAGGATTGGGGCGCCAGAAGCCTGGCCACATCGCTCGAGGACCGCGTAGATTCTCGCATCACTAAGATCGGTTATATCATGAAAGCGTGCATTATATTACACAACATGATAATTGAATATGAGCGGCCGATGACAACGAACTCGTTGCATTATCGCCGGGCAACGCAGGACTATGACTCACAGGAACCAATGCCCAGTTGAAGTAAACATGTTGTCCGGCAATTTTCGATCAATTTATGGCTAGAAATCGTAAGCATTAATGATCTAACACCCACTATGCCTCCGAAACGACATCATTACACACTGCGGATCGCTACACCCGACAAGGCGTTTATCAGCGACTCACAGATTGATATTATGCCATGGCGTTATATTATGTTATGTTATTTTGAATGAAAATTTGCTATGGTATTTTAATCATTTATAACTATTAAAAGTAATAATCGTAGATCCTAAACAATACATTTTCTATCAAGAGACAAATTTCAAATACATTGAATATATAAAGCTAGGGGCAATGTGAAGTACATTAAAGTCGAGTTACTTGCATTTTCATCGCTTTTGCCATAATCACCGCATTCTTACGCTAAATGAAAATAATCGCCACGCTCAACACATACGTGAGGTGTCCTTTTCCATAATGGCATCATCTACTACTCATTTGCAACCTATCTTCAAGACGCCTTGCAATCTCTAATCGCATCCTCCCTAAATAAATTTGCCCTTCGCAGAATCGTTTTCTTTGCCTCAAAAAAATTCTTCCTCTTTCACTGGCCATATAATCTACTTAATCGTGATCTCGAAATGTAATTACTAGTATCCGCTGACTCCCCTACTTTTTTTGTCGCTTTAATGCTTTTCTGGTCTCTTTCGAGAGCTAACTCGTCAGATTGCTTATACTGATTCGATCCGAGTCAAGAGATACGGTGTGTCTCATTAGTTTCTTCATAAATTGTGAGGGGCCCTAAGGTTGCTTGCCATGGCAGCATAATCATCCACTTATCACAATATTTAAGCACCTCCTAACAATGATCATAAGTCCACTGACTTTTAACATCCGCTTGAAACATATTCATAACCGCACACGCCGTTAATAAAAAAATATAATAAATAAATTTCGTGAACATATTTGTTGTAGATAATTATAACAAAACACACTTTACTCCGTCTCACATGCTACCCACTTCAAGGCTCCATTTCATGATCTCGTATGCAGTATCCCACGCCATTTCTCAGACAATAAAGCCGATTTTATCCCATCGATTTTCGACCGAAAGATAAAGTCCGTATGGTCAACCCAACACGGCCTCCAAAACTCTGGCCATTACTCGATCCCAAAACTTTGACATCGATTGCCCAATACCGATCACCGGATCTTGGGATATGGTCATCCAAGATATGCACAGTGCCACGTCTTCCTCATTTAAGAATGCCTTTCCCCGCCTACTTCGTATTGGAGGAGTTGCCATTTGTTGGCTACAAAACCAAACTTAAATTAAATAGATTTAAAATTACCGAGGTTAAAAAATATGAGAATATGATTAAAATTAAAAAAAATATGTGAAATTTTTAATAGTTAACATTATTATTTAAATACTAAAATTGGCATTTAATGAAAAGATATACATGTGTATGGTAAAAAAAGAAATTAAAAATATCAAGTATAACATTTATATTTATATTGTATATTGTTCACAAAATATGAATTATATTTTTAAAATTATTATGATTTTATTTATTACTTTACCAATTGAAATAAATTAAAATTGGCATTTAATGAAAAGATATACATGTGTATAAAAAGAAATTAAAATATCATAACATTTATATTTATATTTTATATTGTTCACAAAATATGAATTATATTTTTTTAAAATTATTATGATGTTATTCATTACTTTATCAATTGGAATAAATTAAAATTTGGCATTTAATGAAAAAGATATACATGTGTATGTAAAAATTTAAAATATCAAGTATGACTGCTTTATAAAATTTTTGAAAGCAAATTTGTCTATCGCTCGACCAAACGACGCCGCTGATTCGTACGGGACAAAACGACGCCGCTT
The DNA here is from genome assembly GCA_016808115.1 of Tetrastigma voinierianum. Taxonomy (NCBI): domain Eukaryota; kingdom Viridiplantae; phylum Streptophyta; class Magnoliopsida; order Vitales; family Vitaceae; genus Tetrastigma; species Tetrastigma voinierianum. Next base: position 48,211 of record JAEQBH010001769.1, read on the forward strand.
AGCCGTGATGAAAACAATAAAAGGGCTCGGACCAAAACGACGCCGCTTTGATTGCCGCAAACGACGCCGTTTGATCCAAGCAGCGAGACAAAAAAAAAAATTAAATTTACGCCGCTTTTGTCTACTGGAGTAATCAAACGAATACGTTGATTCGTCACTAAAACAACGCCGCTTTATCCAAGAGGGAAGAAAAAAACGCAGACGCCGCTGGTTACAATGTGACGTTAGCCAGTTGGGGTCTTTCCAAACATAAACCAAACAGACTATCGTGATCTCGAGACTGCCATTCCATTTTTTTCACGTGACAACCAAGGAGAAGATGAAGCTAACCTTTTTTGTTTCGAAGTTCATCCATTCGCGGCTAGGGGCCGAATACCGCTGATCTTCGCGAAAGGTTTGAAATTCTCAAATCTCAGATTTTCGCTGGCCGGTAACTGACTCGGGGGGGTTCAAAACTGCTTTTTGTTACTGGGGTTCAAATCGTAGAAGCTTTGTGGTTTTTTTTTTTGCCTGGAGAAATCTCTAAATTTCTACTTCCCGGTGCTGGGTTTATGTTGTTCAGACCTCCATTTATAGTCGTCGGACCTCCAACTGGGCCATTCGAGAGCTCCAACTGATCTTTTCGCTCAAATTGTCAGAGGTTATTTTAGGATTTTCATCTTTGATAATGGTTTAACGCTTACCATTTTCGCCTGCATTTACCAGAATCGCTCACGGTTTCATTACTGGGGAAATAAATCTCCACTACTGAGCATGTTTTGTCAGGTTCGAGCCAAATTTTTAGCTCCACCGCCTGACATGCTCTAAGCTTGTCAAAGGAGACTAAAAAAGCCAAACTACTTTTCGTGTAGGTGGGAAATGAGCTTAGAGCAACTCCAGCAGTGGAGTAAAACATGGAGCAAAAGATAAAAATAGATGTTTTTGGGGAAAAAACCAGCTCTAACAGTGGACCAAAACCGGAGTACAGTAGCCGATGAATAGTGATCGCTTAAATATGGTAACAAACGAGGCCACATCACCGCCCGGCGCGCCGAGCAGAAACCAACCCCATCTTCGCCATCCGCTGGCGTGTGGGAAAATCAAGGAAAATCGCAAAATATTCTCCGTACGTAACGGGCCTAACATCAGAAGCACACCCCACAACCATTTTGAATCCCAACAACTGAGCCAATTTCACAATAAGAGCACAAATCCAGAACGACATCCATATCAATATTCGGGTAACTGGTGGAAATCTCAACAAACACCGGCTAAATATAGTAAAGGAGGGTGCCAATACTAGTGTCGCCGCCGCGCTGCCGCTATCGCCGTTTTAGCGCCTCTGCCGCAGGCCGCCGATCGCCGCCGTTGCCGCTCCACCGTCCGCCACCGCCGCTGTTTACCAAAACCCGCAGCTACCGCATCGCGCTTGCCCGAAATAATGTGAGCTCCAAATAAACGACCTACGCCGCTGAAATGGCCTCGTCTTCCCCCCCTCCCCTCGTCTCGCAAAACGAGGACGACCCAACAGACTCAAAGAGACACCAAACGACGCCGCTTCAAAATTTTTTTTTAAACACATAACAAACGACGCTGTTTTTCGCAGCACCGGTCCAAAACGACGCCGTTAGCGCTTGTCACTAATCCAAAATGACGCTTGTTTTGATATGAACATCGGTCCAAACGCGCCGCTGGGATCAGATTTGTCCAAACGACGCCGCTTTGTTATAGGCGCACTTAAAAATTAGCGAGCCAAAACTACGCTGCTTTCGTTAAAAAGGCCAAAACGACTGCTTGTATATGGAGTCATTTTGGCCAAATAGAGATGCACCACAACATTTTTTGCAACTTCTAATTATTTCTAATTTATAATATTATAAATAAAATAAAATTAATCAATGAAAAACCATAAATCATATTGGGAATAATCTAAAATACAAATTTAAATATAGATGTTTTAAATCGATATAAATTAATTTATTTTATTGTCATTAACATATATCTTTCATTGAATATTCCATTAACTATTTAAATAATTTGTTTTATTAATTTTCCAATCTTAGGTTATTCATATTTAATTTAACTTTGATTTTGTAGCTTAAATGGCATATCCTCCAATACGGTAAAGTGTGGTGGCACCCTTCTTAAATTATAAGACGCAGATCGCAGATTTCGATGACCATAACCCAAGATCCTGATCTGTGACGGGCAACCGATGTCAAAGTTTCGGGAACGAGCGATGGTGGCTAAGTTTTTGAAGACCAATGTCGAGCCGACCACAGACTTTATGTTCCTGTACAAATTGATGGGATGTAATCCCGACATTGTCAGACAAAATGGCGTGGGATACTCGCACATATCGCAAATAGGTTGCAAAGTGGAGCCAACATCACCAACGGTCGCTTATCTATTGTTATAATTTTCTACAACAAATATTTTAATGAAAATTTTATTTATTTAATTTTATTTTTCTCGCAATAAGGTGCAAGATATGAATATGTTTCCAAGCGTGATGTTGGGAGTCCTGTGGATTTTATGATCATTGCTGGGAGGTGCTTAAATATTGTGATAAATGGATGATGCCATACTGCTAGCAACCCTAGCCCCGTCCCGTTTATGAGGGAACTCATGATACCTATATCTCGACTCTGATTAAGAACCATAGCAATGCAAATGCTAGCCTAAGGAAGAGACCTCCGTGAAGAAAAGCTTCTAAAGAAAGTAGATAGAAAAGTAAGGCGAGTCCAACAGATACTAGTAATTCTATTTCAAATACGATTCGTGAATTATCCAAAGGCAGTGAAAAGAGAAAGAATTTCCAGATGAAGAGAAAAGCTTCACCATCAAGGAGCAAGCACAAAGGAGGATGCAACTGTGATATCATGTGACGTGATGAAGATAGGATGCAGAAGGAGCAAGATAGGTTACAGATGATCGTCGATGATGCCATTATGGAAAAAGACATCTCACATATATCCCTTGAACAACAACACTATTATCAACTACGTAAGCATGCGATTATGGCAAAAGCAATGAAAAATGCTAGTAGCTCCAACTTTAATGTACTTCCAGATTAGTAGCTGTTTATTTTCAATGTAATTTCAATTTTTGTCCACTTACTTAAAATGAAATATTCAAATTATCTATGTCATTTTAGTAGTAAAAAATGATTAAAATATGCAACTAACTTAAATTTTCATTAAAAAAACATAACATAACATGACAAAGCAAAACATAATATTAAAATAAGGCAAAATCACTCGATAACGCCTTATCTGTGTAGCGTCCACAGATGTACAATGATGTCATGGCGGAGGGCATAGTGGGTGTTCGAATCTCAAATGACGCGATTAGTAGCCATAAATTGATCAGCGGTCTCGCCTCGTGAGACTTCAATCGGGCCATCTGCCTTGCACGAGTCATAAATACACGCTGTAAGCTATTGCAACAAGTTCATTGCCATCGTCCGCCATCCTCAATTATCATGTCGTAATATAATACACGCTTTCAAGGATAAAAGTCAAGTCTTCATGATGCTGTGAATCGAAATTTCTGCCTCGAACGATAAAGAAACGGAAATTCAAGACCCCAACGCCGCTCTACATCATTTCTGGGTGAACTCATGTTTTTTGCAAAGAATTCGTGAGCCAACTCTCGAGGATGCGAAATCGATTGGAACAATTGTCGCTTCATTTTTGATATATACTGCCTGCAGCATAGTATCCCATATTGCAATGGTTGCCTATTGGTGGTATAATTTTCAAAGGGCCAAGCATCCTTCTCGCAGTTAGCAAACAGATCGGAGGCGCCAGTACATTAATATCATTATAGACCCTTAGCATGCTAAAAATGCATGCCATATCCACAAGTCGTAGGAGGCTACTCGCCGAGCACAATAGTTTGCCAAAGTGACATGGCCGCATACATTCCGATATGTTGTCGTAAAGGTTTTCCACGCCCCAATGCATACAAATCTAAATCGCTTCATTAAGGTGAAAGCCACGTTGATTAGTCAGAATAAATTTAGAGATGTCAAATGTGGTTTCGGGATCCGAGATATTCAGCCTAAAAATTTCTACCACCTCAGCCATAATCAGCTTGACACACTCCGATAGTCAGGGTCTCTCCAATTCTGACATACTCGTCGAGTGAGTCCGCAGACATACCGTATGCAAGCATGCTACGTGCAAATTGCTGTTTTTGTTCACCTGATAAACCCATCAGAGTCAAGTGCAAAAGATTTCTTCTTTACCGAAATAATCACGTGTCAGTTGAGCGTATAAAATTCAAGAATTAGAGGCCTAATTTTAAACGAAAGCTACCAAGTAAAATAATGTTTCACATAGACCGGATTCTCAACGGTAATCATTTAAAGAAATGAATGATCAAGTAACTCACGCTTATATCAAGATGTTTGGCTGATTTCTATCTCCAGAGCCCATACCTTGTGAGTTTTGTCTTTCAAACTCGATAGCTGCGACGAACCACGTGTTTCTTTCTTCTTCATCTGAAGAAGATGAATCATTCAAAAGACGAGCAAAAAAGTTACTCATTCTTTGCTTCTCAGTAATTGAAAACCCTTGATGTGTGTAAAATTCTAAGAGACATCCTCCTCAATTTATAAATGTTTTTAAGTCTTTATAGTTTACCGAAATGCATAAAAAGCCGTGTTTCGTGATTTGACAAGTCAATACAAGATAGTCTATAAGATTCAACTTTATCAACTTTAAACCCGGCGCTGACGCGACAAATCGCCCAAAGACCACAAATCATCCAACCTCGACATGTAGCTTTTGATAAGTCCAATGATTTGACAAATCGCCTAAATGACATGTCAAATAATCCGTAACCCAATGAAACTTTTTATAACCCCACGCGATGCGAAGTCAATCAAATATTACGATAAATCACCTAAGATTTATCGCCTTTTACAACCCCGCAGGATTCGAGAGAAATCAGCAAAATTATTTTTCATTATTTTTTATAAGAAGTACAAAATTTTTTAAAATTAATTAATATTTGTAACCAAAAAAAAGTTCAACTACTAAAATTATTAATTCAAAATATTTATATTTATTTTTATTGATTTAATTAAATATTTATGGCCATTTTTATTTTTAATTGAATATTTATTTTTATTTTAAATTTTAATTAAATATTTATTTATCTTTTTAAATCAAATTTATAGTATATGGAGTGATATAAATGAATGAAGGGTACATGATGTAATTATTAAGGAAGAGAAAGGGTTAAATTGGAATAGATTTAGGATAGATGAAACTTTAGATGCTCACTGCTTAGAGATGCTCTCTACTTAAACTTTACCAAATCTCAAAAAGAACTTTTGAGCAAAAAAATAGCTAGACGCTTTTTTCATAATCACGAGACAGCTTTTAGCTGATACATAAAATGAAAAAACATTTTCACCACACTTGTCATTTTTTTTAAAGCATTGTAATGTTAGAACTGTTTGATTCTTATTTTCAAACTCATTCCATTTTAATAAACGAAAAAGGAAACAATGGACACACTCTTGGTTCCAAGTTTTTTTTTTTTAATTAAAAACACATAAAATATTAAATTCAGAGAAAAGAAATAATTTTTGGAAAACACCAAAATTGTGTTCTCTATCAAGCTTTCTTCCTCCTATTGTATAAATGTGCGTTTTTATCAATGAAACTTGTTTAATGTTTTTATTCATTATTCTTTATTTATATGCTTAACTTTTTATAGTTTTAAAACTTTAGGGAACTTCCAAAAGGGGTTTCCCTTGAAATCTTATAGCCTAAAAAATATTTTAAATTTTGATCATGGTATATAGGCTAGAAAATCTAGATACATTCCTTTGGGAGAAGGTGAGATTGTGAATATTTCACATAGATTCTGCATAATTACAATGACACGCACTTTACAAACAATTGCTTAATTTTATCTTCTTTTTCGAATAATAAACTTCCTTACACGTACGATCACACAGTCAGATTCGATATTCTCATATCTTGTCCATTTGTCTAATTTGACTGTTTAAGACATTATACTAGCATTAAGAGAATGCATTATTATGCTCACATGATGTTTAATTAGTAAAAGAATTTAGAATTATTTAAAAAAAGCTCATATGAGAGTAAGGAAACCTGAGAATTTATAAAACTTTTTATACCTCACTTTCTAACCCCTAAAACTCATCCCTTAAAACTGAAAATCTCCGCCCTCCTAAATTATTGGTATTAGAGCCTTAGATCTAGTCAAAAATAGAAAAATTAATAATTAGAACATTTGTAAGAGATTTAGAAGAGTGTTTAGATCCTTTAATATTATCAGAACTAATAGATCCAATGGGAACAATTAAAAGAGAAATAATATTTGACGGAGCTTTTAGAAACGAGATTCTTAATACTATAACAAGTTATATAAAAAGGAATTTTGTTGTACTTGAGATAATAGCTTCTACTTATAAAGCAAATAAAGAAAGATTAGTATTTAATATACTTAGGAATAATTTAGAAAGAAAACATTTAAGACTAATGAATAAAGATATAAACCAACTTTATCTATCTTACTTATTTAAAAATTTAGTTTATGTCAAGATTTGATAATTTTACAAATAAAATTAGTTATATAGATTTTCACGAAAGTAGTGATAAAATCAAAACTATAGAGGGCCTTAGAAACCTATTAACAACTTAATATAATAATCATATATTGTGACGCCCCAAAACCGGGGTGTCCGTTGACAACCCGTCAACCCGCGGAATATTCGCAACTTAATATAATAATCATATATTAGACGCCCAAAATCGCGTGTCCGTTGACAACCCGTCAACTCCGCTGAATATTCGCCGTGGATGTCCCAACCCGACACCACTCACGAAACGGTGTAGCCCTTTTGTACGGAGCTCACCCAAAGCACATAACCGTCCCAACCATATACAATGACCAATGTATCCACATAATGAGCAAAATAATCGCCACTGTACTCTCGCATCAATACTCACAAATATATTCCAATCAATATATTACATGGTTCAAGAGTTTTTAAATTACTCTTAATTCAACATATATTAAAATTCACCATTCTAATACATGTTATACAAAATCGACACCCAGTGCCAGTTAACTGGCTTTCTTCTATCGTTGCCTCTAATGAGCGTCCTCACACTCCCAGACCGAAATAAATGGGTCTCGATTGCAGGAGTGGGGAATCCCGGGAGCATACTTCCAAGCATGTGTTACTCCCCACTTAAGTGCACATGATATAAACAATCACATTCAAGCAATTACATGAACCTACTCGAATGTCTACATGACTAATCCCATGTCCCGAGTCCTCACCGACTCCTCACATATGCTCTAAGCCGAATGCAGAAAATCACAGCCAAAACAAAAGCCGCTTGTTCTTGAAAACACACCACCGAAGCTTTTATATTGACTACCCTCCGAGGCGAATGTGTTGGAGAACCTTCCTAAACAATTCATGGGCTCCTCCGACGTGTGATTGTTGGACTGTCTCCCAACACAATTCTCCAAGAAATCTTCCGTCGAAATTCCTTTCACAAACCTTTTCATTTTTATTTCATTTCATGTCATGCACTCACACCTAATATTCTAGGTTGTCCTAGTGCATATGGAATGCATGATGCCAATTCCAACAAACTCATGCTAATATATTCACATGCATATATATTAACATAATTCAATTACATAAAGCATGTTATGTAAATTTTCAACCAATTACACCAAAATTAGCCCACATGGGCTAATTAACAAACACAAGCAATTCATTTTGAATCACTCAACACATAAAAATTCACACAAAAATATTCATGTGTCACTATTCACATGAACAGTGAAACCCTCGAGTTTTTGTTCACTTGTAAGACCCGAGAAAATTCAAATTTTCTGAAAAATGGCAAAATCGTAATTTCGGTAAAGATAAAAAATTTTTCTAGATCTCGGACAACGAAATGGACTTCACCGTTGGAATCGTCTCGCGAAATCTAGCTACCACGTCGAATTTTGTTGAATTTCGAGACAATCTAATTTGCAGTTTTTCTGAGGTGCACCGAGTATCTAAAAGTCGTAAAACGACATGTGATGTGACAAAAGTCACCTATAACATGTACTCTTGTGACACATGTTACAAGATTAGAGAGATGACGGAAACGGACGGCCGAGATTGTGCCAAGTGTCAAAAATCCAAGAGAAGGGACATGAATGACATTATTTGAATTGTTAATGAGGAAAAAGACAAAACACATAAATACACTTCCTACATTCAGTGCCGGCCAAACGCAAGGAGAAGAGGAACGCTTTTGCAAGGAGTTAGTTTCGGGGTTTTAAAGGAGAGAGAGTGTGCAACTTCTCTCTAAGATCCTCACCGACGACCGTCTGATTTCTTCCTGCCAAGAAGGAAAGCTTGCTCTACACTACGAGGAATTACGCTGGCACCGATTTAGAGAGTTTCAAATAAACCCTTGAGGTGGTTTTATCCTACTTGTTTTAAAATATCATGGCTGCTTTTGTTGATGGTTGAGTTGATTTGAGCCGTGAGGGTCAGTTTGATCGCCCCAAAACTCGACCGAAATGCTGAAATTTTGAGTTCGACAAACCCACGGGATCGCTGGGGCATCTGTGATGATTTATGCATTAAATCGTGTTTTGGTGTGTATGAGGCCTGAATGGCTACGGATTTCGTTCTCAAAGTAACTGAAGCTGACGAGCGGCCGCCACGACAAATTCCCACCATTGATTTTTGGGACTGTTAAAAAATAAATTCCGGTCGTGTGAATTTGACTAAAAATATTCATGGTCAGGTACGAAATCACCAAGTGAATGTCAATCGTGGAAATTGTGGTTTAGCCCAAGGAGCTAATTTGGGTGATGGTTGACTAAAATTGATATATTGGTGTAAATTGTGTCAATATGCATAACATGTCAGAGTGTGATTTAAATATGTTAATATATGCATGCGAATATATTAACATGAATGCGTTGAATGGCATGATGCATTTCATATGCACGGTAACCTAGAAATTAGGTGTGAGTGCATGACATGAATTTTCTAAAATGTAACATGGTTGTGAAAGGAATTTCACAGATGATTTTCCAAGAATTGGCCTGTATAATGGGTCCAACAGATCATTTTGGATGAGGACAATGACTGTTTCGGAAAGTTTCCCAACCAATTCGTCTCGGAGGTTAGTCCCATATTTTTACCGACTTCGAAGCGTTGTATTTCGAACAACAAGTTTTGTTTTTGAAAAGCTGGCAAGTGTGAGCCTGAGGACTCGGCGACATGGCCGAGCATGCGTATTATCCGGGCAGATCACGTATTGAAAGTGTGTTTACATCGATCACAGATATGCACTTAGCTGGCATTCCATTTCAGTAATCTGGCGATAGCTCACTCCTCGCTGAGGGAACATTGTCAGTGAGCGCCTCGAGAAAACGCATCTACCTTAGAGTGTCGATTTTTGCAGCTCCGTCGTGACTTCTGATGTTTTAGATAATATGTATTAGGAATTGTAAATTTTAATACGATTCAGATAAGAGTAACGTATAACTCCTCGAACTATCTGGAGCAAATGCAAACATTTTGACGAGTATCAGTGTATGCCTATGACCATTTTTACTTAGGTATGGGTCTCTATGATACAAGACATAGATGTTACGGTCGACCTGGGTTGTCAACCCGACACCCCGCTTTCTCGGGGCCACATCATGACTACACAAAATAGGGATTTTTTCTTCCCAATTCTGGCTCAAAGCTTTTGAGACCGAGTTTACGGCTAGAACAAGCCTTAGAACATTCATAACCATTTACATGGCTCTTAGCAAAAGATTAACACAACTAAGAAAAGATCCCTATGTGACGCCCCAAAACCGGGGTGTCCGTTGACTACCCGTCAACCCGTGGAAAACTCGTGGAATATCAGTAACCCGACATCGACTCACAAAATCGGCAGTCTCATTTGTACGGAGCTCTACCCAAGAACAAAACATGTCCTAAAATGGGCCTAATATAACATATATATGAGTAAATGGCCACTGGGGCCCACAAACCAATACTATCCAATAAATCCTAACTATATACAATAGTTTCAAGAGGTAATAAAATTATCCTTATACATCATATATCAAACTTATAGAGTTCTAATACATGTGTACATAACAAAACCAAAGCCACAACCCGACTCTCTCTTCTAAACGGTCCCTGTGATGAGCTCTCGCCCCGAACGCTCCCCCGTAATCCGAAAAATAATATCCCTCGACAGAGAGCTTATCTGCCCAATAGTGAATCACCCTAAATGGGTTACTCTCTTCCCTCCCCCCCCCCCCCCTCCACCTAAGTGCATATGCAATGACCCAATGAAAACATACATTCAAGTAAATGCGTGATCCTAATGCAATGTCTACCCGATCAACTCATACCCCGAGTCCTCATCGACTTCACACTGCCTAAGCCACGTATGAGAAACATTATTTTTCAAAACAAAGATATTTGTTTTAATTGTGGACCACCTCTCCAATATGGGCAAAGGACCTAATTCATGATCTATTTAGTGGACAACCCTCCGATGTAGCATCACCGTCGACCCGACGATTGATATTTTATAATGACTAATCCGATAATTATTATGATATTAGTCAACCCTCCGAAACCACTCTTAATGAACCACCTCATGCACTCACTCCTATCGTTCTAGGGTGCCCCAGTGCATATGGAATGCATAATGTCAATTCCAATACAATTATATAACACATGTAAATATATAATCATGCATATATTCACATAATTTAAATAACACAAACATGTCATGTAATTTTACAATCCATTACATAAAAAATTAGCTCACATGGGCTAATAATCAAACACGAGCACCAACTTGAATTCACTGCACCAAACACGCTTTTCACACAAAAATTTATTTCGTGGTTACTATTCACATGAATGCTGGAAACCCCGGCCATCGTTTCACATCCAAATACCTAATATCGATTTCAATTCCCTGCGGAAACCGGAATCAGATAACCCATTTCCGGCCTCATACACATCAAGGCAATTTATTTCACAAATTACAACACAACACCCAAACAGCCCATAAACTGTTAATGACTCGCTCAATGGGTCTCATAAATTCCCAACACTCCTGCCTCCAAGCTGATCGATCAAACGCCACTACCTAGCCTTTAATCAACTCAAACATTACAAAACACTTAAATAAACAAACAGCAGATGAAACTCCTACTCACGGAGTTTGTCGAAACTCCTTAAATCCGGTATCTACGCATTGCCCTCGCCGTAGAACGACTTTCCTTCATTGCTTTGAAGGAATTCGACTGGGCTTGATTAGCTGAATCTAGAGAAAGGAGGTCCTTCTCTAAAAAATCAAAATCTGCTAACAGATCTCCCATTAGCACACTGGACGTTTGGTCTTCATTTTGAAGGAAGAAGATGACCACTATTGGCTATCTTGTCTTCTTCCTCATTAATCTTTCCAAAATGACATCTATGTCTCCAAGCTTTGGATTTTCGACATTCGGCACTACCACGGCCGTCTATTTCCATCATTTCTCTATTCATGCAACATAAGTAATATGAGTACATGTTATAAGTGACTTTCGTCACATCACATGTCATTTTACGACACCCGAAAAGCGATGCCTCGAAAAACGTGCAAATCTCTACTATCTTGAAATTCTACGAATTCGACGTGCTAGCTAGATTTCGTGAGACGATTCCAACGGTGAAATCCGTTTCATCATCCGAGATCTAGAGAATAAATTTCGGATTTTTGACCGAAATTACAATTTTGCCATTTTGCCATTTTTCCAGAAATTGGAAATTTCTCGGGTCTTACATTCTCCCCTCCTTAAAAGGAATTTTGTCCCGAAATTCTGGACAATCACAATCACTCACATGCATATGCAACGTGCACTACACCATGCAAGTAAACTCGTCATTTAACTATTAAACGACTAAACTACGTACCTTCATCCCTAAACAAAGGATATGGCCCGCATCGTGTCCTCGCCTCCCACGTCGCCGACTTCCTCCACCCATAGCGCCGCCCATAAGACCCATTCAGCCTCACTCTGGCCTCAAGGTCAGCAAACCCGATCACGCTATAAAAATGTACAAGACCGTCCCTCCTAAGGTCCCATCAATGTCAACCCCAATCTCTCCCCCAATCTACTACACGTCGGATTTGGAGTATACTGAAGCATGGACACGTAAAATACCGTGGACACCCGATACGCCGGACGATAAAGCCAATGTGTACGCTACACGCACTCTCGAGTATCCGAAAGTGCCCAATAAACTTCTGAGCACCTGCGCCACAACCCCACCCATCTCTCTAGTACACTTCACATCCTGAACCTGGCAACTGATGCCCATGGATTCACCCCATAACTCCGCCCACCATTTCGAGAAGACGCCGTCGTGATCAAGCTCACCTTCTCGCAGGTGTCTCTAATCGATCAAGACCAAAGTTGATGGAACTCTCTCCCACCTCGTCCAACATAATGCGGATCTACATTATCTCCATACAATGCCTCATATGGTGCCATTTGTATACTCGCCCCAGAATCGTCATTGCAGTGAATTCCACCAGCGGGCAAGTGCTCGCCTACCCTTATGATCCGTGACGATGCTCGCAACGCGTCCTCTAACACTTATATATAATCCACAATAACATGTAACCCTACACAACCCCGCTGGTGTGTAAACATCGGTCTTCCCAAGGTCACACCCATCGACAATCCAACGACCGTCGTTAGTCCATGTCATGAATGACATCCATATACCGGCAGCCCTTGCCGCTTAACAAAACCCAATGCAATTTCCAAAGGGTAATCCAAATCTACAGAGTCACCCCGAATCCCTACCAGCTCAGTCCTAAGTCCATGATAACTGATCACAGAGCCATCTCGAGTCACTCCCGACTCTATCACTCAACTCTAAGTCCGTGATAATCGACCAAGATGTTTTCGATCTCAAGTCACTCCCGACTCTAGCACTCAACTCTAAGTCTCGCTTTGATAACCTGATCGCAGGTTTTCGCTCTCTGGCAAATGAACTTTCTATTAATAATCGCGAGTCTCTTACATTTACAATGTAAATTTTTGATATCTCCACTAGTCTCTTACAATCCCACAATAAATTCTACTTCCATCTGCCCTTACACTAACATTTAAATTTTGATACCTCCCGAGTCTCTTATGACCTACGTAAATTGGATATCTCCTAGGTCTCTTACACCCTAACCTGTGCTTCTCACCTTAGGGGATTAACGGCCCTTCTTTTTTTCGCTTTGCCCAACACACTTTAATTCACTCTTCATTTCCGATCGAACTATGAGTCTCAATTGACTTAGTCCCAAAGACAAACTCAACCCACACTCACCAAGAGTGGTGAATGACTATACCGTGCACCCACACCCGACTCGACGCGACGCGATGTTACCGTGCACATGAACGCAATGATGCCATTAATCGTGGAGACCCCTATCTCAAATCCACCCTCGAGCAGACCCTGAGATCTCCAACTCGTATCCCGACCTATCAGTCAACTCACCCTATATCCTGTGAAGAGCAATTTTTATTAATTCCGGCTTCTAAAGGCTCAACTCTAAACCTAAATCCATCACACAAGATGCAACAATGAATGAATATGATGATCCACTTAAAAGCTACTCTAGTCAACAAGTGCAAGAGTAGAACGCACTTACATATCCGGCTGTTTTGTATGCTCAAATTACAGCATCTTGAGACCTCCGCCTCCTAGGACAACGTCTCTCACTCATACGCCCAAGTCACACGTAAATAACATATAGTCTACCCGCCCGACTAGAAGTCCCTACTGCGGAGTCCTCGGTAGACCGACCAACCCACACTCCGCCCCCAAATCCCACCCGTGCCGAACCCAAACTAGTTCCTCCTCGACCCGTATCAGCTGGAGGAATGAACCGTATAATTTCCTTTCTACATCTAATGGACTGCTAGCTTGTCCCAAAGTCCCGGGATCCCCGTCTCTAGGGGCAACCCGCCTCACATGCCCAGCCGCCGCCAGGCAACATATCCTCTCGCCCTAGCTAACTGGGCGCCTAATCCTCGCCCCGTCTTGGAACAGGCGAATCTCACTGGGGGCTGATCTTTCACATTATCAGATCGAGTGTCCGGCATCTCCGATCTCTGCGATCACCCACGAAACACGTCGAGACAGCCCGACGACTACTCGAATGACAACTTCAAATTTCATTCTCAAATCTCCTAACCTTGGCCATGTCCGTGGCCACATAATCATTAGCAAAACGGGCTAGCTCCGTGAATCTAGCCACATAATTCATCACAGTCATCGTCCCCTGCTTCAACTCTAGGAACTCCTGAGCCTTCGCATGCCTCGTAGTATCTGGAAAGTACTTACCCATGAACAGCTCCTGAAACTCGGGCCTCATGTCATACGTTTCTAGGTCTCTAGAGGTCCTTGCCCATTTCCACAATATTCGCTCACCTCTGTACCGAACGCAGCCTAACCCGATCCCGGGGTCGCGCCGAGGTAATCTCCAGGCTCTAACACCTTCTTCGACCGCAGATGAACCAATGGTCTTCCACCATCTGACTTCCTCTCCCGTGAATGCCTGAGCATGATGCGCCCTAAACCTCGAGGTTACTAGGACTCCCGACCACCCGCTATACCATCCCGTGCTATAGCCACGCGATACCTACAACCTCAACAAAGCCTCGATCAAATAATCGTGGCCGCACAATGCCGCGAGGGCCCGACCAAAGACTCCGTGGGACGCCCTTTATGTCCTCGTCCTCAACTAGTCATCTACTCAAGTCAAATGGCAGGTTAAACTCCAATTCAGTATCTCTAAGGCTCAAACACAGCCCCGAGACACTATTCATACGTAGAAAACAGTTCATACACAGTGTCCTTGCATTCTAAATGCAATGCGAGACAATTAATTCACATGCCAAATAAATTTAACGTCAAAAAATTTATTTTCGAAAATTTCATTTTTCCAAAATTTTGTTCCATTTTATTTAATTTTATAAAATATTTAATTAAATGAAAAAAATTTCAAATTTTTCGGCGGATGAATGTTCATGAATCCGCGCTCAGAAAACCGTGACTCGTAAAACGCTTCGAAGTCAAATATGGTTGCCACAGTGTGCACACACACTCAACTAGCATACCCAGCGCCACAAGCACCGCCGTGTCGCGGCGCCGCCGTATCGCGGGTCGCGGGTCTCCGGTCGTGTCGCAGCTCCAACGGCCAGACGGCATCACACGCGCGCGCCCAGGCCGTGCTTCCGCGCCGTGCCCCGCGCCCCACGCCGCGGCCGCGCCGCGTCACAACCCTACCGCCGCGCAGCCGACCGTGATCGCTGGCCGAGCGCCGCGCCCCAAACTGTCGCAGGTCAGAGGGCGCAGTATCGTGATCACAATTACAACCTGCTCAGCTCCCTTGCTCCCATGTCACGATACACCTCAGGACCTTGCAATACACCCCTACCAAATTTAGCTCAAATACGAAACAAATTTTGTATCGCGGACACCTGGGCCACGAATCCGTACCATCCCCTCTAGAAGACAATAAACGATTGCAATACGCTCTAGCGCCTGGGGGCCTATGTCACATACCTGGCTATTTAATACAACCCAACAACCTCTCTCAAGTTTGCCTCTCATTACAATACACCGTCAGACAGAATACACACTGCTCCATCCCTACCGCCTGCCGCAATACAATTTCTGCTATTGCAATACAATTTCTACCCATTGCTCATCCAAAGGCCTAAGTCACAATACAAAGCCTTCTATCACAATACAATTTGGGCAGTAGCCCAAATCAATTCCAACACCAAATTTTTTATTTTTATTTTTCATTTTTCTTCTCCTTTTTTTTTTTCATTCTTCCGCCATCGGAAATTACTAAAAAAAAATATGTACCTATTTTTCATTTTCCAAAATACCAAATAAATTTTGTAAAATTATTTTATTCACTTTCTTCGCTTTACTTATCAGAAACCTTAGAAAATAATTCTTTCTTCTCTTTCTTTTTTTTTCATTTAATTTTGACATTTTGTCCAAAATTTCTTCAAAACTTCATGATCCAACACTAAACCTAGTGTTCAACCTTTAAATTTACAAAATTTTATTTCTCATTATTCAATAAAGCAAATAAATTAATTAAAATTCTATTTCATTTATTATTATTATTTTTTCCAAATTTTTATTTGATCAAACTCAACACACTTATGTGCTCTTACCTAAAGCACACAAAACAATCATTAACACAACCTCAGGCTAATCACTAGCACCTAAACCATCATCAAACATACAACATGGCATACACACCATCACACAACAATTCATCAATCACCTAATCATACACAAAACACACAATGCAGTGTCCTAGTTTTGTTCCGTGCCTTCCTAGGTAATCTCATACCTAAACCTAACATCGAGCCACACCAAGTGGTGATGTTCTTACACCTTTCGAACATGGCCTAAGCCCAAGCCCTCAAGCCCTAGGTATTCGTATACCCATGCTCTGATACCAAGCTATGACACCCTAAAACCGGGATGTCCGTTGACTACCCTTCAACCCGTGGAAAACTCGTGAATGTCGGGCAACCCGACACGACTATTCGAAAATCAAGCGTAGTCTCCTTGTACGAGCTCTACCCAGAACAAACCCGTCCGTAAACAAATTAATATGACATATATGAGCAAACTACCACTCGCCCACAAACCAATACTCATCCAAATAAATCCCAACTATATACAATAGTTTCAAGAGGTAATAAAATTATCCTTATGTCATACATCAAACTTAGAGTTCAATATACATAACAAAACCAAAGCCACAACCCGACTTTCTTCTAAAACGGCCTCTAGGATGAGCCGTCTCCTCGAACGCTCCCTGTACCTGAAAATAATATCCCTCGACAGGGTGAGCTATCGCCCAGTAGTGGAATCACCCTAAATGGGTTACTTCCACCCAAGTGCATATGCACGTCTACGAAAACATACATCCAAGTAAATGCGTGATCCTACTCAATGTCTTACCTTATCAACTCACACCAAGTCCTCAATCGACTCCCCTCACACTCGCGCCTGGGCTTCACGATGAGAAACATTATTTTTCCAAAACAAAGATGTTTGTTTTAATTGTGGACAACCCTCCGATAAGTAGTGACTCCGACCATGATCTATTTAGTGGACAACCCTCCATGTATATCAATCGTGTTCAATTCCGACGACATTGATACTTTATACGGACTACCCTCCAATAATTATTATTAGTCAACCCTCCAAACCACTTCAATGAACCACCTCATGCACTCAATTCTATTTCATCTTAGGTGCCCCCAAGACATATGGAATGCATGATGCCAATTCCAATACAATTATATAACACATGTAAATATATAATCATGCATATATTCACATAATTTAAATAACACAAACATGTCATGTAATTTCGCCAATCCATTACATCAAAAATTAGTCTACATGGGCTAATGATCGCACGAGCACCAACTTGAATTACTCGACCAAATATCAAGCCACACAAAATTTATTTGTCACTATTCACACGAACAATAAACCTCAGTCACCTGCTCACATCCAAATACCCAATATCGGTTTCACCTTGTGAAACCGAATTGTATAGCCATTTCCGGCCTCATACACATCACAATACAATTTATTTCACAAATTACAACACAAACACCCAAACAGCCCATAAACCTGGTTACTGACCGGTCTAATGGTCCTTATAAATTTCAACACTTTGCCCAAGCTGGGATCGATCAAACGGCCACTACTACTTAATCAACTCAACATTACAAAACACTTAAATAAAGTGTAAAACAAGCAGGATGAAACCTCACCACGGAGTTTGTCGAACTCCTAAACCGGCATCCACGCATCGTCTCGCCACAGAACGACTTTCCTTCATTGCTTTGAAGGAATTACCTGGCCGGATTAATGAATCTGCAGAGAAGGAGGTCCTTCTCTCAAAAATCAAAACTGCCACGTATCTCCCCATGAAGTACACTGGACGTTTGTCTTCATTTCACAAGAAGATGACCACTATTGGCCATCTTATTCTTCCTCATTAATCTTTCCAAAATGACATCTATGTCTCCAAGCTTTGATTTTCGACATTCTAAGACTACCACATTGGCCCATTTCCATCATTTCTACTCATGAAACATAAGTGGCTACGAGTACATGTTACAGGCAACTTTCGTCGCATCACATGTCATTTTGGGCAGACTAAACGCGACGTCTCGAAAAACGCCAGCAGAAATCTCTTGACATTATCTCAAATTCAAATGTAATTTTACGTGCTAGCTAGGATTTCGCAAGACGATTCCAAATGCTGAAATTCGCTTCGCCATCCGGGAGATCTGAGAATAAATTTCAGCCAATCGAATTACGATTTTGCCATTTTTTAGAAATTGAGATTGGGGTCTTACACCCTACCTCTCGAGTCATTTAACTCCTCGTGAGCTTCGCCAAATCGCGCCGTGGCTCGGCGCCGGCCTCGTGGCAATGTAGCCCTCGAAATGTTTGACTCCTGAAAGGCCGTGGCCTCAGGCGAGTAGGTGAGCTCACAATCCCAAAGGGGCCGCGGGTTCGGTGTTAAGGCCGAGCGGCGATGAAGCCCGAGTCGTTCGACTCGAGGCAAATAAGACCTATGCCGAGCAGGTGGGAGCCAACTGGAGCAAAGCCGCGGCTCGGGCGCCGTGGCTCGTGGCAATGTAGCCCGAGTCGTCCGACTCGAGGCAACGTGGCCTCAGGCGGAGTAGGCGAGCGAATAAACTGGTAGCGTGGCCCGGCGCCTAAGGCCGAAAGGCGCATGTAACCCGAAATGGGCCCGACTTCGAGGCGCGTGGCCTCAGGCGAGTAGGTGAGCTCACAATTGAGCAACAAGGGTCTGAAACGGGCCTCGTGGCAATGTGTTCCGAGTCGGTTCGACTCCCGAGGCGCCGTGGGCTCGAAGTGAGTAGTGAGCTCATTTCAAATTGAGCAAAAGATGGCTCCCATACCGTGGCTCGTAGTCAAGAGTTTGATATGCTGGGAAACGCTTCGTGTCGCTAGTTAATTTTCACCCCGAAAGAGTATAGCTGCCTTAATGCGATTTATGGAGAATTCGATTGATTGCACGAACTCGAATACTCCGATCTCCTTATAAATATCATTTCCGCTTCACCGCCGCGAGGCTGTTCTTGTATAATGCACAACCGGAATCGCAGAGATGAAGAGTCGAAGTTTGATCATCACACTGAGATTCTTCCGAAGATACGAGTCACGCTTGTTCTTCCGCATGTGGGAGTCAGGTTTTTCCCTTAGCCCCCTTTACGGGAGTCATATTCCCTACCATGCTGTAAATGCATCCTGAGAGGGCGGGCGCATTCAAGGCAAGCCTCAGTTAGTTTTCTTCCTCTACTCCTTTTCTCCTATCACCCTTTTCTTTCTCCCTATCACTCTCTCTTTTCTTCTTCTTTCACCTTTTCATTCGTCTTTCTCCTTTTCACTCCTTTTTTTTTTTTTTTTTTTTCCTTCCGTCCCAACTCTCGCACTTTTCTTTTCTTCTTCTCCTTTCCACTTTCTTTCTTTTTCTCCCTTATCACACCTCTTTTTTTTTTTTTTTTTTTTTCGAGGGAACCGCTTGGTAATCGAATATTACTCAAGATGTAATTTGTGACACCACCGATTGTAAATCGAATGTAATTCAATTGAACAAAGAGACACTTTGCTTTATGTTGATGTATCTTCTTATTTTGGCCTTTTTTCTCAGATTTTACATATATGAACGCTTGAGATGTCTAACCAAATGGTCAATGAACGCTCTATCCGCCATGAGATCCTAGCGCATTATTTAACATTACACACTGATGCTTACTGGTAGAAACGCTTAAGATGTTCCGCATTCCACGTATGTCGCAAGATTTTTCCCTCTTCTGTTTTGAGTTCATAATTGCCTGGTCTGACGACTCGGGATATGATGTAAGGACCTTCCGCAGCCAAGCCCAGCCTGCGGCGCTGGTCTCTTCCTTTTGGCCGCGTGAGCTTTAAGACTAAGTCGCCCGACATATAGCTCCTCGGGTTGACTTTATTTGATTATAAGACTGGCCGTTTCCTTGATACTCCTCCGTACGCCTTGAACCCGCCGCGCTTTCTTCTGTGAGCTCTAAGTTTAGACGAAGGGCCTCGCCATTATGCTCCTCCGATGCTAACTCACTCTTGAGACTTTATTCGACCAACTAAAGACGCTTCGTAAGCAAAGGCTAGGCCAAACGGGGTTTCCAAGTTGTCGACTCGTGTCGTCCTCGTAAGCCCATAGTGTACCTCCTGGGAGGTATTCTCACCCAACTCCCTTTAAGATCTCTAATTGGCCCTCAAGGCAGCCTCGAGGGTTCCGATCGTGACTTCTACCGCCCATCTGACAAGGATGTGCTTGGGACGAGTAATAATTTTAATTTCGAAGCCTCTAAGACAAAAATCTCCGACTTAAAGATCGTCGAACCGTCACACCGATACTGTGGCTCGGGATGCCAAACCCGCATATGATGGCTCGCCACACGAAATTGCATTTTGCTCAGAATTGTGGCTGTCTGCCTTCCGCCCACTACAGAAGTAATCCACTGGCAACAATTGCGAATTTGCAATCGTCCTTACCAATGGGCAGGGTCCCATTGATATCCAAACCCATTGTCGGGAAAGGCCGTGGACTCGCTGATTGATGCTAAGTGGTTCCGACGGAGGCGTGAGATCCCGCATATTCTCGGCGATCCCGCATTTCGACTAGATCTAACACGCATCCTCGAGTATGGTCAGTCAAAGAATATCCCGCTCTTTAAAACTCTTCTCGCAATGCCCGCCCATATGATTCCCAAGATACACCCGTGTACCTCTCTCAAGATCGCACTTGATGTCCTCCCATATGCATTTAAGAAAGGGAGTGAAAACTTTCGCTTGTGTGAGACTTCTTTATGATTAGTGAACCCGGGTCACCTCGCCTTATTTCGCCGCTGGGTCGTCAGTAGGCTTCCGCTCATTATATAGTTCCAATGGGTCCATCCAACCCACTGACCACCCAGCAATCGCCATGCTATAAGGGTCTACGGTTGTCCCACCGCATTCAATCCAAGCGTCGACCGCCGAGGTCTCTCAGGAGGTCGTGGCTAACTTCGCCAAGGCGCCCGCCGGAATTCTCCTGCCTTGGGACATGTTCGACTCAACTAACACAAATTTCTTTAATAGATCGCGACCCTTTAGGAGGTATAGAATCATCATTTCCAATTTAGCCTCTGAGGTCTCTTCTATTTGTCCGACCCACCACTTTAGTGTCATCAGATAATTCTTAACCTGGGTCGACTTAACGAACGGGCGAGGTCAGAGGACCACATCACGCCATATTCTACTTCATGAGCTGAGCGATGGAACCAACTATATGCATATTCAATGTCTATCCCTTTCCGGGTGAGGTTAGACTAGACCGCCCCGCTCTCGGGCATTTGAGGCTCCATCTACAGAGAGCTTCCAGATTGGGAGGTCGTTCTTTTCGTGAGTGGTCTGAGCAAGTTCTGTCGGAGTGAATTCCATGACGAAGTCAGCTAGGACATGTGCTTATGTCCGCTTGGTTTGTATCCGATGCCGAACTCGCTTTATCTCTACGGGCCCACTCTTATCACCTCCCGGAGGCTTCCCGGTTTGTGCACACTCGCCCATCCGACATTCCTGGTCTTGACTTCTACTGTATGAGCCCTGGAACAGGATCTAGCCCGAGCCGTGGGTTACCAACGCTGTAGTATTAGTTTTTCCATTCCTGTACCTCTCCTCCATTCCTCCTCGTGAGCCTCGGATCGCACAGCAGACCGGGTGTCGCACTCGTTTTGTCTCCTCGACGAGTAATCACAATGGGTCGAGAAGTCGGATACGACCAAGTACAGAGCGAGGAGTTCTCCCTCGACAGGACTTACTAAACGCGGAGAACCTCGACGCTTAATGTAGTAAATGCTTCTTCGCACTCGCATCCCATCGAAGGCTCCTTCGTATCCTTCACATAATGCACTCACCGCCTGATACAAACCCAGCTTGTGGCCGCAATCCTTCCCGTCACCGTTGGACTTCCTTTATTCCCGACGGCGGATGGCAAGGTCGAGTACAACCTTTATTTTATCCGGCTTGCCTTAATTCTGTGGTTGACTATGAAGCCCAGAATTTTCCACTGGACACTTTAAAGGCGCATTTTACCGGGTTCAAATTTCATGTCAGAATTCTCAGATCCTGGAATGCCTCCGAGAGGCGAGGGACGCGGAGATCGACCGTAGTAGATTTTACCGAAGATACTCCATCTACGATACCTCCATAGTCGCGCTTCCATCCGCTTCTCGGAACATTCGGGCTTACTAGCCTCCGGCAGTCGCCTCGCTCTCGAGCCCGAATGGCATCACTCGACAGCAGTAGTTCCTTGAGCCATCAACAGTCTTTTCCCGTCATCCGTCCATGCTAACTGGACAGGTACTCGAAAATGCATCCATAAAATCAGGAAGTTCAGGGTTCCGCAGCCGCGCCCACGATGAGGTCGATCTCGCAAAGGAAAGCCGTCCCGGTGCATGCTTTGTTTAAGTGTTAGTGAAGTCGATACGTAGTCGCCGTTTAAGTATTTGCTTTTCGACGAGGACAACATTAGCCACCACTCCTGATATCTCTACCTCCCCGATCGCTCCCGCTCGAGAGAAGCTTCTCAATACTCTCGTTGATGGCCGCCTCCGTCCCGGCTCTTGGCGCTTTGTTTGACCGGCTTGAAGGATGGGTTGGTGTTCAATCTGTGAGTGATTATCGTAGGATCGATTCCTCCCATGTCCGTCATTGCTTCACGGAAACGTTCATTCGTCTTAAAATCGGGAGTGAGGAGGTTTTGGAGTAGCTCTAATAGTCTAGAGCCGATATAGGCTAGATGTTCCGGTCACAACCAGTTGATACTCTGGCTCTAGTTCCGAGGGTTCGCTCGTGAGACCCCGTCGCGCATGTCAAGCTTGTCTACATTCAATACGTTGTCAACTCCGCCCTTGTTTCATGAAGGCGCGCCAGAGCACTCCCCGCCACTACGATCTCCTGACCATTCCAACCATGTATGGTCGAAATTTGATTATCATGTGATACGCAGAGGGATGGCTTTATTGCGCTGAGGGAGGTCCGCCTCAAAGAACATGTTGATATCACAGGCGTCTACGATTGGGAACCTCGCCGTCGTCGCCCGGCAAGGAGCCTCCTGCGGCTGGGCATCACTGAACTCGAGCCCAATGGTAATACCTTTCTCTCCTAAAAACCCCGCAGACGGGTGTCATGGGATCTAGCTTTTCTCTCCCAATGCCCATTTCACGGGCGCCGAGGCAAAGATGATGTGTCGCCTGAACTCCCGTTATCAATTAAACCCGATGGATTGTCGTGTTGGCCATGATCGCGCAAAACAATGGGTCGCCATGATACCGCATCCTCCGGTGTCCGAGCCCGAGAATGCATGGTAGTGCTCAGTCGCGCCGTTTAGTTATCGCTTGTATTTCCCCCGCCTCTCGGACCGATGCTACAGGGGCCTTCCGAGCCGAACTCAGATTCTCCTTCTCCCCGCAAATCCTCCCGAGATCACGCGGATTTCCAAGGGGCTGTCGATGAGTTGCCGTCACGAGGTGGTCAAGCATATCAGGCCTGCCTCCGATTCGACCCGACTCGGGCCTGATTCCGTCTGTCTCCCGAGATATGAAACGCCTGAGGTATCCACGTCAGATACATTCAATCTCTTTCGCTTGTATACAATTGTCCGTGCGATGTCCGTAATCCCTATGGGAATCTCGCAATGACGGAGCGTCCCTCGCTGACGATCCGATTTCATCCGAGTCACATCTCGGGAATCAAGTAGTTTTGCACCTCATGTGGACCCGCGATTAATCGAGGTCGTTAGGGTGTGGAAGCACCGAGGGAGTAGTGTTGTCGCCTGTGACGTGGTGGGCCCGCACGGCCCCGGTGATTTTCCTCCGGGGGATCGCTCGATCTTTCTCTGGGATTTGTCTCCGGTATTTGCCTTTAGACTTCGTCCGCCGTTTGTCTGCTGTAATTTTCTTACCCGCACAATTTCTCTTTGATATCGTGGCCTCCTCCCCGCTTATGTATCGCCATGAGTACTTCATTTATGCCGTCGCATTCTTCGAGATGGAAAACATCGTCTTTCGATTGTAATTCTAACCCCGCAATGAATGCCGTGATGGCGAACTTCATCCTAGATGTCTATTTTCAGGACTCCGCCAACCTTGCACCTATGACTTTAAACTTTCCCTGAGCCCGTTTGGACACTCAAATATGGTAACTCTATTCAGACGCTCGGGTTCGATGAAGTGTGAGATTTAACGCAATGGATAGTTCCTCGAATGACGAGATGGACGGGTGAATTTATCAACCGTGCCATACGCCCTTTGGGCAGTGGGCGACGCTCGCATCGCACGTATCCCGAGCAATCTATGTAGCTCCATCTGATTTTTATAGGTATTAAGGTGATCGACGGGGTCTTTGACTCCATCAAATGTTTCTATTTGTGGCATTTTGAACTTTCATTTAAGTGGGGAAGGTAGCACCCTACTGGGAAGTGAGACTCCTATTATTGCACTAAGGTATCCATAGTGACTGGGAAGGCGCTGGGCCTCTAACCACCTCTCTTCACACGGCCGAGCTCCCCGCTTGAAGATCCAACCCCGCCCTATGTTCGCTTCCCGCCCTGGCCGAGGGTGATGTGGTGCTGTCATACTACTTCGAGTATTGTTTCGCTTCCTCCTCTCACGGCTAACGGGTCCGTGGCTCTCGGACGTACCGGACTCGCTTCGCTCACGCCACGGAATGTCGTGACCAAGCTGCTCACGGATGAAGGTCCCGGGTCTTCCCTGGGCCACGGGACCCAAAGGGATGTCACAAACTATCCGCAAGTCAGCTCCAAATTCCTTCTATCGTGCGCGCTGATCACGAGGCGTAAGTGCTTCCACTGGGTATCAGTTCGCATCAAGCTCACGTCCTAGGAGGTCCGCTTATCCGCTGCTTGCCCGGTGGATCCCCGCATTCTCGCGTATTTGGCGCTGTTCCCCGCCAGTTCCTTGTTGATACCCACGCGAATCCAAGAAATCGCTATATTTATAAAGGAACCGCCGCTCCACGCACGCGCCACCGATGATGCTTTTTTTTTTTTTTTCAACCGAACCGGGCCGGAGGTGCTACCGGCTTTTGACCCGGATTGTTTGTAATGGGATGCAGCGTCCGATTGTCCGGGCCGAGGTAGGATCGCTGCACTGCTGATCCGCAGTTCGGACGAAGCACTCCGCAAGCCAGCTGGCGGTCGCCAGGGCTTCGCCCGCGGGTCGCCTCCGTGCCTAAGCCGGGCTTCGAGAAAGAGAGACCATTAGAGGGCGAATATTGTATATGTATAAGGCCTCGAATGTGTGTAGGAATGTTGGCGCTGCTTTTGCGTACCTTTCAATTACGGGTGGTCTTCAGATGAGGTGATGTTCAAATCCGGGCCAGCGCGGTTAAGAGTCATTCCTATCGATCGATATTTTTATTTTAGCCCATATCGATTTGGTACAAGATATAGAAGGAGCCGCTTTGTTTGAGATAACTTTCCTTATCAGAGATCCAATCGCGATGATCCGTTATTATTTTCCCCTTCCTTATCGATAAGGTTTGGTCGATCTACAGGATAAATATATCGGGCTAGGGTTATCTTATTTTCGCATTTAACGATACACAATCTGATTCGCAGGGATATGGGCTTCCAATTCATCTGCCAGATCGCCCTTGACCCAGCCCCTCAGCCTCTCGATTTGGGCCGATACCGAGGAGCCCGGTATCAGATCGGGCGACACTCTGGCTCGGGCCGCGGCCCGCAAGCCTATTTTTTAAACCCTATCAGAAATAAATAAAGAATACACAAATATATTAATTGAATTGAATAGACTAGCATATGAATAACTTATCAAAAGATGAAACATATCTCCAAATAATAAAAGAAGTTAGAAATTTTCATAATATACCCGAAGTTATAAGTTCAGAAACCCTTGTAAGCAAAACAAATTCAACCATAATAAAACAAAATAATATAACAATATTATTATTGATTAACATAAATCAGAAACTTGGTAAAATCCATGACAACCCAAGTACTTCAAACATACAAGACATAGAAGATATTATAAAACACATAAATAATTTAGAAATAGGAAAAACGAAAAAATCAATAGCCATACCCAAAACTTATACATTTGGAACAAGTAAAAACAAACAAAAAAGTAATGAATAGCGTAAGCATCATTTTCGTGAGCTTTGTGAACAATATCTCAATAGAGAAACAAGTAGTAACAATGATCGATTACTTAGACAATACAACACGAAACAAAAAATATCAAATTATAGATCCATAAAAGGAATATGAAAACTTCAAAATTAGTGGTTTAAAAATACTAGAACCGTAAGTAATATACAAAAAGAAAGTATTTGAAAAAAGAAATAAATTTATAAAATGTATTAGAGAAGAAGAAATCCAATGCTTAGGAAATGATACAATCACACTAGAACTATTAGGAAAAGGAATAATAGATAAATTAAGAAAAGATTATAGCTTTTTTCATTTAGGATTAATAACTATAGCTATTAAGGGTTTGAGAATAAAAGGTTTAGGAACAAAGGCACTAAGACATATATATATGATGATACTGACGTATACGGGAAAAGCAATGATAGCAAGTACAAAATAAATATGAATAACAATATATGAATAGTTTATTGATGCCGGGATTTATGATGAGTCTAAAGACTTACAACAAGATATTAAAATAGGAATTAAACAAATGGATATGAAATAACAAGTAAAAGGTAGTACCTAGTAATCACATGGGGATTTATCTAAGATGCAATGAATTCATGAAAATAATAAAGTAAAAATAAAAGTAGAAGATGTAGTAAATACGTTAACCACCAGTGGGTAGGAATGGCTAAACCGAGGTACAAATACAAAAATTTAGCAGATTAGAATAGAATTTGGGGACGATTTTGGTAAAAGAATATAAACAATATACTAAAATCCTCTATAAGATGTAACACTTTAGAAAAACTAGCATAAGATTTATAGATTATAAAAAGATGACATCCACCAAGAAAAATAAGTTAATACCAAGAAGAATTAATAATAGAAACTGTAAGACCCGAGAAATTCCCAATTCTCTCGAAAAGGCAAAATCGTAATTTCTAAGAGCAAAATCAGAATTTCGTTAAAATCAAATTTACTGATCTCGATGACAAACGGATTTCATCATTGAATCGTTCGCGAAATCTAGCTAGCACATAAAATTTTGTAGAATTCTGAGACAGTCGGAGTTGACACATTTTTTGAGGCATCGCGTTTCAGGTGCCGTAAAACAAATTTCGATGTGACAAAAGTCACATATAACATGTACTCATATGCCATAAGTGGTATGAGTAGAGAAATGATGAAAATGTACGACCGAAATAGTGTCACGTCAAAATCGGGAAAAGAGGGATGGTTAGTCATTTTGGAAATCATGAAGTCACAAAAAGACAAAAATTGTCAATAGCTTGTCTTCCCAAAGTTAAAAAGCCAAAACAAACGTGAATTGAGGGAAAAATCGATGCAGCCAAAATGGAGTTTTTTAGAGAGAGTGAAGCCTCTCTGTGAAGACGGCGATCCGACCGCCGACGCCTCGGACAAGAAGGAAAAGCCGGCTTCACACTGAGTGGCTACGCGTGGACATTTGATTTGAGGAGTTTTACAAACCCTTGAGGTAGGGCTTCCTCTACTCTTGGGTTTTAGTCTTTATTTAAGAGCTTGCGTTAATGTTTGAGTTGAATGAGGCCGTGAGGGGTCAGCTTTGATGGTGGTCTCCAAATCTGTAATCAGGTGTTAGATTAGTCCCATGTGGGATGTCCGTGACTGGCCCACCGTCGTTTGGAGCCATGGTGAAATGTGCTATGGAATGTATATGTTGATGTGTAAGGAGGCCGAATCGGTCGAAATACGTTCACAAAGTGAACTGACATTTGTGTTTTGATAGAATGAAGAATCGGGTGTTTTACTGCTCTCGAATGTGTTGATCACAAAATAATTTTTGTGAAATAATGTGTTTTGGTCGAGTAATTCAAATCTAATCGCTGTGTTTGGATCATTAGCCCATGTGAGTTTAATTTTGATGTGATGAAATGCGACTACATAACATGATTGTGTGATTGAATTTTATGTGAATATATGCATGTTTATATATTTACATGACATGTAATCGTAATGGAATTGACTATGCATTCCATATGCACTGGGAGCACCCTAGGGAGCAGATAGGAGAAAGGAGATGAGTATAAGAAAATGGTTCTGAGGGTTGTCTAAAATGATAATTACTCCGAGGGTAGTCCATACCAAAAATATCAATCGTCGACACCCAATCGATATACACTGAGGGTAAATTCACAACACATCAATCGGCCTGAGACTACCAACTGGGATATATACACACCCAGGGTCATTCCACAAATAAACAAACATAATAATGCTCATAACAGTTTAGCAGCGAGGAGTCAATGAGACTCCTAAGCATGAGATGGCTTCATTAGACATTCAAGTAGGATCTGCGACTATTGAATGTGTGTTTATTTTGGTTAACAGACCGCACTTAGGTGGAGAGTAGCCCACTTTAGGGTGATTCCACCATTAAGCACTAGCTCACTCCTCGTCGAGGGATATTATTTTACGTGTACAAGGAGTATGCGAGGGACGACTATTCTAGAGATGTGAGGTTTAGAAGAGTCGAATTGTGGCTTGCTGCGATGTATTACCTATATTAGAGTTGTTTAATTTTAATACACGTTGTATAAGAGTAAAATTGGAACTCTTGAACTATGGTTGATAGTCGGGATATATACATTGTTACGGTAGTATCAGTTTATGAGCCCAAGGGCCGCTTTGAATCATAGATCGTTATATCGGGATCAAGCCACAGTTTTGATGCAGTTTTGTATCTTGCAGAGCTCCCGTATAAAAGAGACTCCGCCCCGATTTTCGTGAATGTCTCGGGTCACCCGACATTCACGAAAAGATTCCACGGCCGACGGCAATAACCCGGACTGGTCAGCTACAAATCTTGCATCGAGCTTAGGCATACATACTAGGGCTTATGATTCGGGGCTTAGGGCCATAGTCTGAGGTGTAAGAACATCACCAACAGTGTCTGATGTTGAGTTTAGGTATGAGATTGGCTCTAGGAAATCACGATGCAACTAGGACATCTACATGCATGTTTTAGGTGATTGTTTGATAAATGATATGTGAACATGAATGTTTGATGAATGGTGTACACTATGTTGTATGTGTTATGATTGTTGGTGCTTAGTACTTAGCACATAGAAAACTTTGGGAGTTTTAAGGTAAAGGAGTAAAATCAAGAATAGGGTAAAGAAATAAATTTTTAGAAATTTATTTGAGTGTTGGATAATGAAATCAAATTTTAATAAATTTGAGGTTGAACACTAGGGTTAGTGTTATATATGAGGTTTTTGAGGAAATTTCGACCTTTTTCCTTAATTAAATGAAAAATAAATAAATTTTAAGTAATTTATTTGGTTTATTGAGAAATGAGATTATATATATATATATAAGGTGGAGAAAATTTTTTCACAAAAGGTAAATCGAAAGAGATAAAGAAAATAAATTTTATAAATTCATTTGGTTATGAGGAAGAAAATACTTTCTATGCCTTACAAGTTGTAAAATTGAAGAAAATTGAAATAAATTTTTATAAATTTATTTGAGTATTCTAGGAAAAAAAAAAATAGGTATATTTTTGTGTATCTTCCAAAGAGGCCGAAGAAAATGAAAAAAAAGTATACTTATAAGTTTTTGTATTTTTCCATTAACATGTGAAAAATGTATATATGTAATTTTTTTTTTTTTGGGTGATTTTCCAGCAGCTTAAAAGAAAAAAAAAATATGCTCAAAAAGTGCAGCAGAAACGGATTTGGGCTACTGCCCAATTGTCTTGTGAAAATTTTTTTTTGTATTGCAACCTTGCAATTGTATTGCAAGAGAGATGGCTGAAATAAAAAAATTGTATTGCAGAGAGCGAGGCCTGAGGGGCTAAGTTTCTGTGGCTGCAATACTATATTGTATCAGGACTTAGAGGAAGGGGTTAGGATTGTATCATAAAGATGAGGGAAGTGTATTGCAATAGGAGGGCTTAAGGAGGAATTGTATTGCAAGATTGGAATTGTATTGCAAATAGGCTGGAATTGTATTGCAAGACAACAAGGGGCTGCTGGAAGTGTATTGCAATACAATTATTGTATTGTGACCAACAAAAGAATCAAAGGAATGCAATCAATGAACAAGAATCAATGAACAAGATTAGTGAACAAATCTAATAACTAATAAAACTATGTAGAACGCAAATTTAAAAAAAAATTTTTTTTTTTTTTTGAAAATAAAATAAAATAAAATAGACAAAATTTAGAAAATAAAATTTTCAAAATGAAAATTTTGTTGCTAAAAAAATGTTTTAAATGGGAATCGAAAGTGCCTCAGACACTGTAAATGCGGACTTGTGTATACATCAGATTCTATGGGCTGAATAGTATCTCTGGCCATTTACACCCTTTGAGATACGTGATTAATGTCAGATGTTTTGATTGGGCGTGATTTTATGTTTAAAATTATGGGAAGCGAATATATATTAATTAAGATGATGTATATGTGGGACTATGATCAAGGCTGACAGCATTGGCAGAAATTATATGCATGGTGTAATGCTGAGCAGAAAGGGTAAATGCTAAGGTTAGAACTCACCCTTAGGGATTCGATAACTAAACGAACAAGAAAAGCTTATAATTTTATCAAATAGATGAATTGAGGATTGAAATTTAGCGCTCACTTAGAAATGAAACTGGTCGCTTCATGGTTGTCAAGTTTATTAAGAATTGGCATGTGCATTAGTTAGGTCGAAATGAAAATTAAATGATCTCACAAGTACCGAAATACGTAGACATTAGTCGAGACGAGGGACGTAGAGGGCGCTCCACAAGGTACCGGTCACCACTAGTATTTACAAGCCTTGTCGAGGCCGTGAGGTATTACGGCCGCTGCCATCGCACAGCTAGCTGTGAGAAGCGTAGTCGAAGGTCCTAGTAACCTCCGTGCTTAGGCGCATCATCCCTCCGACATCTGCAGGAGACCATGCAAGTGCACTATTGGTTCATATTAGACGAGAAGGTGTTAGAGGCTATGGAGATTACTCTCCGACACTACCAGATTAGACCGACCAGGACCAACAGAGCCAAGCCCAAATATATGAAATGGGCAAGGACCCTAAAGACTTTAGAGGAGCCTTAGTATGTGAGTTCTCTCCTGTGATTAGGGGCGAATAGGTGATGAGGTCATGCCAGAGTTAGAGATTCTGACTCTAATCACAAAGTGGACCCGAGGATCATGGACATGTCGTAGTTCACGTCATCCCTGGGATGGATCGCACAAAATTTCATGGTGGTCGTTATCAATCAGGAGCTGCAGGATGGTTACCGCCATACGCAGGACAATACTGCGTGTATTTCAGGAGACAAGATGATACTCTTGCCCCGCACAAGATACTGCAGTCCAAGCAAGTCAGTGGATGGCTAGCGGGTCGGGCAATGAGCCCACTCCTGAGGACGAGGAGACCACTCGATCTACCTCGAGTAATATGCGAGTATGTGATGCCTTTCCATGAGCTACTTAGACTACCTCCAATGCAGGTCGTAGACTTCGCAGACGAGTTACACTCGGTACTACACCCATCTCTATGACTTCACATAGGATGGCACCTGAGTCAAGCAGAACTCGAGTCCGGGGCCATGAGCTATCGGACAAGGGGTTCATTAGACCGGCACTTCACCGGGCGTCCGTCTATTTATGAAGAAGAAGGGCAAGACCTCCATCGTGCATCGACCATGCAACAACAGTGGTTACGATCAAGAATCTAGTGACTCCATTACCGAGGATCGATGATTTATTTCGATCGCCGAGAGGAGCGAGTCCACTCTAAGATGTACCTTCCTCACCGGTTACCATCACCGAGGGTTAGGAGATAGGGATATCCCCAAGATAGCGCTTAGGACACGTTATGGGCACTTGACTTTTACAAAGGATGCCCTTCGATCGATCACGCGCCACAAGATTCATGGATCTCTATGCATGTGGTATTCCAACCTATCTAGATCAATTTGTCGTGAATTTCGTGGATGACATCTTCATCTACCCTACCAGGGATGAGCGTCATCAAGGATTGTTTTACAGCTTGCCGAGGAGACCATCACCGTACGCCAAGTTCAAGAAGTGCCAGTTTCAAGCCATCGAGGTGAGATTTTAGGGACACAAGGCCAAAGATCGAGTGTCACGCACCTGCATAGTCGAGGCGCTTGATGAGTCAGGAGAGACCGAAATGTCACCCGAGATACGTAGTTCTTGGATTGGCCGTATCAGAGGAGATTCGAGAATGGCCAAGTTGTCCATTCGGGGCGTGGATCGCAGACTTCGCCTACGGGATACGGACTCCACGGTCGGGACTAATTCGACCATGTAGAGATCGAGGATGCTCTATAATTCCTGGATGCGGTGTTGGTAGTAAGAGGGAGGATCAAATTTCTCTTCTAGTTCGGAAGAGGCGTAAGACTTCGGCTTCACACGAGTTTCGTGACTGCAGGCCGGATCAGACATGTGAGATGGACTACCTTGTAGACAGTGGATCCCGTGGCTGTGGGACGTCAGAACCTGAAGCAATTGTAGAACGGTGAGAGTATACGGTTTATTCCTCTACACCCTAGTACGGGTCAGAGGAACTAGTTTCGGGGCCGGGGTGCTATACAAACACCCTAACACGATAGCCAGAGGGCCGAGTGGTGTCAAGTCAGGGCAAGATCGTAGTCATACGTAAGCGCAGGACCTTGTGGTGGCACTCCATCGCCGTTGATGTCGCATGACATGGATGAGTCGGTCACCATCTGTTGTCAGATCGGGATCGTGAGTCGCTGTCATAACCCGACACGACCTCGATTCGGGGCTTAGAGGTTAAGGCCTTTGGGAGAAGCCAGAATATGTTCTTCCCTAGAATGTAGCGGAGTCAGATCCGATAGGTCCTCGGGATTATGAGCGAGGGATCTTCGAGATTCTCGTTTCATGGTGGACCCCGATCGGGGTGTCACAAAGAAGGCATTATCAAGGTCAGGTGCAATTCCATACATCACGTCGAGCCTGCAAGTGTGCACAGACTGGCCATTCACCACTCGTGGCGGGGCTGAGTTTGTCTTAGGACTACGTCCAATGAAGACCATACTGATTTAGTAAATGCAAGAGTACTAGAGTGTGTCAGAAGCAAAAAGGGGTCAGAATCCCTAAGGTGAGAATCCCGAGTTATATGTAAGAGACCAAAGAGATATCCCTAAATTTCAGATGAATGTAAGAGGCCTCAAGTGTGTCGAAAAGTTATTAATCGAGATGAAAACACACTACGCCATCATAGACTCAGAGTCATGATGTGAGCCTGGAGCCGACTCGAGATCTGATACCCCTCTGGAAAATCGTGACAGGTTGGGTCGACTCAAGAAGGGCTCCCAGATATGGATGTCATACGGACATGAACCAGGCTGACCTGACCATTGATTGTCGATTGTGACCTTGGGAACGCTTACACACAAAGCAAGTGGTCAGGTAGGGTTACACGTTGTGTGGATTATATACAAACAGAGGACACGCTGCGAGCATATGTCTTGGATCATAAGGGTAGAGGAGCACTTGCCCCTAGTGGGATTCGCCTACAACAACAGTTATCAGGCAAGTATACAGATGGCACCATATGAGGCATTGTATGGAAGGCCATGTAGATCATCGTTATGTTGGACCGAGGTGGGAGAGAGTTCCATCACCTGGCCCAGAACCGACAGAGACACCCCTGAAGGTGAGCCGACAACGCCTTCACCCGCCAGCCTAAGAAGAGCTATGCGATGTGCAGACGACCCTTAGAGTTCGAGGTCGGGGATCATGTCTTCAAGGTGATGCCTAAGAGAGGAGCGGTCAAGTTCTAAGTAGTTATGAGAAGTTATCGCCGAGGTTTACTGACTCTTTTGAGATACTCGAGATGATAGACATCAGAATACCTAAGGTTGGAGCATCGCCAACATGTCGTGTCCGTGTGAGGTGTTTCACGCCTCCGTGCTCCTGAAGTGCGACCAGATCCAACTTATGTCGGATCGGGGATGACAGAGGATCGGGACACCTGATTTCGACCTTCAAGGGTAATCAAGATGTACTGATAGCCGTGATCGTGCTCTTGCAACGCAAGACCCGTGAGGCCAGGAGAGTCTGGCACAAGACTATGGAGGAGGAGGCAACGTGGGAACGTGAAGACACAATGCGGGCCGCCTATCCCTTTTGCTTAGGGATGAAGGTACGCGGTTTAGCCGCTTAAGAATTAAATGCATCATATATGCATGATAGAGTGCACGTTGTATTATGCATGTGAGTGATTGTGATTGTCCTGACTCGGACGAAATTCTTTTTAAGGAGGAGAATGCAAGACCCGAAATTCCAATTTATGGAAAAGGGCAAAATCGTAATTTCGTTAAAATCCAAAATTAATTTCTCTGATCTCGATGATCTAAAATGGATTTCACCATTGAATCAGTTCTCGAAATCTAGCTAGCACATAAAATTTCAGAGAATCTCAGAGATGCTGTGAGTTGGCACGTTTTCGAGGCATCGGTTTCAAAATAAAACAAATTCTTCGATGTGACGAAGTCACATATAACATGTACTCATGTGCCATAAGTGTATGAGTAGAGTAAATGATCAAAACACAACAATAATAAATGTCAAAACCTAAAAGAGGACATAATAGTCATTTCTGAAATCATGGTCACAAAGACAAATTGTCAATAGTTGTCTTCCCCCAAAGTTAAAATAAACAAAACGTGAATTGAGGGAAAAATCGGTTTAAAGAGCCAAAAATGGTGCTTTTTTTTGGGAGAGAGAGGAAGCTCTCTAAAGACGGCGATCCACCGTCTAGCCTTCTGACAAGAAGGAAAGGCCGCTTTACGCGAGCGGCCACGCATGACATTGATCTGAGGAGTTTTGACAAACTCTCGAGGTAGGGCTTCCCCTACTTAGTTTTATCTTTAGTTTAAGAGCCATGTTAATGTTTGAGTTGAAATGAGGCCACAGGGGTCGGCTTTGATATGGCTCCAAGTCTCGGGAACCGGCGCTGTTGGGGATTTTTGAAACCCATGTGGACACTCCCATGACCTGGGCCCACTGGGCTGTTTGGCGCCATGGTGAAATGTGCTGGGTGAATGTATGCTTTGATGTGTAAGGAGGCCTAATCGCCGAGAAATACCGGTTCGCCAAGTGAACCGACACTCAGGTTTCTTTGGAGCAGGAACAAAGAATCGAGGGCTTTACTGCTCCCGAAATGCTGATCACAAAATAATTTTGTGGAATAATGTGTTTGGTCAGTAATTCAAATCGAATCGCTGTGTTTGATCATTAGCCCATGTGAGCTAATTTTGATGTGATGAAATGCTAATTACATAACATGATTGTGTGATTTAATTTTATGTGAATATATGCATGTTTATATATTTACATGTGACATGGGATCGTAATGGAATTGGCATCATGCATTCCATATGCACTAGGATCACCCTAGGATGATGGGAGTGAGTGCATGAGATGAGTCTAGAGAAAATGGGTTCTGAGGGTCACTAAAATTGATAATTACTCCGGGAGGGTAGTCCATACTCAAAAATATCAATCGGCTCTGAGATCACCAATTGATATACACTATAGTCCATAACACATCAATCGTCTGGAGACTACCTCAATTGATATATATACACACATCTAGGGTTGTTCACAAACAAATAAACATAATAATGCTCACGAGGCTTAGCGAGTGTGAGGATCGGCGAGGACTCCTGGGTATGAGATGGTCGCTAGATGTTCAAGTAGATCATGCATTCGCTTGAACGTGTGTTTATTTCTGGAGCATTGCACCGCACTTAGCGGAGAGTAGCCCACTTGTGGTGATTCCACTACTAAGCACTAGCTCACCCTGGCCGAGATATTATTTTATTGTGCATGGGAGCGTGCGAGGGGACGATGACTCATTCTGTAGACAAAGGTTTAAGAGTTTGACAGGGCTTCGGGGTTATGATGTAATACTCCGTATTAGAATTGTTTAATTTAATATATGTCAGATAAGAGTAAAATTGGAATCCTTGAACTATGGTTGGATAGGGGCCGGGATATATACATTGTTATGAGTATTGGTTTATGAGCCCAAGTACGCTTTAATCATAGACTGCTATATTGACCGTTTGGGACAGTTTTATGCGTTTTGTATTCGGGGTAGAGCTCCTGCATCAAAGAGAGACTCGCTCGATTTTCGTGAAGAATGCTCGTCACCCGACATTCACGAAGTATTCCGGCCGACGGGTAGTCAACGGACCGGGTTTTGGGGCGCCATGTAAAACAAAATAGACTTGTAATTTAGAAGGAAGAAATTATCCACAAAAAAGAATACTTTATGAAGCGATGCATTAATAAAGCAGGAGAAGAAGATTTACTAAATATAGAAACATTAGCTTTAAGAAAATAAAAATGTAAGAAGATGAAAGATTAATCTATGATACCTTAGGAAACATAGTAGTCATAGAACTAATAGAAGATGATAATGAAACCATAGAATCAGATAAAGAATTGGAAATGATGGATGATGAAGTAAGTGGTGTAGCTTCTTCTACACCTTTTACTAGGAGCCAACCTATGGAAGCAAGACACAATAGAGGAGGAAATTTACCTAGACCGCAAGTAAATTATGTAAACATACTTGGACCAAGCCATTCATATGACGAATCTATAGACTATAGACCTAAAGGAAGACCTTACCCAATAGAAAAACCCTATAAGTTCCAAGGACAGGCCTCAGGACAAATATTAAACATAAGTGCCATGATCCACAATTATGGAATAAATGCACAGATGATGGAAATATCCATGGTAAAGAAGTGTGGAAAAATATACCCGAAGAAACAAACCTTGAAACTATGTACAAATATTTAGAAACCTTTGTAGGAGAAAGTACTAGAGCACTATGAGAATCGTATAAACCAAACTTTAGGGATAACTACAATAATATGCTTAGTTTAGGAGCTAATCCATATAATTCTTAGAACTGGGGACAGTAGTTTAATTACAGGAGAAGATCCTAACTCAAGACATATTACTCTACAACAGGAAGCATTATTAAATTTAGAACAAATGCAGATAAAAGACTGGAAATATATAAAAGAATTATGCCAAACATACTACCATTTTTGTGCTATTTCAGGAAATGGATTTAACCAAGAATTAGGAGAAAAATTATTTAGAAAACTTCCAGGAACCTTAGGTAGAGAAATAGAAACCTCATGGAAAGAATTAAAAGGGGTTCAACAAAACGATATGATAGAAAACGAAGAACCTTGGAGTATAGGACATAGAATAAACCATATAATGAAAATACTTAAAAGAAAATGCAGCGAAATACAAACTCAAAGACAACTTAAGAAAAGCTAGTATAGGTTTTGTAAAAATATATTTACACCACAAACATATGGAGTAGAAGAATATCGAAAAGAAAAGAAATATAAGCCTTATAAAAAATACAATAAAAGATATTTCTTGAAGAGATCTACTAGAAGGAAACCTTATTTAGATCCTAACAAACATGTTAGAAAGTATAACCCAAAAAGAATATATAAAAATAAACTTAAGTGCTATGCATGTGGAGAACTAGACTTACTAAGTACCCAATTGTCCTAGAAAGAAAATCTATATAATACTAGGAGTATGCTTTTTAGAATGTACAAATGAAGAATTAGTACAAATAGATGAAGATATATCTTATATTTAAACAATATATAGTATAGCGGTATAAAAGAAGGAAAATAAAACTCATATAGTGAAAATGAAGATTTAATAAATGAATTAGCAAAACTAGATTTTTCAGGAACAGAATGTATGAGAACATAATTTATGAATATAGTATGTGACATGAATGGAAAAAGAATAGTGGACTAGATAGTATTAGATGTTTTAAATGCAAATGGTTTCCAGATAGATTACATAGAGCAAAATGTAAGAAATGTATTTAGAAGGATGTATAATATGTGTAGAAGAATATTTCAACACTAGCTTAAGTATTGAAAGAGATGAATATCAAGAAAATAAAAAGACTTTCTCTTTAGATGAAAAGGTTAATAGATTAGAACAAGACATAATTATGTTAAAAGAAGGATATAATGATTTAAATATAAATTTGAAAAACATATAGGAAATAAAAAAATTAAAGAAATCTCAAATAATCTATGCGGATGTGAAGAAAATAATAATATAATAATCCATCCTATAGAAACATGTAATAAATTAGAGAAGAAGGCACCTCAAATAGAATGTACACAAGAATAGAATTTTATTAATTAAAACACATGCTCTATTAGATACATGCTGTACTCATGTAATTATAGATGAGAAAATAATACCTAAAAAATTTATAACCTTAGCAGAAAAACCTATGATAGCCCAGCAAGTAGATGAAAGTCTTAATAGATATACTAACCATTTAAGTACCACAACCAAAATATCTTTATGACAAATTGCTACTTTAGCCCAGAATACTCCTTACCATTAAAATAAACCTGGATAAAACCTTTAAACCTTAGGCACCAAGTTATATTAGGACTATCATTTTTATTAAAAGACAACAGGCAAATAACTTTTAATAAATATTTTTTACCCTATTAAGACATTGCATAACAAGTCCATTACAAAAGAAATTAGAAATTATAAGTCCATCAGAATTTGGTAAACAAATATAACATTCTAAAAACCAATCTATTAGTAAAATAGATTGTGAGTGTGAAAAAGAAGGACAATGCAATTTAGGAAACATAATACATGAAGAAGAATTAGAAGAAGTAGAATAAAGATATAAATCTAATGCACTCTAGTTCATGTCAATAATAATATAAACTACTTTATGATAAACATAAAAGAAGAACAAATACAAAATTTAGTTGATAGGATTGAAAAATTAAAAATTATAGGCCAAAATGTTTTAAAATATTGGGAAAAGGATAAAGTACAATGTATATTAAAAATGAAAAATCCAGATTATAAAATAAAGATTGCTAAGATAGAAGCATCTGAAAAAGATAGAGAAGACTATAAGACACATATTAATGATCTATTAAAACTAGAAGCAATAAGAAGATCATATTCGCCTCATAGATTAGCAGCTTTCTTAGTAAATAAACATAGCGAACAAAAAAGAGGAAAAAGTAGGATGATAATCAACTACAAAAGATTAAACGATAATACAAAAGATGATGGATATGATATACCAACAAAAGAATATTTATTAGGAAAAATAAAAGATTGTACGATATTTGGCAACTGATTGTAAGTCGACTTGGTATGTTACATGCACCTATAAGTACCTTTGACAACTTTTCTGTCCGTATAGCATTTTAATGGCTTGTGATGCTATTTGGTTTAAAAAATGTACCATCAATATTCCAAAGAAAGATGGATAATATATTTAGAGACAATGATTTATTTGTGGCAGTATACATAGATGATATATTATTTTTTAGCAAAAATAAGAAAAACACATATAACTCTCCAAATAGTATTAAAAGTTTGGAATAACATGGTATTATAATTAGTAAAAAGTAAAATGCAAACTATTTCAACATCCGTATAATTCTTTGTGGGGAGTAATACAGGAAATGGTAAAATATTACTATAAATCATATATTTTAAAAAATCCTAACATTTTTACAAATAGAGTGAAACAAAAAGAATTACATAAATTTTTAGATTATTAAACTATGCAAGACTCCTTTATAAAAATTTGGCAGGTAGATTGCGTCCTCTGTTTAGCAAAGTAGGCAGTAGAGGGCAAAAATATTTTAACCAAGAAGATATTAAGCTAGTAAAAACTCTCAAAGATATAGTCACAAAGTTACCACCACTAGAACTACCATTAATAAATGATTATTTAATAATTGAAACATATGGATGTAGCCTAGGATGAGGAGCAGTAATATTAGCAAAACCCCATAAATATTCAAAAAATATAGAAAAAATATGTAGATATAATAAAGGGTTTATACAAAGAAATGAAATATCAGAGTATAGATGTAGAAATATTAATGTAATTATGCTATATAGATAATTTTTAGAATATTTATAATCCTTAAAAGGAATCTTAATAAGAACAGATTGTGAAGCAATAGTAAAATTTTATAGATTAAAAATGAAAAGGATATTCCTAGCTATGGCTAAATTTCACAGTAAAGGATACTAATACATGTGTAAAATAGAAATATAACATATTAAAGGAAAAGATAATAGTCTAGCCGATTCATTGAGCAAGATTTAATAAAATAAAATTTATTTTACGATGAACAAAGGGCATAACCTGGTGGATTATTCCAACTTTTCTTCCAGAATAATTAAGAGGGCAGATTTACTTTAGGAAAGAATTTCAAAGATATTTCCTAAAGCAACATAACCTTAACTGCTACTACATTTAGAACTACAAAGAACACAAATGCATTATAGATAACCTGGATCAGCCAACCATATTTAACAACTGCATTTGTGACGCCTAAAACTCGGGGTCCGTTGACTCACCACAACCGCTGAATACAAGTGGATATCGGGTTACCCACTCTTCGTAAAATCGGGCGAGCCTTTGTACGGAGCTCTACCCACTAATAATACTGCATGAAACCCGTCCCAACAAATTCAATATAATCACAATAATAAATATGGATAAAAACGGCCTCAGCCCATACTACAATATCCATAAACATACCAACTATATACAATAGTTACAAGAGTTAAATTTTGATTTCTCTTAAGTACAACACATATTAAATCCAAAATCCTAATACATGTAGTACATCACAAAATCAAAGCCACAACTCCTATTTCTTCTAAAGTGGCCTCTATGATGAGCCGCCTCCCGTGCGTCCCGTACCTAAATAATAAATTCTTACGACGGGGCGAAGCACGTCAAGAGTGGAATCGCCTCCTAGCGGGCTACTTCCACCTATGCTTGCACGCTCCAAATAAAACACACATTCAAGCAAATGCACGATCCTACCTAATGTCTCACATGACCAACTTAGATCCCAAGTCCTCACCGACTCTCTCACACTCGCCTAAGCCTCAGATGAGAATTA
This sequence comes from Tetrastigma voinierianum, assembly GCA_016808115.1. NCBI lineage: Eukaryota > Viridiplantae > Streptophyta > Magnoliopsida > Vitales > Vitaceae > Tetrastigma > Tetrastigma voinierianum. The sequence continues at coordinate 89,573 of JAEQBH010001769.1, forward strand.
TTGTTTGTTAGTTTACAAAATCACGATATATATCGACGTACATTCACGATGGATATATTATTTATTCAGGGACTACCCTCCGATGAATACTTAATCGGGTCATCCGACGATTGATATTTTTAATTTTAAGTTGGACTAACTGATAATTAACATTTTAGACTACCGAACCATTTTCTCACTCATCTCATGCATCAACTCCTATCATCTTAGGTAGATCCTAAAGGCATATGGAATGCATGTATACCAATTCCATTACAGTCTAATTCACATGCAAATATATAAACATGAATATATTCACATAAACATTAAATCACACAATCATGTTATGTAATTATCATTTCAAACATCAAAATTAGCTCACTTGGGCTAATGATCAAACACGAGCAATTTAATTTAAATCACTCGACCAAACACATATTATTTTCTATGTTATATATATATATATATATATATATATAAGGTATATATATATATATATATATATTTTAGAATTATCGCTTCGTGAATAGAACCCATGGCATCGCTCTATAAAAGCCTAATTTGTTTGCTCACTCGTGAACCTGCATTTCTGTTATAGTTTCAGAACAGAGAAACCCGCTGCAATCGCCCTATAAAAGCCCAATTTGCCTGCTCACTCGTGGAACCCGTATTTCTTGGGCCGATCCCGCCATACACATCACAACACACAATCCATAGCATAAATCACACCATTAGCCACCCAAACAGTCCGCGGAGCAGCCACGATCAGAATTTGGGTTCCATAAATCCAAACAATTCGGTCCCAAGTTTTAGGACCGACAAAACGCCTCACGACCTCAAACAACTCAAGCATCAACATAGTTCTTAAACAAAGAATAAAACCAAGTAGGGAGAAACCCCTACCTCTCGGAGTTTGAGGAAACTCCCTAAATCTAGTACCCACGCGAAGCCCTCTCCGCGTAGAGCAACTCTCCTTCTTGTCCCGAAGACTGCCAACGGTCGGATCGCCCGTATTTCTAGAGAGAAGGAAGACTTTCTCTCTCTAGAAAATGAGATCTAAAACTTCCTGCATCTCATTTTCTTCCTCTCCCCCATTTTCCTTGAATTTGAGATGAAACTATTCACTATCTTGTCCTTAAGACTTAAGTCCCATTTAACACTAATTCTCTTCTTCTCCAGTTGACATTCTAAGACTATCCCTACCATCCATTTTCATTATTTCTACCACACCACTATGGCACGTGAGTACGTGTTATATGTGACTTTCGTTTCATCAAACTACTTACAAGACTAAATGCAATGCCCCGTAAACGTGCCAACTCCGAACGCTCTCACTTCTTACAAAATTTTACGTGCTAGCTAGATTTCAGACGATTCCAACAAGTGTAATCTATTTCGCCATCCGAGATCTAGAGAATAAATGATTTTTAACCGAAATAACAATTTCAGAATCAAAATTACGATTTTGCCCTTTTCCGTAAATCGAATTTCGTCTTACAAGATTAATAAGAGTTTAGATATAAAATATTTTATTACTGCTTAAAACTGCTTATCGAATATCTTAAATAAAAAAGAATGGTATTATCAATTCCAGCTTTTATGTTATCTACCAAGGTCATAAAACAGACATTTTTAAAACATGGGAAAAAGTCCTCCCTTGTATCTCAAATCATTCTAGACCATTTTTCAAAGGTTTTTATAACCTAACCCAGACTTTAGACCAATGTAAAACAAATTTAGGCAATAATTATTTCATTAACCCATTAGTTAAACAATTTTTAAATCATCATGAAAAATCTTATTTAAATCCGGTCGAACCTAGTAGTAGCCAAACAAACCAGACTTTAAATTTAGAACATGATTTTCCTCCACTTTTTCCTCCCCTAAATCATGATCATCTACTTAGAGAAGAGTTAGAAATACTTAGAAAAAAATTTGATAGATCTGAACAAGATTTTCAAATTATGAAGAAACTATATGAAGATAAGATAATGAAATAGAAATAAAATTGAAGAATACAACCTTTGAAAGGAAGAAATTCAAACCAGAACATCCAAATATTTTTGACACTGAGACTGACTTGACATGTCATAATGTCAAAATAGAGCCTAGTTCTTCGGGGCCGCCTAAAACTAACAGAGCCTAGTCTATCACACCTACTTAATCCCACCCAAACCCTAAACGGGTTTGTAAAGACATGTCAACCGTTTATGGGCGAGGCTTCTCCCAAAAAGCCTTTTACTTCAAATTTAACACAACAGTTACCGAAACTTTAAAAAGGATTCACGCAAAGAAATGAGTTGGTGTCGGGTGATCCATTAACAACCTACAAAAGAAGATAAAGATTCACTCCATGAAATGAAGACTTTCAAACAAGATTTGACAAGAGCAAAAGGAAAAGGTAAGACAATAGACAGAGAAGGCTAAAAGGCATTTTAAAGTTTTGACAAAAGCAAAGTAATAACTATTTTTGTATCTTTTAGACCATATTTGCAGCATCTTTACAGGACAATGTTGATTTACCCATTGTCAGTAATCTTATCTATTCCCACCACATTCAAATTTTCCTTATCTATATCCGTTGTAAAAGGAAAAGATCAAGCTTCGATTGACGACGCCCACGAAGACACGACATTCTCCAACTCTATCCTTATCTCTCATCCTTATCCCTTCACCCTAGAATCTCTTTTCCTCTATATCTGGAGGACCTTCTCATTCTAAGATGATCCCAGCCTCCTCCTACTCCTCTCAAGATTTCTCTCCACTCTCAACTTTCATCTTCTTGTGGTATATCGTAAGCTTTCAATAAAGGTTTCCATGTTTGAGTCGCTCTTCCTCCTATTGTATAAAGGTGTTTTATCAAACAACCTGTTTTTAATGTTTTTATTCACTATTCTTATTTATATGCTTAACTTTATATTTTAAAACTTGTGGAACTTCCTAAAAAGGGGTTTCCTCCCAAATCTCACAGAATCTAAAAAAAATATTTTAAATTTTGATCATGGTATATAGGCTTAAAATCTAGATGCATCCCTTCGGGGAGAAGCTAAGATTATGAATATTTGCCCAGACTAGACACTATAATGCCAATGCACGTAAACAATTGCTTAATTTTATCTTCTTTTCAATAATAAACTGCACGTATTTGATCATGGTCGATTCGATATTTTGCTATCTTGTTCGCTTGTCTAATCTGACTAGCTAGGACGTTATACTAAGATAATGAGAATGCATGTTTGAGTCTACTGTGATGCTTTGAATAGTCAAATAATTTGTAAATCTTTGAAAAAGCCATATGAAAGAAGAAAACCCCGAGTAGACTAGAGTAAAACCTTTATACTCCCTTTATACCTCACTTTAAACTCTAAAACTCATCCCTTAAACTGAAAATCTCATAGTTGTGTTTCACTTAAAACGGTGTGTGTTTTTCTGTATTTTTTTTTTCCTAGTTGCCTATTCCTCTTTTTTTTTTCTAATAGAGTTCATGATAGGTAAAAAGGTTTTGATGAAGGTTCGTGAGACAAGGATGCAAATCTGGTCATTTTGTCTATTCTATTTGATAAAATTAAGTTTATGTTACTACTTCTTTTACTCTTATGTTAGAGTTTGATATGAACTTTTTTTCTCCTTTGAACTCCAACCAAAGTTTTTGCCATTTGTTTCGTAGATTTTGTATTTTTAGACCTATTTATTTTTAATTTATTACTTTTTCAAAGTGGTTTGTCTTATCACGTGAAAAATGATTTCCTTTTCCTATTTTAAGTCAAATACTAGGCTTAGACTGACCTTTTTTCATGTTTTAACTAAATTCTATCTTAATCCAATAAACCGCTTTTTTTTAAAATTAATATTTCAAAATTTATTCCTTAAAACCGTGAAAATAAAAAAATTATTGTGTAAGGAGCATTTGATTAATTATTCTAAGTTGAGCTTTAGCAATAAAATTATATTGTTTTAGTCCTGTCATATGAAGAAATAAATATATATAGGTGGGGTGGATGGTACTCAATGGTCACTTAACGAAGACAACAGTCAAACCACCAGAAATAGTACTATAGAAATGTAATAATGATTGCGGGATCCCATTAAAGGACTTTCTTTATTGATGATGAAAATAAAGGTAGCTATACTGGGCTGAGACTTCACGTGGTAGGTCTTGTCATGCATATTGCAAGTCCAACTCCAGCAGTATATTTAAGTGTTACAGGGAATAAAAGCATTTCGGCGTGACAGGTGAAAATCAGAAGGGAGATGGGTGATAATAATAAGCTTGGAATTTAATTGGGCTGATGTACCAACCATATAAAATTGAATCCTTTTATTCTAGCAAGGAAAGGCACCTCTCACCAGGGTCCATTATAGATTTGAATCCTTGTTGCCAGCCATCCTTCAATTCATTGTTGTAACATATTGATTAGAAATAAGAAAATTTATGAGTTAATAAAAATGAACAACATCTAATTAGTTTGAGGTCTTTTGATAGAAGTCCAAAAATAAAACCATGAGACCCTTAGATTCAAAGTGGACAATATCATAACAATGTGGAGGGATGTGTCCATAAGGGTTTCTTACACATGGTATGAAAGCTGGGTTCAAGCTTGATTATTTGGGCGATTCATTTAGAAATAGAGAGGATTATGAGCACAAAATAAACACATCCACCAAGCAGGAGACCTTTTGGAAGAAGCTTCAAAAATCTCATGAGAACCTCATGCCCAAAGTGGAATAATATGATACAAATGTAGATGGATGAGTCCATAAAGTTTCCCAACAACTATCCAACCTTGTTAATAAGCTTCCACCTTATGTATTTTATTATTATTATTTCATTATATATATATATATATATATATATAATCATTTTAATATGGTGATTTTGTGGAATGTCATTTCAATACATATAATGATAATTAGAAAATGTAGTGGATCAGAAATTAAATTGTTTTCAAACTAATTTTACGCCAAAAATCAAACTTCTAATCATAATGAAAAAATGGGTTCCTGTGTTCCTGAACAGCTCCATATAATATAAGTAAAATGGCGGTAAATAAATAAACTGAAACAAATAAGATGAAAGCCAAAGAATTCAGTATGTAAATTGGCCGTATTTTATATTTAGAAACCAAAGAATGAATCATCAGAGAAATTGTTGTATTTCACTAGGATAACTAAATGACAAAGCAATTATAGTGCAACAAAATGCTTGAAAAATTCTACTTGAACGACTAAATTGCTAGAAGTTTTTCATTGTTGTTGATTGATTGGTTATTGGTCTTCTTCGTGAGAGCTCTCCTTCTTTTATAGAAGTCCTTTAAAAACTACCAAAGTTCTCCACTTCCTCACTTTTCTCCACTACCTTACTTTCTCAAGTAAATTGCCCACCTCTCCTTTAGGGAGACTTGCTCCTCAAGTTTTCTTCACCACCTCAAATAACTACCCACATCTTCTTGCCATATTATGCCTTGGTAGAAAAGTCCGTTAATTTCGTAAAATGAAATTTTTGAAATATCGATGGCTTTTATATAGGCTTAATCAAATGGATTATACTCCAATTTATTGACTTTTACTCATATAGGCTTAAGTTAGTTTAAACTAATACTTGGTCAAACCAAATTTTAATTTGGGTGCAAACAATATTATAAGCTCTCTTTGATTTTGATATAGGTTCAACATTCTTTCAATATTGAGAGTTTGCCTAATACAACAACTCGATGAATCATAACATTTGATAAGTTTATTCCATAATTCAACAAATCAAATCATGGTTATCAAGATGTTGTAAAATTTGAATTATAGGTATTCTAATCATTATAGTATTATCAAACGTGTAAGCTTTAAGCCGATTTATTATACTATTAACCTGAATATTGTTTAATCGTTTATGGTTTTTAGTGAATTTGATTTTATGTTTTAATCGAATGTATTACTAGTTTGAATCAATAAAATTATTTCTCTTTAAAAAAATTAAACTTTGTCCGATGTGCATCACCTATACTAATGCACTTATATAGAAAAACATACCTAGTAGTCAGTACATGTCTTCCTGTCCAATTAAGAATGGTGCATGGAAGTTTTTATAGGCTACTCAAATTCATGAAGTGACTATAGACAGCTTATTTACTTACATGGAAATTATAACTTCCTTTCTATAACTTTTGATGCACCTAAGTAAAATACAACGTAAAAAATATGGGTAGAATACTAAAATTAATGTTAATGCATAAAAGAGATAGTAAAGGGATAATTAAGTTTAAGTTTGTTACATTTTATCACGCTTTAGGCTAACTTAACACTACCATGATTGTATGGAAAAGAAAATAACTAAACAATAGGCAGGGCGCCAACGGGAAGGCATCATCTCAGACATTCGTAATTAGTGTATTAGCTATAAGGGTACAAGGAAGATTATCTTATCAAGTACCTAGCAAAAAGAGCAAGGGAAGGAGAGGGGCTTAGTAAAGCATGAACAAATCCGTGATATATTTTGTTATCCATCACTTAAAGAATTTGATCCAATGAAGATACCAATAAAGTTAATCATAAGCATATACATATGGTAATCATAACAAACTTCTTTACATCATCAACCTGCTTAGAACGAGAGTGTACTACGATAACATACAATAATATATGAATTATGATATAGTTTAGTAATTTCAATAAAGCCAAAAGTATCTTTCAAAAATAAAAATAAAAATAAAGCCATAAGTATGAAAGAATGCACTTCAACTATTACCTTAATTCAGGAGAATGACATTGTAACAATTCTTGAAATTTTACTCCATGATATTTCTATAAAAACGCCGTTAATAAGGTTTGAAATTGAAATGAGTTTTACGTCGTGTGAGGGCACACTTCAAATAAGGCTAAGGCATGGAAACAAGGGTTTACATTGAGCAAATCTAATAGCGGGAATTCCTTCATCATCATTTAGCTTTTCAGCTCAGAGCTGATGATATTCTTTCTAAATACACAAAGGTAACTTAACTTCAAGTAATCGTTATGAGTCAATCCTTTAATTCATTCATTAGGTGGGAATAGTCTCACTGTTTCAAAGTGCATATACTCGACTGGTGAATATCCCGTATTCGCAAACAACGAATTAAAATGAAAGGAAGATGCCCCATCGATAGCTATCTGTATGGAAGGAAGAGAGAGAGCCTTGGATTGCTTTGGATTGCTTAGAACGAGAGTGTGCTACGATAACATACAATAATATATGAATTATGATATAGTTTAGTAATTTCAATAAAGCCAAAAGTATCTTTCAAAAATAAAAATAAAAATAAAGTCATAAGTATGAAAGAATGCACTTCACCTATTACCTTAATTACAAGGAGAATGAATTAAAATACCTCTCTTTGAATATATATATATATATATATATATATATATATATATATATATATATATATATAAATGCAACATTAGTAGATTTGAGAATAAAAAATGATTTTATCCATGAATCAAATTGAAACATTATGTAAAAAATGAAGTTTGAACTAAATCATCTTCATAGTAAATTATACATGAATTCATTCATTCAGCATCTTATCTAGTATTATAGTGTCTTGATAACATTGATAATATTACTAATGTCATATAGCTAAACATAGAAAAAATAATGCAATGAAATAACATACTGCATGGATGTTTCTCTAAATATCTCTTATCTTTTTTACAGAATTTTCCATATCAGTAGCAAAACATTTTAGTTTAATCTTCTCTTCCTCGACTTAAAGGCCCCATCATTTAAAGATTTCTTACTTTATGGTTGAACAAGTGAAAAGGAATTTATTTGTAACTCTTTATGATTGATTGATATTCTTAGTAACTTCTTCCCATAGAAATACATTTGATTTCTTAATCTAATGTCATACATGGACATTGTTGATGATAAACGTAAAGCTTCTTTAAAAATGAAGATGGATATTAGGAAAACATTAAAAATCATACCCTAACCCTTCTTTTAAAAAATCAAGAAACTTTAATCTAATTTTACTCCCTTTATTCCAAATTTTTTTAAGTGTAATTTGTACTATTTTGAAGAAGCTACCTTAATGAACCACGGCCTTTTATATCATAAGAGAACAACTCAGATTTTGTCCATACGAATGAGATATAAATAGAGATTGAATAAGTTAAATTCTATTGAAAATCTAATCACAGAAAAACTAAGAAGGATATTTTAATTGATTGTGCATACTTTATAAATTTGATTAAAAGGACACTTGCTTTTTAAAATATTAAATGATCACATGAATGGTCAACACATATAAGTAAGTGTAGCGTACGTTATCGGTATAATTTACCTTTATTTCTAAATTATTGTAATTTCCCCAAAATGCTATATTTGGTCAAAAATTCCATAATCACATTTAAACAAGAAAGTTTGCATATATATATTTTCAAGTTACAAAATTTTATTTAAAATTTCAAGCTTTGGTTTAAAGGGTTTTTCTTTTACTTCTATTCACCTGCATTACTTCGATATAGTATTCTATTCTTGGATTCGAACATATGATATCTCGTAAATTCATCTTACTCTTTTATCATTTGAGCGAAGCCTCAAAGGTGATTTAAAAGGATTTGATATATATTCAAACCAAGATAATAATAGCAAAAAGTAGTTTTTGGATAGTGAAATGTATTTTCTTCTTCTCTCTTTTGCAGTCCCTCTTCTGATTTCAAGGATGAATGATTTTTTGGTTATTCTTGACCTGAAATCATCTTTTCACATATTTTTCTCTTTTTTTTTTCTCAATTATACATAGTTTTGAATTTCTTAATTTCTCAATAAAGTAGTTCTTCAACACATATCTGACTTTTATTTTGTTTTTTCGTGTTTATTTGTCTTGGCCATTGCGATATGTGTGGTGGTGGTGTTTTTGTCGTGATTCAGTGGTGGTCGTGTGGATGCCCTTTACCCTAGAAGCCGTGCGTTGGTCGCTCAATGTGAGCTGCGGGTTGTTGTCCCAGCTTTGGCCCCAACTCGTGCGCAATCAACTCTTTTAATTTTTTTTTTTTTTTGTTTAGTTTTCTGTTTAGAATCGCTAACACTCTGGCTAATGCCTGGTAGCATCTTTCTCATCCAAAGTTTCGACAAGAGACTCTACGATAACTATTCAATAAATGGCTACGGAGGGTCAGTTCCACCCTATATATATATATATATATATATATATATATATATATATATATATATATAAGTAAGCCACAAAATGAATTAGATATTTTTTAATTTTTAATTCGTGTCGCTCAGGAGTATTCCAGGCCTTTAGGCTCGCACTCCACTACTCAATAGGTCCAACGTCGGCGCAGGCCCACCTCCTGTCTCACCTCATGAAGCGGCCCAAGATGGCCCACCATATTAAAACCACGCGGAAACTAACTAGATGGTAGAGTCCTAGAACCCATATGGGATCTTGATTCCCTAGCCGTACCCATCCTACCATATGTAAAGGTGCTATGGATAACTATATCAATGCTGTAGGATATTTATCCACAAAGATCTCCTAGTATCTAAATTTCATATCGTCTCAATAACATTAATCCTTAAGAAGGAAGAATTATTCCTTTGATAAGGAAAGAGAGATATTATCACCAAAATCACAAGATTTATCTTTCTTAAATCATGGAGAAATTCGAAAAAGCAAACAAAGACTTCGAGGGAAAGGTATGTAGTCTGACTGACGCAACTCCTTTCTTTCTTCCACCCTTTTCTGACCACCACCAAAGAGTCTACCGACACACCATACCGGCCCTTTTTTGCATGTTTATATCGCGCTGCTGATGCCCCAAAGGTCAAACGATCCAGGTAACGACAATTGACGCTGTCTATGGGAATCGAACAACAAGTCTCATCGACGATGTGCAAGAACTCGCTCCAACGGCCCAGCAGCCCTTCCACCAAAGAGCTCCTGGCGGTTCCCGCATTTCCTGATTCGCCCGAATAATAATTGCAATGGACCAAAGAACCCTGTTCCAAATTCGCCTAAAGATCAATTTCTTCATCATGCTAAGACATGGAGAAGAAACAAGAAGAGTAAGCAAGGTAGATGAAGGAATTACAAGATTGCGCTAAACATCTGTAGAGTGAAAACAATTGTTTGCGGGCTCATATAGAAAAAAGAAGCGATCTTGGCGAAAGAGACGTGCAAGACAGCGGTCAACCAAGGCACCCGACCGCTCGTGATAAAGGAAAGGAGCCCATGGTCTTGTCGATCTAGATAATTCCTCGCCGAGACGACAGTCTGGCCCTCAGTGTACTTTCCAAACCTCTCCTCTAGTAGAAAAAAGTAGTGTACAGTCATGCCGTAGACACTCAGACGCCTTGCATTCAACAACGCCGATAACGGTATATTCCATCGGGCAAGAAAAGAAGTAAGCGGAGGGCATAACTATTAAATGAAGTGTCTGAATGCAGACCGCATTACCTATTACGTAGCGTCGCATGGCGCCTCAATATACCTCGCCGAGACAGACCTACTTTTTACATACCACCCATACACCATCTGGGAGTCCTAACGACATGCTCTCCTCGCCCCTAGGGCGACACATTATCGACTACAAGTCGCCATGTGGGTTTTTCATACTAACTTTCACTATGTTTGACGACTTCCATCTAATTTTACGCATCATATGCTCCATTACAATCAAAAGCATGACTTGAACACCAAGAATGATCTTCTCCTATGCACGCTTCTACTAGTTTGCGAGGCCTTGCACTAGCTTGGTTTCACAAGCTCCCGTGAAACTCAATAAACACGTTCTATGAACTTTGGGGAGCCGTTCATCTCCTAGCACCAAAGCCTGTCGCGCCAAAAAAAAGTAAATATTGGGCCTCATGAACTATTTTGAAACACGAAGAAGAGTCCATACTGGACTTCAGCCGGGTGAGGTTCATCGCCCAACAATAGAATTTTACAAAGATGGATGTAGTCCTTCGAACTTCGTAAGAAGCTGGTTTCAACCACCTCTTCCACTCCTATCCCTGCATCAAGCAAGAACAATGGAAGAGTTATACAAAGTGCACATCAACGCTGAGGACAATATCCGAGCAACAACCCAGACGGTCATGATCACAAATCAGCCGACTGAGAAAGATAAGCCGGAGGGAAAAAAGTCTTCCGCGTCGAACAAAGGTCATAACGAAGATCGAAAGTGACCTCGAGACCGGGCCTCAAAAAGCCGAGCTTAATCGCACCACCCCGAATATCTCAGACGAACTAAGAGCACTCTGGCTCCGCAACCTATAAGATTTCAATGGCCCCAGATTTCCATCCAAACGGATCTATCTCGTGGTAGAAATAAACTCTTGTGGATGCGATTATCATAGGACCATGGACTCAAACCGACTCGTGTCAAGCTCCAAAGTTCCAGAAAAAGTCGGACGCGTGACACCAAGAGGGTAATTAGAGAAGCAATGGGGATTGATGAGATGCCCATGTGTAGAGTTATAGCCAAATCGCAGATCCAATTTGAACCTAGACCAACCATAAATTATATATTGGGCGTCTTGGGTCGCATGACCAAGATTGGACCCAAAGCGCAAGAGAAGAAAACTCGCGTGCATTTATAGTTAAGGCTATGAATTTCATTCACACAAAAAGTAGCCAAAGTAGAGTCATAGAAGGCCCTATCCTTTCCCTCCAATTAACCCGAATGTGGTCATTATGCCTCACTATGATGCCTTGGTACCACCCCGCATTAATGGTTTTGATGTGGTGGCTGTGGTTCCTGCGGATCCGGCACGACAGACTTTACCGTGTAACTTCCAACCTTCACGCAAATGAAGCTTCCTTCTGACATGCTAAATTCAGCTGGGCGAATCCTCTCTAGTTTCAATAAAGAAACTACAACGACGCTGGGAGATGTCACACTTCCTATGAAAGCCGGGCCAGTCACTCAACGGGTTTTGTTCTCAATCATTGAGGGATTGGGGCCTTACAATGCCATAGTGGCCCAATCGCTACACTCCCATGAAGGTCGCGAAGAATAAATGAATAATCAAATGGTAAGCTATCTGACTAGCGTTGGGTAGGTTGACCTTTAAAGCAATCTGAAATAGCCGCACGACAAAGGTTATTAACTATCCATGCAAGGAGCAAAGCAGGAAAGTGCGACTCAACAACCCCCTAGACGATCGACCCCCGCATAACAATCACAAGATGTCGCCCAGTAGAAGGAGTGACTGGGGCAAGTAGAGTTAGATCCACTAGAAGTAGAGCTGACGTAGTATAGTTCACTTCCATGTTAGCCCTCATTCCATGAAGAGTGGAGCAACATGACTAATACAGGCAACATTGATGTATTCGCTTGCGTACACTCGACATGATTGGAGCAATCTGACCGTGGCTTCTCACAACCGAACATCCTCCCACTACCAAGCCAAGAAGGCAAAGGCGAGCGATTCCACCTAGATCGATACACCATCATTTAGACATGTACAATCTCTAAGAGAAGTTTTATAAGGAGGTAAAGTACCCCAAATAGCGTGCCAATGTGCGTAAAATTCGAAAAAGGGTGTTAAGTGGCGATATGTGTGGACTACACGTATCTTAATGAGACCTCGTCCTGCTGACAAACTTCAATACATGTATAGATCAAATCGTGGATACGATAGCTGGGCATGGCATTATATCGTTTCTGGACGCCTTCTCTAGGTACCATCAGATTCCTATGCATCTGCTTGACGTAGAAAAAACAGCCTTTATCACACCACACGATTATATTCCTACAACGTAATGTCGTTTGGCCTGAAAAATGCAAGAGCGACTTATCAAAGGATGGTGACCAAGAAATTCCGACCGCTGATAGGTAAAACCATGGAGGTTTATATCAATGATATGCTCATCAAATCCAAAGAACGCCCCGATCACACAAAGAATCTACAAGAAACCTTCGAGTCATTAAGGGCTTAATAACATGAAGCTTAACACTTCTTTAAGTGCTGCTCTGTTAGCTCGGGCAAATTCCTGGGCTTCATGGTAACACAGAGGGGGATGTAGGCTAATCCCATCCAAATTTCAAGTCCATAATGGACTCTCGTAATTCCACTCCGTAAAAGGGGTGCAACAACCGACCGTCTCATACTGGATCGTCATCTCGCTTCATAGATCATTTAGCCATTCTTTGCAACCCCAGCCGGAGCCCAAGCAGCCGTATGGAATTAAGAATGAGACCGTGCCTCAGAGCACCAAACAAAACTTTCACAGAACCACTTGTTCTTGTTAGCCCTAAAGCCGTTGACACACTCTATCTTTACTTGGCAGTCTCTGAAATCTCAGTGAGTGTCGCATTGTTCAAAGAAGATGAAAACCGGAAGCAGAGACCTATATTTTTCGTAAGCAAGTCCCTTTCAGAGATAGAAACCTGATATAATTGCTCGAAAGTAAAAAAGATCGGCGCTTCTCGAAAGTAGTCGCTAAAAACTTTGCCCCATTTCAGCGCACCTTTATCATCACTCACCAACCTCCCTTTAAGAAGCACTATACATAAGCCCGATTTGTTGAGGTGGATGGCATGGTGGGCAATTGAGCTGAATGAGTCTTGGATTCACATAAACCTTGCTCGGGCGTTAAAGGTAGATATCAAGTTCCTGGAAGAAAATTCCCCAAACAAGAAACAAATCAGGCAAATTCTAGTCAGATCCTAAATGTAGACGGGTAAGCCATGATAGACAGGAGCGTGATCTAAGACTGCAACTTAAAGCTCGATCGGAAATAATGGTGAGTGAAGCATACGTCTAGATTTCCCAGCTTCCAATAACGAGGTTGAATATGAAGCAATCCTAGTCGGGGTTGACCTTACAATATCAGTATCCTTGAGCAAAGTTATCATGGCAGCTAATTCTCAACCCAAGTGAGTAAAGGGCAGGAGCCGGCATATGAAACAAGAGACCAACGCATGACTAAGTATGTAAGTCTAATAACCTACGACCGCGTACTTTGGCAACCATGGTCACAAAGTTGCTTGCTCTTCATTTTTTTGAATTGGTTTTCTCTATTTCGGTGTTACTGTAGCTCCGAAAGTTAAAAATAAAATAAAATAAAATAAAATAAGTTTAAAGGTTGAATTCATTTCTAGTTCTTTGTTGATTTTTCTCGCCCCTAGTGATCTTTACTTGTTTCGTGTCTTTAGGAACCCAACACTTGTTTCACTTATTCTTGTTTCTTGAATTTTTTTTTGGTGGTTGGACTAAACATTGGTTTGAGGAATTGTTTGAGTTCAGTTAGTTCTTAAAGAACTTGAGAGTGAAAACAATAGTGGTAAAAGGCTAGAGTGTGTGAGATCAGTTTCGAGAAAAAGCTAAAAAGAGTGAAACATGGGTGGAGTGTCATCCTTTGAGTGTAAACACATAAGGGAGTGTGTGAGGTTTTATTACTAACATTGTTCTTGCAGGTATTCAAATTATGTCCAACGAGGGTGGAAACCAAGGAATAGAGACAGGTGATGCATTCATAATGCGAGCCATGCACCAACAGTTTGAGCGGCTAAACATCATGTTTAATGAAATCAAGGATAGAATGGATACACAAGATGCTACCATAGCTAATTTTACAAAGGCTCAATCAGGAAGAGGTCCTAATGTTGGGAGGCAACAAAGGCGTACTCATGAACCATTGGTTAAATTCTGATGAAGAAGATGAGTTAGTCCTCTAGGAATGATGAGGATGATTACAAGTATTGAAGCTGATGTGCAGGTGACGTTAGGCATGAAAAGGGTCTAAAAGAAACTCATAGGCAAAGAATAGAGCTGTGAACCTTGGGAGTATCAAAATGAAAATACCTCATTTCCAAGGTAGAAATGATCTAGAGGCATATTTGGGGTGGGAAAAGAAGATTGAGTTGATATTTGATTGTTGCAACTATTCAAAGGAAAAGAAGGTAAAGCTAGCAGTTGTCCAGTTCCAAGACTATGCACTTGTTTGGTGGGATCAATTAGTGACCAACAAGAGGAGGAATTACGAGAGGCCTATTTATACTTGGGATGATTTAAAGGCTCTCATGAGAAGAAGATTCATACATGGCCATTATCATAGGGATCTTTTCCAAAGGCTCCAAAGTCTAACACAAGGTCTGGTGAGGTGGGAAGATTATCACAAGGAGATGGAGGTTTCTAGCGATTAGAGCTACGTCGAGGAGGATCGAGGCACAATGGCAAGGTTTTTGAATGGTTTGAATTGGGACATTGCTAATGTGGTGGAGTTACAAAATTATGGAATCGAGGACAAGGTGCATATGGCTGAAGGTGGAAAGGCAAAGCTGAAAAGGAAGGGACCAAAGAAAGTATTCTTCAGCTTCTACTCCTACATGGAAATCAAGTGGGGCATTAATGAAACACATGACAAAGCTATCTTAGAGTCCAAAAAAAAAAAAAAAAAAAAAAATTTTTTTTTTTTTTTTTTTTTTTTTTTTTTTTTTTTTTTTTTTTTTTAAATAGAGGGGAGGGGAGGAGAATTCCAAGAGCAAGGAAGATGACTTTACCAAGAATAAAGTGTAAATTTAAAACCTGTCAATCGTGACCAGACATTAAATGTTTCCCATGTTGTTCAGCCAAATTGCCTACAAATGTCCAAACAAAAGGGTGATGATTATGAAAGACAATGGGGAAGTGGAGACAGCAAGTGAGAATGATAGTGATGATATGCCACCTTCGAAGATGCTGTGGTGATGGATGGAAAGCATATGTCGAGAAGGTGAACTTTGCTACTGAAGTGTTCTTAATACACAAATCAAGGTGGACGAAACTGCACTTAAAGGGAGAACATATTTCATACTATGCAAGCAATAACAAGGTATATCAGATGATCATTGATGGGGGAAGTTGTACCAATGTTTCTAGTAATACCCTTGTTGAGAAATCAATCGCTTTATCAAAACATCCGAGGCCTTACAAGTTGCAATGGTTGAATGATTGTGGGGAGGTCAAGGTGAATAAGCAAGTCTTAGTGTCTTTCAATATTGGGAGGTACAATGACAAAGTGCTTTGTGATGTGGTTCCTATGCATGCTGGCCATATCTTATCGGGGACTGTGGCAATAGATAGAAAGGTGATGCATGACGGGTTTAGGGAATAGGTACAATTTGTAAAGATGGTAAATACTCACATTGTTCATTTATTTCAAAAGCAATTTTATATGATAAATGAAATTGCTGGGAGTGAGGTTGAGAAAATGAAAGAGGAGGGTCGAAACTTCAAGAAAAATGAGAGGAAAAGAACCAATGAGAGAGAGAGGGAAAAACAAAAATGAGTTTCTATGCAAAAGAAAGTGAGGTTAGGAAGGATTTTATGGCAGGCCAACCAATGATTTTTATGGTATACAAGGAATCCTACCCTACTAACGATTAGTAAATCAATCAATCTCTCTTCCTAGCTCTTATCAAGCTTTGTCATAGAGTTTGAGGATGTGTTCCTGAGGAAGGTTCCCAGCGTTGCCACCCATTGCAGGTATTGAACATCAAATTGATTTCATACCTGGTGTAATGCTATCCCAAATCGACTGCCAACCTATAGAAGTAATCCCGAGGAAACAAAAGAGCTCAAAGGCAAGTTGGAAGAGTTGATGAGAAAGGGATATGTGAGGAAAACATGAGTCCACGTGCGCACTCGCGATTCGTGCCTAAAAGATGGGATGTGGCATATGTACATTGATTGCAAACCCACAACAACATTGGCTTGCAAAGTATAGTCATCCTGATTCTAGGTTAGATGATATGCTTGATGAGTTGCATGGGTCTTGTATTTTCAAAGAAGATAGATCTTAAGAGTGATATCATCATCAAATAATGAAAGAAGGTGATGAATGGAAAACTGCATTTAAGACTAAATATGGATTGTATGAATGGTTAGTTATGCCATTTGGTCATACTAATGCACCTAGCACTTTCATGAGATTGGTGAACCATGTTTTGCATGCATTCATTGGAAAGTTTGTTGTTGTTTATTTTGATTACATCCTAGTGTATAGTGTAGAGTTTAGAGCAACTTGAGCATTCGAGATGTGTGTCATTTGTTTCGAGGAATGAAAAGTTGTATGCTAATTTTCGTAAATGTACTTTTTGCATGGAGAGTTGTTTCTTGGTTTTACATAGTGGAAAAGGTATTGAAGTGGATGAAGAGAAAGTTAAGGCGATCAAGGAGTGGCCAAGGCCTAAGAACATCACTGAGGTAAGAAGCTTTCATGGTTTGGCTAGTTTTTATCAGCGGTTTATAAAAGACTTTAGCACAATTGGCGCACCACTCACTGAAATTGTTAAAAAGAATGTTGGTTTTCATTGGGGCAATGATTAGTGCTCAAAAAGTGATATTTTGAACCCTGTTTATTTCAGGTTTTGAGCACTTTTTGTGTACTAATCAACGTAATTAACCCAATTGGCACACTAAGGTCCCTGCTATTCTACTGATCACATTTTGTGGCTAATTTTGTAGTTTTTGCAAGTTATTTATGCCAAAATTGTTGAGTCGATCCAAGCACGAAGAATTCGAGTCGAACTCAGCATTGCAGGCATCAAAACCGTATGAAAGAAGAGGTAGATGCAAGGAAATTTGGGTCATAGAAATTTGGCAAAGTCGCGTCGCAGCGCCACTATTCACTTATCCCGCTTTTGACTTTTTGACTTTCTTTGTCACTCTTTGGTTTTCTTCCCATTTTGTCCTTGTAATAATTTATTGCTTTTGGTTATTTT
Organism: Tetrastigma voinierianum; assembly: GCA_016808115.1. Lineage (NCBI taxonomy): Eukaryota > Viridiplantae > Streptophyta > Magnoliopsida > Vitales > Vitaceae > Tetrastigma > Tetrastigma voinierianum. The sequence continues at coordinate 107,243 of JAEQBH010001769.1, forward strand.
GGTATTTTGCTTGGCTTTGGGCAGTATTTAAAGCCCAAGCAAGCACTGTAACTGTGGGGACCCTATCTACCAATAGGCTGTGGGAAGCTAAATTTCTTTCCCGCTTTTCTCATTTTCTCTCCTATTCTCACTAGCCAAACACCCTCCTCCGAGGATGACAACTCGGGAGGATGAGTGGCTAGGAACCTACTTCCTTGAAGAAGAAGCATCAAGCAGGGATATAAGGCAACCGAGGGTTTTCCATGCTTTAACAGAGGTCTTTTCTAATATTTATGGTTTCATTCAAACGCCTAGCTTAATCCCTTTCGGGGTTTCTTTGAATGATTGGTATTTGATAAGCTTTTGGGTTCATTGGAAGCTTATTGCTAGATCCATTGACATCCGTTAGTTATCATCTATGGGTTATTGAAAGGTGATTCAAGGATGTTTTTATTTTCTCCAAATTTTAGGGCTCGGATCCTTCTGCTCACCTTTAAATGGTCGCACTTGCAAGCTTTGTGGTTCATTGTATGCTTATTGTTAGATATATGGATATTCATTAGCTATCATTTATTAGCCAGTTGAAAGTGAGTCATGGATAAAGTATTAACTCCGTCCGAGACCATCACAGGAAGTAAATACTAAAAATTTCAAAGATATTTATTTAGTCTCGCTTTATAGCCACATGAAGATCCGCTCGAAATGGGCTATGTCATTCTCCCAACGTGAGGAAAATGGACCCGAGGAACTTCTAGTGACCTTAGAAACCTAAATCCACAACCATTAATTTTAAGGAGACTTCTTTTACATTTTATTTTATTTTGTTTAACTTTCAGTTTCCAAACCATCCACCTCCACTGTTTTTACAACACCCCAAATCCAAACTGAAATTCACCTTTTTGATCTAACTGTTAATCATTTGTGCGAAGAAAACCCATTCTTGTGTTCGACCCTAGAGCCACTATGCTTAAAAAAGAGCCATGCTACTTACAAGTAGAGGAAATAAAGTTATACCTTAAGGATTCTAATCACCCTACTAGCACACGACCCCAAATGGCACAGTTGTCGGACGGTGCCTAAGTGCAAATGATGACTCGATGAACACTTCTGTGATCCTTATCACAAGATCCGGTGAAATTTACTTTATTTTTCTCTGTAATATTTTTCTCGATAGCTTGTTAATTACTCGGTTTATTATTATTTTTTAGCTAACCCTAACTTTTAGGGTAGGACTATTTCAATTGTTCAGATTTGCCTGCTCTTGTTGCAGAGAACATGCCCCCAAGGAGGAATCATACAGGTCGATCAAAGTTAGTGTTCTACAAGAGTCCACCTTAATCAATATTAGTTTTGAACTAAATGGAACACCTGTAGGGAGAGCAACACTACGCGCCCAAAGGGAGAGAAATCCCAATGCATTACAGTCCATGAGGGACTATAGAAACCCTCCACGGATGAGTGTGCCCTCATGCATGGTGGCTCCAAATAACTCGCACCATATGGAAATGCTTTTACAACTCTAGTCGAGGAACAACCCAAACCTCTCATAGGACTAACTCATATATAATATGCACCTTCGCACATCCGCCGCAAAGATGCTTCTTCATCCCACCAACCACCACAATTAACCTCTCCAATTGAACAAGCCATTCCGACCTTACCAAGTTAGGGGTGGTGACTTTGTGGGAGAGCAGAACATTCACGCCCAATTAAGTCAAATAATTCATACTCGTGAGAGCCTCGAATCTATAAATTAGATGTTTAAAGTGACCTGATCGAAGATTGACATCCCTCACATTATTCCATTTCAAGGCTCACCAATCAGCATGTTCATCAAGAGGAAGAGAGTCTAGAGGAAGAGTGCCTAAGTGACACCAAGGTGGAGGACCAAGCACAACAAAGCATTTGATGGCTTGAATCCTCGACATAAAGCCACAAGGTTCATCCATGGGAAAAGAAAGAAGTAATCTCCCATCGCCGATCGAGGAAGGCAGAAAGGAAAACAAAGGGAAGAGACCCAAAAGCTTATCCCTTAAACCACTTCCAAAAACTGATCCTATGCCATCGCCCAAGCCACTGGGTCACCCCACCGCGCCAGCACCCTCTCCTCGACTCCAAAGGTACATCCCGCCTCACTAGCAAGACATTCAACACCAAACACTAGTGCTATGCCATCCCATCTCCATTGCCTCGCGGTAATACATTAGAAGCCAATGACCTATGTTCAAACGCGCTGGCTACTACATCAAAGACATTGGCAAATCGCTTTCATACCGCATGGCACAACGGATGGCTCGTGTCAAGTTCAGATTGAGCACTGCCTCAAGAATCTTAATTAGCTTCACTACCCAAGAGTTTCCAAAGGCTTCAAAACTAGTTCTGGGGACTTGGTCTCCCCACTTTTGTTTTGAATTTTTCTTATTTTATTTTATTTTGATTTATTTAATTTTTTCTTTGTGCTTTCTAATTTTAAGTTAATTCGTTTTAAATTTTTATTTTTCATTTATGCAATTTTTTTTTTCAGTCTTTATTTTTGCAGTTTATGTTAAAATTTTGAAGCAAGGGAGATGCCGGAGCCAAAGGAAAAGCCTTAAAATTTCCTCAAAGAAGAAACAGAAAATTTCACACCGCGAGTACCACGTCGAAATTGCCACGAATTTTCGCATTCGTTGCACTCCCATTTTGTTTCGCCTAATAACTTTCATCCAAACTCGCCTTTAGGTGTTCTTAGTACCATTGGAAAGCTTAGAGAGTGTAGAATCTAAATCTAGCTGCAGTGGAACACTTTTGAAATTTTGATAAAGGCAAAATTTTCAAAATGCTCCAACTGGTCACTTTTTTTTCTCTCTTTTCTTCTTCCAACTTGTTCATTTGAAGCCCGATCAGAGTGAATAAGGTCTTAGTGGAAAGCTTGCGAAGTCTCCTATCCAACAACGGGTACATCTCATCAAGGAAGTGCCTTTTACATTTTTACTTTCTTGTTACTATTTTCGGAGCAATCCCATTTTCAGGTTGTTCAAAGGGCTTGTCATTTCGTCTTCATTTTGTGAAGTTTGTTATTGCTTTCGAAAAGCCGAAAATATAGCCATTTATTTTTATATACATACTATACAGCTTACATTTCCAGTTTTCAAAATTGCCCATTTTTTTGTGTTTTTCCTAGCTTGCAGTTTGAAAAATTGAAACATTGTCCAATTCTGTTGATGTTAGATTGGTTCCATGCCTAATTGAGTGGATGATTAGTTGAATTATTGTTGCTTTCAACCTTTTTTTTTTCCCACCTCTAGCTAACCACACACTGTGCACATTAGGTTTCAGCAATAAGTTGAAAAACTGCCTAGCCTCCTAAACTTTTCAAATTGTCTGGGCCAGTTGACTACCTTTACTGTGTTAAGGACCCCTAAGAAAAGAAGGCCAACGAGTCTTCCAAAATAAAAAGAAAAGAAAAAGAAAAGAAAAAGAAAAAGAAAAGAAAAAAAAGAAGAAAAAATCGCAACGCTACTTGAAACTCGAAAGAGCACGGCTCAGGGGTATATGGCAAAAGTCTTTAAAGCCCGGTGTCCTAAGCCAACTAGTTGAGAGCCATCGACTTAGTGCTCGCTACATGGGTGGATGGGTGAGGTTGAGCTGAAGTTAGGTGCTAGGAGTCTCAAATCGCTCAAAGTCCTGCAACCTCAAGAGTTTATTTGAGGTCGAAGATCCTTATGGCTTGATTCCTAAGCCTTAATCGGGTCAGAGTCATCGCGGGATCCTCGCTATTGACTTGGTGAGGTCGATTCTCAAAGATTGCACCTACAACACAAAAAGAATTGTGGAATAAGAGTGGGTCCTGATCTATTTAGGTTGGTTAGTGTCCTAGGTGGTGGTAATAGCTTATCATGTGGGGAGCATACTGCGCTTTATCGTTGAAATGATCAAACAAACCCAGTTTTATGGAAGTTCAAGGCTGATTCACCAAGAAGGAAACTCTTTTGACATTTAATTTTGTAGTGGGTCTTCTACTATCTCGAGATGGTTATTTGGACAAGGTTCGTGATTCTTACTAAGGGTTAGGCATTACTCACTCATACTTTGAAATACCATTTTCGAGAACATAATTTTGTTATTATTTTGTTTGTTCTCTTTCTTTCTTTCATTGCTAAGTGGGACTAGCAATGTTTGGTTGGGAGATAGTGCTCAAAAAGTGCTATTTTTGAAACCTTGTTTATTGCAGGTTTTGGAGCACTTTTGTGTACTAATCATTGCACTAACCCAATCAAGTACACTAAGGTCCCCATATTCTACTGAACATCGTGACGACTAATTTTGTAGTTTTTGCAAGCTATTTATGCCAAAATCAAGCTGAGTCGATCCAAGCACGAAGAATTCAAGTCGAACTCAAAGATTGCATCGTAAACCAAGGAAGAAAGAAGAGAATAAAATGCAAGGAGGTGTTAAAAGCAGGAAATTTAGTAAAATTTTAAAATTTTATGAGTGCAATTACAACCTCACTGCATGTTCCTTCTATATCTTTGCTTGACTTTTGACTTTCAACATACTTTTGGTTTTCTTTACCCATTTTGTCCTGTAATAGTTTCTCTTTTGGTTATTTTGGTATTTTCTTAGCTTTTGGAAGCGGTGTTTAAACCAATAACTATATGGGGATTATTTGTAATTATTAATAGAGTGGCGGAAGCTTTAGGCTCTTCTTTTTCTCATTTTCTACAGTTTCTCTCCGCACCTACTTCATGAACACCGCCAGGGGATGACTAACTCGGAGGATGAGTGGCTGAACCTCCTCTCCTTGAAGAGAAGGTAGTGGGTGGGGATATAAGGCAAGTGAGTGTTTTCCATGTTTTATGGTATTTTCTATGGGCTGGCCAGCTTTCATTGCCTAAATTAGGCTTGCGATCCGCCAGTTGCTTTTGAATGATCGGTATTCGATAAGCTTTTGGGTTCATTAGATGGCATTGGCAGATCCATTGACATCAGTTAGTTATCATCTATAGGTTATTGAAGGTGATTGAGGATGTTTTTATTTTCTCCAGAATTTTAGGTTGATCTAGCGGTTCTGCAATAAGTTAATACTTGGCTTGCTTGAAACTTAAAGGTTTATGCATCTTATTGGTGAATATTAAGAATATTCAATTAGTTATCATTTATTAAACATTGGAAAGTAGTCAAGGTGATGTTGTATTTAGTACAATAGAGACCATCAATAGAGCTTAAACTATAAAATTTCAAAGATATTTATTTGGGGTTAGTTTTACCAACCCGTGAAGATGCGGTTGGAAATGTTATAGTCGTCCTCACAGCATTGATGGACGAGAACCCTCAGTGACCTTTGAACCCAGATCGATGGCTTGACGCTGGAGCTTTCTTTTGTACATTTTTTATTTGTTTAACTCAGGTTCAAACCAATACCTCTCTTGTTTTCGACACCGAATCAAGCGAAATTCACATGCACAGTCATTGGTAATCATTTGTGTGAAGAGAAAGAAACCACTTTGTGTTTTACCATGAGAGCCATATCTTTGGTATTATCTTGTAGAGTAGGAAATAGGTTATAAATTTTTTACGATTTCGGACCACCACCTCTTGGCACTGAATTAAGCGACGATAAAAAAAGCCATTTGTTGTTATTAAAGAGGTTATCTTCTACTGTGTTAGCATTACTTGCGACTTTAAAAAAACTTTTAGAGATTGAATGTTACCTCGAGGAATGAATTAGAGCTATTTTGATGCAGGATAAGCGACTAATAACATTTTGATGAAGTTAGGAGGAATTTCTTTTAGTTACTGAGCTTTATAATGGGGGCTGTACTTGTTAGACTTTAGAGACTTAGGCTCTTCATCCATGGCTGGGGTTTGTAAATTCATGCGATCATGAATCATTTAACATCTGGTGATCAGGAGTAGTTAGAACAAGGAGGCATGCTAGATGGATGGAGTACATTGGCGGGGGACTTCCCTTATGTTATTCGGTACAAAGCGAGAGGTGGAAAATGTGATTGCTAAATGCTTTATCCAGAAGATGTGTATTTTGCTTCTAACCTCTTTTGGGTGCCGAAATGCTTGGTTGAGTATGTGAAAAGATATGTATGCCAATGATGTTAAGTTTGTTGATGTGTATATAGCTTGTGATAAGACACAACATTGAAAAATTCTATAAAAGCATGATGGTTACTTGTTTAGGGAAATAAGTTTGTGTGTGCAGAAATCATTCTATTAAGTGATTGTTGGTGTGTGAGCACATGGGGAAGGGCTGATGGGACACTTTTTTGATATTTAGGAAGCTTTTTAAAGTCTTTGTGTTTCTGCTTGACTAAGATGAGAAAAAGAATGTCATTACATTTGTGTTAGATGCATTACATGTGAGGCCAAATCCAAGAGTTATGCCATGGGTTGTATCACGCCTTACTGTTCCCAGTGAGCCATGGCGGATATATCAATGGACTTTGTTTTGGGGCTGCCTGGGACAAGAAAGGTAGAGATTCTATTTTTATTCTTATTAGATAGATTTAGTGGATGAAACTATTTCATTCCATGCTATATGAAATAGATGATTCCACTTTGCATTCTTGATTTGTTTTTCCACGGAAATAATGCGACTTCATGGTGTGCCTAGAGTATTGTGTGGGAATGGGGATGTTAAGCTCATAGCTACTTTTGGAAAGATTTTATTGGGTAGTTGGGCACCCAAACTGTGTTTTCTGCATGTCACAAATAGATGGATAAATTGAGGTAGTTAATAGGACTTTATCTTAACTTTTGCGCACTGTCATTAATAAGAATCTGAAACCTTGGGAAGATTGTTTGCCATTCATAGAGTTTGCATACAATAGAACCATGCATACTACTACTTCTTACTCTCCTTTTGAATTTGTTTATGGTTTTAATCTAGTAACTCTTTTGGATTTGATGCCTTTGCCTATAAATGAAAGGGATAGCTTGGATGGAAAAAAGAAGGTTGAATTAGTAGAGTGTTCATAGGAAGGTTGAAGCGACAGGAAAAGAATGAGCAATTTGCTTTGAGCTTCAATAAGGGAAGAGGCATTATCACCTTTAGGCCTAGATTGGTTTGGTACTATGAGAGGGAGATTTCCAATACAAGAAGATCCAAGTTGAATCTAGAGGAGATGGACAATTTCAAATCTGAAAAGATTAATGATATTTTATCTGAGTGGATCTTCCAAGTGAGTATAATGTGTTTGCTACTTTTAATGTTGATGATCTTTCTCTATTTGATGTAGGTGAAGATTCAAGGTCGAATCCTTTTAAGGAGAGAGGGAATGATAAGTCCTTTGGCAGATCGATTGCTCAATCAATTGGCGAAGTTACTATTCACAATCCACTTGAAAATGTTCAGAATGGACCCGATTACAAAATTAAAGAGCTAAGAAGATCAAGAAAATAGCTGGGCTTATGCAATCCACTAGAATTCGAATTTGAACCGATTAACCAAGACTTCTATTTTCAGATGAACTGATAAGGAGGGAGTAGCCTTAGTGTCGATTCAAGCAACTGAAGAGTTGGTAACTTGGAATTTGGAGGTGAGCAATTTAATTAGAATTTGAACCATTTTATTTATTTTAATTAATGGAGGCTAATTTTCATAAACTAAAAACATATTTATATTTTGTTGGGCTATTGAACTTGGCTTGTTTAGTTTAATTCTTAGCCTAGTTAATTAGGGTTAGTCAAGGTCTGCTCAGTAAGAACATGTATATTGAGAAAACAACTTTGATGAGATTAATATTCGAAAATTTTGGATTAGGGAGAGTTGAGTTTCTACTCTTGTTTTGAATGAACTTTTGAACTTATCAGGAAGCATTTCTTGGTGGTGTTCACCCATCAATTTCACAGTTGCTGAAACAAGTTTTCATTGGTTCCCTCAAAAGCAAGATTTATTGACTCCTTTAGACCCGAGTTTTCATTGGTTCAAATTCTTTTGGAGACACTTTTCAGGTTCTTTGTTCCCTTCGTGATCATTAGGTCAAGGTATTTATCTGTACTTTTTTTTTTTCTTTCTTGGGGTTTGAAGATAGTTCTAATTGTGGGTTCAAAGGTTTTCCCTCCGCGGGTTCACGATTATCGAACCCTGTAACTAATTTTTTGCGTGATTGAAATAAAACATGTACTCGACGCGATACCCATAAGCGGCTGAAGCATCTAATGAACTCTCTATAGGCTTTGAAAAACTCCGCATTCAATTTAAAGGAAAGTGGGTAGATGAACTACCAAGGGTTTTATGGACCTACAGAACAACCGAGTCGAGTAGGCGGTATCTGCCCTCAGTGTATGGGATCGACCATCATCCCCACAATCGAGATGCCTACCATCGAGAAGAAATTCTAAGAAAGCAAATCAAAGCCAGCAGAGACCTAGACATAATTAATGAACTTCGGGAAGTGACAGTTGTGCGCATAGCGTCATACCATGGAAATTGGAAACTTGCACAAGCGAGCATGGCAGCAAAGTCGTACGATTTCTACCCTAGGAATTAGTCTTAAGAAGGTCTTTGAAAACACGGCCAACTTTAGTAGACGAAGTTCGTCCCGATTGGGAAGGAGCCGTACGGCCGGTTGAGTAGATGGCCAGAGTCCATGCGAATTAAGCAAGCTAGGCAGAGACTACGATTGCCCGGGATGTGGGGCGTTGGCCATCTTAAAAAGTATTATCGATGTGTTTCTATTGAGGATACATCATCGATAAAGATTATCTTTTAGGCATTTCCTCTGAAAGCCTACTCATTTAACCTCTAAAAAGCCCCGGGATATAGTTTGTTATCCCTGCATCTAAAAAGCCCGAGATATAGTTGTTGTCACAGTGGCATCTCTAAGAGTCGAATATATGGTTTTATTTGTCTGTTGGAATCTAAAAAAGCCTAGATACTAGTTTGTTGTCTCTTTGACATCTAAAAGCCTAGATAGTTTGTTGCTGCGTAAGCGCTTAGAATATGGTTTACGCCTGCGTATCCAAAAGCTCATATATGGTTGTTATCTGTTGGCATTTTCAAATAAAAGTCTGGTACATGGTTGTTGTCCTGTTGGGATTTTATCCAAAACTATGACTATATCTTTGTTGGCATATTCATATTTCATTAGCGCTAAAAGCGCCAAAAGTTACAAGAAATGATAACATCTTTTGGTGGAAAATGACGCCCTTTGCAAAAATCTCCCAAAATGACCAACACTAACATAAGGAAAGAAGTTAGCCCTATTCCTCTACAAAGACATCCTCCCCTGGATCCTTCGCCGCTTCGCCTAGATCTACTTTTACATCCATGACTTCGATGGTTGTTGGGGCCGAGGGGGACCTTGGGTTCAACAAAAACTCTGGAGGAAGTGGGTGAAGTCGAGCATGTCATCACGAAATCATATTGGTCATCGCGAGATCTTTGTGTTTGAACGCTGGCACATCGTGTAGCCATAAGAAAAAAAATAATCTCTAAGGCTTTATGGTAGTCTTCCTCCATGATTTCCTTGTCCTTGCCCGCCTGGGAATGAAGAGAAGACACCTCATCTTTGGATGCCTCGAGCTCTAGTAAAAGTAGCGTTAAACCAACCACCCAGTGGGCTGACCTCGACAGCCTAAGCGATCTTCCTCCACAATTTTGCCAAGGCATCTAAGGCCACTAGGCGGTCATCCTGCCATTTCCTTGGCATCACTTGGCTCACGGTGTCAGGCAGGCCACATAGCACTGCATGGCCTCGTCCCTTTCTTTCTCCGCTCGTTCAACCTTTTCCACATCGACTTTGTTTGCTCGCTCCTGTAAGCACAGCTTAAATTTTTTCCTTGGCGAAGAAGCGTCAAGCATTGCTTGAAATGGATGATTCGTGTAAAGCGTAGTTTCTGACATCATCCAGTGAGGATTTGAAAATCCTATCGGCAAAAAGCCATATTCTAGATGGCGATCCACGGCTGTAAAAGAAAAGTTAGAAGAAAATTACTCGTGGAAGCTGGTAATCAAGTACTAAAAAGTAGCACATACCATCTCAGTGATTAATGAAAGTCATGGTTATGGACAACTCCGATCACCAAGCCATCCATTGACCTTCTTATCCATGTACAGGAGCGGGATGGTATCTTTGCTATGTGCGTGCCATAAACTCGAAAATAATTAGGATAGAGGAATTAGATTGCATATGCTGACAGGAACTCCGCTTGGTTAAAGGGGCTCTGCGTGGATGATCTCTCGAAACACCGGAATGCAGGTCGAGAGAACCATGCAGTTGGGGATGGATCCTCTGCGATTAGGCGCCGTACTCTCGGCAACACTTTCGGTCGAACGACCTTTCCTTTTTAGGCTCGATATGCGGAACTTTGGCAGAACATGGACGTGACTACCCTTGATGGGGCCTCCTCTCTAATTTTGTCAACATTTGAGGTCCCTCAACTAGGATCCTTCTTCCAGAGGTGCACCAGCCTCATTGGGGGCACCTTCCAAATATGGATGATCATCGGAGGCTAGATCAGGGGAGTTGTTGACCGATTTTCGTATAGACCAAACTATGCAAACAAAGTTAAAACCACACTTTACTGGGACTAAATAAAGTCCCCGGAATAAAGCGGAGCAAAACTTATTAAGACCATAAGTTGTGCATATTCAAATTTATGAAACCATTACTAGAAAACCATAAATTAATCCCCGACAACGGCGCCAAAAACTTGATAAGATTCCAACTGATATATTTACAAATTTATGGCACTACTACCAAAGGATTATAAACTAGATTGACTAAAATCCCCGGCAACGGCACCAAAAACTTGTTGACACCATATATAACTTGTATGCTCATAAGAAGAATTGTTTTGTCATTGAACTCATATAAAGATTTAGTTCGGTCTTAAAAAATGCAAGTGCAAGGTCGTACAAGTAATAAAGTGGACCTATAAGTCAGGATATCATTCTCATAGAGATTGAAAAGAATTTAAACTTCAACTACCCCAACTACTCAAGTTCTATACTATTTGAACTTCCATTTAAGAGTAAATTTAGTAACCTAATAAGAATTTTTATGCGCGGAATCCTCATTTAAAATAAAGGGAAAATTTAAATCCTAAATATATTGAATGAACTAGATTATTCTTGGAAGTAGACAACGGATTTCGCTGGCAATGAAATTATTCCCGCATCATAATCTTCACTCTTATTTTCCCCTCGAGTTGGAATCAATTTTCAAGAGGTAAGGTAGTATAGTTCGATTCCTCCTCTAACCATACTTTTCACCGAGGTAGGTTCATGTTCACTAATCATGATTCTAATCAATTACTTGTAATTGTGAATCTCTCTATAAGATCTCAGTATTTTTCTTCCAATATTTTATACCACTTTTGTGATCACAGATTTAGCTTCAAGACAGGCAATATAGATTTCTACAAATGAATGATGTCTCATCCTTAAGATCCGAAAGAGTTTTCTCCTTCCTTATTAGATCCTTCATGCTAACACTGATCAAGATCATTCTTCCGCATCAAGGGAGATCTCTAATTGATTAAATTGATATATCACTCAACCCATTCTCAAACCAAGAGCAAATCGAGATTTATTTAAGCAATCCTTTTTAGAGCCTATTAGTTTTTCAATATTACCAAAGTATACCCCCAAGAACTGGTCTATGCTCAGAATCTCCATCTTGCGTCACTCCAGCGGCCTTCTAAGAAATCGCAGCTATAATAGTCATTTCATGGGTATAAGCTACTAAAATCGGGAATAATAATTAATTTCAAGGACAACACTATTCAAATAAATTCAAAATTAACTCAGAAATTTTCTTTCATCAGGCGTAAAATACCATAACTAACATCAAATCTTTCCCAAATGGGTTATGTTCTTCGAAAACTCGGATTACGCGATACAATGAAATACCGACAGAAAATTCCACTCAGAATCGCAGAATCAATCAAGAAATGATTTCCAAATTTTTTTCTCGAGTTCATCAATTCAAATAGTAATGCAATGAATTTCAAGATTTAATTTCAACTTTTAAACTTCTCAATAATTTAATGCTTTTGTATCCAAGAATGAACAAAAATCCTACGCTAAATCTAATCTACGAAGAAAAGAAAAAAATAAAATAAAAAAGAAAAGAAAAGAAAAGAAAAGAAAAGAAAAATATAATACAAAAGAGTCCTCAGCTCCCAGTACTGGGTTCAGTCCGATGCCGATCGGACCGCCTACTTTCCGCAATGTTTCTATTTATAAAGCTCTAGTGCTCGGGCCCCAAATCGAGCGGCCATGCGGTGAATCCTAAAATTAAGTGGTCTGGATTTGCCTTCTCTCTGCCGCGACCTAGAAGTCAGGTCGCACAAAGTTTCTGCGGTTTTTGCTGCGTGTCTTTGCTGCGCATGTAGTTGTCTCCAAGGCGAATTTAAGATTACGCAAACCTTCGTCAACAGGATAACGATTTTTGTCATGGCGCCTTTCTTAGCATGATAAATTCAGTCACCACGCCCCATCTCCTCGCCTCGCGAAGAAGGGGGTCGCGAGACTATGGGACTTTACCGCTTCAGATATCGTGGCCCAAGTCTTATAACCGAATCAAAATATCACAGGATACAAATATATAAATTGGCCACCGTAGCGTGTGTTGCCAAAGTGTCATACTATGCCAATCCCGAGTCCCATTTACATATACAAAAACCGTACATTTATTGCCAGACAAAATCGAGCGCACAACCCATCGCGACGACTCTCGCTAGCTTGTCAGCCCGACAGCATGGGAAAGATCACGTGACGCCTTCTTCCCTCGCACTCAATGGACAAAAACTACAGTGCTAAGCTTTACGCTTAGTGGGAAACATATGACTTATACATGTATACATGCATTAATATTCTATTACAGGAAGCATTTAACAATAACAGATATAAGGATTTTCATGAATTCATATAGAAAACTAATTCGCATACTTATACCTCTCATAGCGCACTTCTATACTTACACGCATCTCCCTTAGAGTTACGTAATCCTATACTTATACGAGGTAAAATTCACTGTGAGGTACTACGTAACTTATACTATATGTAGGTACCGTGAGTACATTAAGAGTAGAACGATGTATTTAACTTTCATCTTATTCGTTATTCAGACTCTTATCATATAACTGTTGGATTACTAAGACCAGTAATAAGAAATGAGTAGGACACAACAAAATAAGTACCCGAAGGTACGGTACAGTACTGAGGTGCCATAACACAAAGCAGGAGTGCTGAAGCACTGATCAGAACGTGCCTGCCCACATAATGCGGCGGTCAGAGCACTAAGCAGAGTGCCGCACCGATTAGAATGTGCCCGCCACGTGAATGTGGCTGGCCGAGCACCAGCGTGAGTGCTCAATCACCGATCAACGTGCCGCCCACGTAACAAAAGCGCCGCAGCATTCAGCGTGAGTGCCGCGACCGATCAGAACGTGCCTCGCCCAATGCAATGTAAGTATCGCATCATTCAATTCTATGGTCTTGTGGCATTCCTATAATTATATGTGCGTTCGGGTGAACTTTACTATCTTATAATATGGGCATTACGCTTGCTACCATCGAACTTTACCGGTGGCGGCACGGCAGCATTTCTTTTCACTTGGGCCATTCTTATTTGAACTCCCCATTACCATTTATTAGGATTCCTATACCCGATGTTCGACCTGAGCTTAACAATGTAAGAATACCAAAATCGTGGTCAGTAGAAGTAGTGGTAATCGGGTACTAATCGGGATTGGTACCGGCACTATCCTCGTTTCGCGAGTAGCAATCTGCATTCACTTCTGCCTTGGTACCCGCACTACTGGTCCGCATAAGCCGTACCGGTACCACCCCGCTTGGTACCTGCATTCGTGACGCGGAACTCCGCCCGTAAATTCGCGCAGGTATCTGCCATTTCTACTTCACTTCTTTTCTTCAATACATCTCCTCAATTGCATCCTACATCAAAACCCACCATATAATCGAACCAAAACCTCTCCACAAACACTTGTAATGGTGGTTTAGAACTTCTTATAACCAAACCCTAAACAAAGGATCCAAGAATCCATACAAAAGTTTGCAAATCTATACAAAACCCTAACAATCCATACAAATCCATAGAAATAGAAAGGATTCCATATTTATCTTGAGCAAACTAGGGTTTTTCAAACCCAACTTCAACAAATATAAGGTTATGATTAATTGCTAACTAAACCCTAGGTTTGGGACAAGCTAATACTCATAACTTTTCCATACAAAATCATAGTTTCCATACAAAATCATACAAAGTTCCTTACCTCTCTTGGTTCCTCTTTCTTCTTCCTCTTCTCTTCTCCTCTCTTCCTTTTCATGGGTTGTTCTAGCAAAAAATGAGACCAAATTTGGTCTTCAGCCCTCCTTTTTATAGTAAAATTTTCCTTTTATTTGCACTTAGGTCCTCATCTCTCCTTATTTACCAAAAAAGTTATGCATATTTCACTTTAACCCATAATCTTCTTATCTTATGACTTCTATGTCCCATTTTGACAAATTACAAATTTTCCTTGTATCTTGTACAAATTCCGGGTTTCTCAATTTCCATGTTTCACATTTAAATTACGAAAAATTCAAATTATACCTACAAAATACCCTAAACATGCTGAAAATGATTAGGGTATATTTCGGGGTGTTACAATTCTACCCCCCTTAAAAGAAATTTCATCCTCGAAATTACCCGAACTCAAGAGCCGAGGGTATCACACTCTCATCAGCCGATTTTGGTTCCCATATCGCTTTCCTTCCATACCGTGATGTCGCAAAGCACTTTTACCAAAGGATTTTCTCGTTCGTACTGTCTTATTTCACGATCTAGAATAGCTTTCGCCTTCTTCATCGAAGGTAGTCATTCTCAGATTTCAGATATCTTGAACTGGTAATATGTGCAATGGGTCAGAATGATAACTCCGAAGCATAGATACATGGAATACATCATGTAATTTGGTTAACTCCAGAGGGAGTGCTAAACGATACGCTACTTGTCCAACTCTTTCTAAAATTCATGGTGGTCGTAATGAACTTTAATTCGCTTTCCTTTCTTCCAAAGGCAGTGGTCTTTTTCCACGAAGATACTTTTAAAAACACTTTTTCTCCGACTTCAAACTCTATATCCTTTCTCTTCAAATTAGCATAAGACCTTCGTCTATCACTGGCAGCTTTTAACCTCTGTTGAATAATCTGAACTTTTTCTTCCGTGTCTTTTACTAAATCAGACCACAATCTTATGCTCGGGCCCAAACTGGTCTAACAATAATGAGTTCGGCATTTTCTTCCATACAAAGCTTCATATGAGGCCATACCAATACTGGACTGATAACTACTGTAGCAAATTCCATGGGTGGAATATACCTATCCCAATTTCTCGAAAAATCTAATACACAACCCCAAGGCATATCTTCTAATACCCGACCATTTTTTTATTGTCCATCTATTTCAGGGATGGAAAGTGCTATTAAAATTCAATCTCGTGACAAAAGCCGATCGTAATTCTCCTAACTCCTCGACGTAAACCGTGGATCGCGGTCGGACACTATCGATAAGGGAATTCCATGCAATCTAACAATTTCACTCACATAAAGTTCCACTAGATGATCCATGGGGTAGTCAAGTTCGACGGTGGCTTTGTTACTCAATAATTCATCCACAATACCCAAACTCGGCATCATGCTCTCTTCAGGAGGGGGAAAATCTGATACTAAACATAAGTAATGTTATCCCACTTCCATTGGGGAATTAAGGATTCAATAAACCTGATGGTACTGTGTTCAAATTTTTACTACGACACGCCGACACTTAGACATGTACTCGGAAATGTCCTTTCTCATCCCTCGCCACCAATAGTACTGTTTCATATCTTGGTACACGATTACCCTCCAAGGTGCATGGTAAAATAGTGATAGGTTTCATATAATATCTTCTTTCTCAAATCCATATCATATTCTGATACACACATAACTGCTTCGCACAACAACCTCCACTTTCATCTATGGCATAATCAATCTGCTTTCTGCATTTTAATCCAATCGTACTATCTCTTGTAACTCGCATCATCTTTTCTGAAAGCATTTACTATCATTTGTTTCAAATCCGGTATAACTCTCAATTGAGCTAACAAGGCTCCATCGGGTGCAAGTCTCCAATCATAATCTTTCACAGTCAAAGGAGAAATCATTTTCCTACTCAAGGCATCTGCCACTATATTTTCTTTTCCCAGGTGGTAATCAATTATACAATCATAGTCTTTAAACAGTTCTAACCATCGACGTTGCCTCAAGTTCAAGTCCTTCTGAGTTAGCAAATATTTCAGACTCTTATGATCAGTAAAAATTCTACATTTTTCTCCATATAAATAGTGTCGTCAAATTTTCAAAGCGAACACTACAACTGCTAACTCCAAATCATAAGTGGGATGGCTCGCTCATGCGATTTCAACCGGCCTGGATGCACAAGCCACCACTTTCCATCCCCGCATCAATACACATCCCAAACCTATCCTCGAAGCATCACTATACACGTGATAATCCTTACCCGGCGGTGTTTAATCAACACCGGTGCTTTAACCAAGATTTCTTTTAACCTTTCAAAGCTGGATTGGCACTTATAATCCCACTCAAACTTCACTCCCTTCTGGAGTAATCTTGTAAGTGAGGATGCTATAACTAAAAATCCTTGTACAAATCTCCGATAATAACCTGCTAAGCCCAAGAAACTTCTCACCTCAGTTACATTTCGAGGAGGTTTCCAATTCATAATTGCTTTAATTTTCACCAGGTCCACTCTAATACATTCTGCAGATACAATATGACCTAGGAATGACACTTAAGCCAAAAATCACATTTACTTAACTTTGCAAATAACTGATTCTCTCTCAAAGTTTGCAATACTATCCTCAAATGGTGTTCATGTTCCTGTGCATCTTTAGAATACACCAGGATGTCATCAATAAATACCACAACAAATTGATCCAAATAGGGGTGAAAAACCCTATTCATCAATTCCATAAATGCAGCTAAAGCATTGGTCAACCCAAATGGCATTACTAAAAACTCATAATGGCCATAACTAATTCTGTGTTGTTTTCTAGGACATCAACCCTTTTAATCTAGTCGATAATATCCGATCGCAAGTCTATCTTAGAAAAGACACTTGCCCTTTCAACTACCAAATAAATCCTATATTCGCGCAACAGATACTTATTCTTTAACTCGGCCACTTTTTTATTTGTTTCAGAGGTCAATGCACATCCGAAGAGTGCCATCTTTCTTTCTTAACAAATAAAAACCTACTGCACTTCAAGGCGAGACACTGAATGATGAAACCTTATCCAATAGCTCCTCGTATGTGTCTTCAACTCTTTCAGTTCAATTGGAGCTATACGGTAGGGTGCCCTCGAAATAGGAGTCGTTCCTTGTGCTACTTCAATAGAGAGATCTACTTCTCTTTTAGGTGGTACTCCCGGTAATTCCTTGGGAAATACATCAGGGAACTCCCTAATTACAGGAATATTTTCTAAATTCACTTGCTCTCTTTTGGAGTCAAGAATCAAAGCCAAAAAGGCTTCACAACCTTTTCTTAGAAAACATCGAGCTTCCATAGCTGAAATAACTTTTGCATTGCCCATCTGATACTCAGACCGTTATTTCCGACAGTCGACATTTAAGAAGGACTATTTTCTTATCACGATCAACTATGGCCGATGTTTGGATAACCAATCCATTCCCAAGATCAAATCAAAATCATGAAAAGGCAAAGCAATTAGATCACCTGAGAATTCCCTATCATGCACCAATAAGGTACAATTTTTATACACGCGGTTGACTCTAACACTATGCCCTAGAGGACTTGTACAGCATCATAAGCTAACAAGCCGATCATGGTAATGATCACTCATTTGCTTCATGCATATATATGGAATGCGTAGAGCCCGATCAATTAAAGCATACAAGCGAAGATCAAAGAGAAAGAAAGTATTAGCACAACCCCGGTGATAAACCGGACTCACCCAACCATAGTATAAGCTTGGTCACTGTGAGTAGAAGGACGATTCACCGTCTCCAGCACTTACTCCTTCCTTGTGAACCACTTTGTCCTCTCTACCGCTACTGAGTCATGAGGTACAATCGACCCTCCTCTACCACTTCCTCGAGGATTTGCAGCTTCCCGATCCCACAGACAAATACATCACATGATCTATGCTCCCACATCGGAAAGAACCCCCAGTTATCCGTCTGCAAATACTAAGATGATATTTGTGGTAGTGCGGGCATGCATGTGTTTCCTCTTGGCCCGGGGCCGAGCAGGCCTCTGCCCCGAACTTTATGTCACGGGAGGTCCTCGGCTTTACCCCTCAGAATAACCCTGTAATGAATCAACTTGTGAATCTCTAGGTCTTTTTCCTGAAAAGGAACCCCCTCTTGAGAACTTTTTCTCTTTCTTCCTTTCAGACTTCTCAATTTTTATAGCCATTACTAATCGATAAAAAATTGGACAACTGTAGCTGGAAAGTAACAAATAGGTGGAGGTACCTTTTGATGGACTCATGTAAGCCCTCCTCAAACTGTCTACATTTGAATTTTTCTGTAAGAACGGATTCCGGTGCATATTACTAAGACAACTAAATTCTTTCTCATATTCAGCTACTATCATTTTCCCTTGTCTTATAGTAAAAAATTGCTTCCATTTTTTACTCCTCCTTGTAACTACCGCGGACATACTCATATTAAACTCGTGATCTAAGTAGTTCCATGTAACTCGATCTCGAAGTAGTGGATTTCAAAACCGCCCACCAATTATAAGTCGCACTCAGAAAATGAAACTGCACATGTGACCCTTTGGTCCCCCGGACATTTCGCTTCATCTAGAGCCCTTTCCATTTTTTCAAGTCAAAACTCAGTTTTTTCATACTCTTCTCCATACCACTCATGGAATTCTTCCATTCCATGCTTTCATCAAATCACTTTGAGCTCGGGAGGGGTCGCTAGCCTGTCGCAGACCTCGCTTTATATCCCGAGAAATTTTACCAATGCTATACTGGGGAAGCTATTATTCATTTTGTTTAATCGGGATGACCAAGGCAGATTGATCCAGCACTGACGCTCAACCTGTTTCATCTACACAACTCGAGGTGGATCCATTTTAGACAATACATAAAACAAGGACATCCACAATAGGCCAACACATTACTATGAAGGTACATCCTACAAGATCGCTTCCGCAAACGCTAAACATAAGCTCGATACCAACTTAAAGCCAAGGAGATCCCATCAAGCCTTAGGTTATCGTAGATACCCATGTTCTCGATACCAACTTCTGTCACGTCCCCATTCCCGCCCTCGCAAGAAGGGGTCACAGACCCGTAGCAGTGTAACTCTTACTTGCTGCATATCGCAGCCCAAGTCTTATAACTGAATCAAAATATCAAATACATGATACAAAAATATAAAACTACCACCTTAGTGGTGTTTACAGTGTCATATACATACAGTCCTGAGTCCCATTTACATATACAAAAACTGTACATTTATGTTTGACAAAAATCAGAGCACACAACCTGCTATGATGGACTCTTGATAGTTTCTTGGCCCGACAGTATGTGGAAGATCACGTGACGCCTTCTCAGACCTACACTGACAAATCCCACAGCGTTTTTTACGCCTTAGTGGGTGAAACATATGACTTATACATGCATACATGCATTAATATTCCCTATTACGTGAAGCATTTAACAATAATGTACATCGGATTTTCATGAATTCATAGCAACCACCCGCATACTTATACTTATAGCGCACTTATACTTATACAGAATCTCCTCGTGAGCATGGTAATCCTATACTTATATTCCGAGGTACCTCGTAGGGTACCACGTAACTTTATACTTATAAGAGAAAACGTGAGTACATTCGGTAGAGTGCAACCATGTATTTAACCTTCATCTTATTCCATTATCTTCAGAGTCTTATCATTATAAATGTTGGATTACTACACTTCTTCAGTAATAAGAAAATGAGTAGGACACAAACACAATAAGTACTAGAAGGTACTTACGTCCCGAGGTGTTCGTGAACATAAAGCAGAGTGCCATGACGATTAGAACGCAAGTTTCGCCTCATCGAATATAAGTGTCGTGAGCACCACCAGAGTGCCAAGACCGATCGTAACATGCTGCCCACACAGAACGCCGTAGCACTAGTATACCAGCAAGAGTGCCAAAGCACCGATCGTAACATGCCCGCTCATCGCAATGTGGCTAATCGTAGCGACAGCGGTGATGCCAAAGCAATCGATCGAACGTGCTCGCCACGTAATTAAGTGTCGTATCATTCAACATCTCGTCTTAGCATTCCTACAATTATATGTGTTCAAGAACTTACTATCTTATAATGTGGGCATTACGCTCGCTTACAATCGAACTCAGCTTAAGGCGACCTAGGTACTTGGGCGCTTTTTCACATAGTTTCATTCTTATTTGAACCCCCATTAGTCATTTATTAGGGTTCCTATACCCTCAATGTTCGAATTTGAGCTTAACAATGTAAGAATACCAAAAATCTGTACCGAGGAAGGGCTGATACCGGCATTCACTAGGACGGCACCGGTAATTCATCTCGCTCGTGAGTAGTAACGATACCACTTTTCTCGCAATCGCATCATTTTTGTCCGGCATAGCGGTACCCTGCAAGCCACCCCGCTTCGTACCTAAGTATTCAGACGCGGGAATTGCCTAGAAATTGCAGAATTTTCCATTTTTACCTTACTTTTCTTCACTACATCTCCTCAATTGCATCCTACATCAAAACCCACCATATAATCAAACCAAAACCTCTCCACAAACAATTGTAATGGTGGTTTAAAACTTCTTATAACCAAACCCTAAACAAAGGATACAAGAATCCATACAAAAGTTTGGAAATCTATACAAAACCCTAACAATCCATACAAATCCATAGAAATGTGGAAGGATCTTATATTTATCTCAGCAAACTGGTTTTCAAAACCCAACTTCAACAAATCTGTAGGTTATGATTAATTGCTAACTAAACCTCAGGCTCGGGATGCCAATGTACCACAATCCTTTCCATACAAAATCATACAAAGTTCCTTACCTTTCTTGGCTCCTCTTTCTTTTTCCTCTTCTTCTTCTTCCTCTTCCTCTTCTCTTCTCCTCTCTTCCTTTTCACGGCTTGTTCTAGCTAAAAATGAGACCAAATTTGGTCTTCACTCCTTTTTATAGTAAAATTTTCCTTTTATTTGAATTAGGTCCTCATCTCTCCTTATTTACCAAAAAAGTTATGCATATTTCACTTTAACCCATAATCTTCTTATCTTATGACTTCTATGTCCGATTTTGACAAATTTAAAATTTGCCTTGTATCTTGTAATAAATTTCGGGTTTCAGACTTCCATGCTCGTATTTAAATTACGAAAAATTCAAATTATACCTACAAAATACCCTAAACATGATAACAACGATTAGGGTATATTTCGAGGTGTTACATTGTCGTGACATAATTTTGTCATGATAATATTTTGTGCATTCCTCAAATAGTTATGTCACAACATCGATAATCATGTCGCAACACAGTTTCAGTGCAACTTCTACAAGTTGGTGTCGTGACCCAAGTTTCCATGTCACGATAGCATCTCTGTTCAGGTTATGTTGCATCACTGTCTTGTATTATCCGCATTTATGTCACGACCCAAGTTTCCATGTCATGAAGATTCTTCCCCAGGTTCAACTTAATTTCTTCTCTGTCATGAATTCAAGATTATGTGGGATTAGTGCTCAAAAAGTGATATTTTGTTCTCGCTTTATTTATGTGTTTGAGCACTTTTGTGTACTAATTCAACTGATTAATCCAATTAAGTACACAAGGTCCCACTACTAATCACATTTTATGGTCAAGTTAGAAGCTTTTCAAGATAATTAAAGCAAAGGCCGAGCCAATCCAAGCACAAGAACCCAAACCGAATCCTCGTAGCTCAATGCATTAAGCCTAGAAGGAAATTAGAGCCATAAGTCGAAGAAAACAAAGACAGTAGAATTTTGCAAAGTCATAAATTGATACGAACCCGCGCATGCTCCAGCCAATTCTCCGCAAATGACCACTTTTGTGACTTTTTCCTAACCGTCTCATGTTTCGTTGGTAGCTTAGACATTTTGTAATTTCCTCGACTGAAGCAAGAGGTAAGCCTTCTCGCCAAGCCTGCACAAGAAAATTCTACCACTTTATGCACAAAATTGGCGCGAAAGCTTCAGCTTCCCCGCTTTTCTTCTTTTCTCTCATTTTCTTCCCCTTTCCTTCACCTTCTCACCTGCCAAACACCCCTTGAGGATGATAACTCAAGGGATGCTTGGCTAAATCCCCTCATCATTGAAGAGGAAGGCCATTGGGCCAAAGTTTTTAGGTAAACTGGTGTGCTCTCTATTTTCAACGCATGTAGTTATGATCATTTATGTCTCAGATCTTTACCTCACTCTTAAATCCTTCTCGACGTGACCTCGATTGCTAAGATTGCAAGCTTTGTATTTAATGGATGCTTACCACTAGATCCACTGAGGCTTGCTTAGTTGCCATTATTTGCCTCTGCAGGTTAGGTCAAAGGATCGTTTTTGCTTCTTTGAAACATAAATGACAATAAATGTTCTATCTAAAGAGAAAAACTTTTAGGGTTCATTTTTTATAGCTAAATGAAGATCCGATTCGGGAAATGACTATAGGTCATCCTCCCCAACGCGAGGAAAAGGGCCCGAGGACCCCTCAGTCACCCTAAAACCTCAAATCCAGTGGCCCGAGACTTCAAGGAGTTCTTTTTACATTCTATTTCATTTTGTTTGTAGTTTTCAAACCACTAATCATACTCTTTTTACAAAAACCCCAAATCCAAAGTGAAATCACCATTTTACATCAACTTTGAATCATTTTTTGAAACGAAGAAAAACCCATTCTCGAGTTCGAAATTAAAACCACTATATCAAGTAGCTTCATTTACCAAGCAGTAGGAATTTAGGTTACAAATATTGTTGATTCCGGGTACACCTACTGTGGCAGGAATCATTATGTCGCGACGTAACTTCTCAGAGATTGTGTCAGTCATTTGTCGCGATATTATAAAGCTCATTGGCGCAACCTCGCTTCCTCGCTCGCCTTATTTCTGCTTAAGACATTAAGATCCATGTCAATGGTATTATTAGACTTATCTCCTCATCTTAAAGTATGCTGTAACGTGCTGGGTTCCTTCGCTATACCGTGCGCTCTTCAACAAGTAAGCGCCATTCGTCGCGACATAAATTTTTCTTATCGGACTGAACTTCTTCTTTCGCATTTCCCTTCGTTTCAACAAGCTCCCTCCCATTTCTCAGAAGAGTCGCCATAATGTAAAGGCATTCTCGGCCATGCATAGATTTTGGCTCTTATGGTCTTTCATATTATGTCGCAACATAACCGATTCGCCCCGCTTTCTTTGTTTCTTCCCACTCGCCGTGACACGCCATTCGTCGCGACATAGCTCATCCGCCAATTTTTAGATCTTGTGTCGCGAACACGTAGAAAATATTGTCGCGACATAGTTCTCCTCTGCCATTTTCTTAGATGCTCATCGCACCCGTAAAGTCCGCTAGACAAAGACCGCCGTAATTGCTATTTTTCTTCTTTCTTACTGAAATCTCTCTTTTCAATTAACCCTCGCTAAACACAAATTTTGTAATTATTCCATAATTTGGCATTAAAACAGCTCTGAAATACTAAAAACAAGCAAGAAAAATGGATTAAAAATAGATGAGTTTAAGACTCATCAGGAGTCCATTGAAATTATTGCCTAGTTCTTCTGAGGCTCTACTTGTGGTAAGACCACTTCATCAGACTGGGTGGTCTCACTTCTCCGAGCCTCCGCGCCCGCTTTACGCATCCGTGTGGCAAAACCCAAATGCAAGGCTAGACATTTCTCCCTCCCGCCGAGCTCACTAGCAATTACTCCCGTCCGGGCCCACGGTCTTCCCCAACTCGATCCACGCCTTCGCAGCCCCGAGCCCTCGCCTTTGCTTCTTTCTTCTTCTTTATCAAGCGAGGAACAAGCCACGAACTCGAGGTCAGCCTGATCAGGGCACTCAAGGTCCCTGTAGCGTCCCCCACTTGATCTTCCTGACCATAGATAGCTTGAGAAGAGCTACCCGAGTTAGACTCGAGAAGGTCGACAAGAACGAAATGCTATCCCTTAATAAGCTCCGCGGGTAACGAGTGAGGAACAATGGGGATACAGGCGGTGGCCGGCGCCCAACTCTTGTAAGTTCCTCCCTGTCAACAAAAGCTCATGATTGCGCTCTACCTTCGTTATCTCCAGCAATCGTCTAATGTTCTCTAGACTAGGCTTCTCAATCTAATCGACCAGCCGCCCGCCACGCCACTCGGGATAACATCAAGAAAATCGGGAGGTATGTTAGAACACAAATCTCGCTTAACTAACATGAGTTACAACCTACTTTAAGATAAACCCGTGAACACAAGAGACCGATTTACACTGTGCTGAAGCCATAGGAGAGCCGTGCCTAGTACCAAAAGGCCCCTAACCAGATAACCCCTTTGCCTCCCATCTTAGGAGAATTGGTGAGCCCTGCTATTAAACAAGTAGCTAGTGACCATGGGCCGACATCGAGGCCGGGCCCCTAATCCCCACTTTAACGATGGGACGAAATAAATCTCTACTAGTGAAATATCCAAATTGCAGAGAAAGGCGGGCCACCCAGAACCCATTAAAAATACGAAAAACATTAGAATGAATAAGCAGAGGTGCCCTGGTGATCAGGAGAATTGCTTCACCAACGACGAAACGGAAGCGGTCCACCGCGAATTGTTCCCCGGGTGAAGTAGATGACGCATCCTTCTCTTACAATTAAGAAAGCCTGGCCCATCCTCGAAAATTCTAAGCTAATGTTGTTGTGACTCATAGAAGGACCTCAACTCCTCTACGACATGTGTCACAAGGTCGCCATAGTGGGTGACTCCATTGTATTCTCCCGCGCCCAACCTGACTAGTGGAAGTCTCCTCTTAACCTCTCGTCATTCTACAGGCAAACAAAGAAAGGGAATCAACTCGAGGATCTCCTAGCAAAATGATAGCAGAACCAAAACCCTAGACCGAGGAGCTTTTCGAAACCTATGACCTGAATACATCCCAAAACCTTGCGTACAGTTCCTTCGCCAAAACCATACCAACGATTGAAAAGACCGCATTCGAGGCAAGACCAGAATAAAACCACCACAAACAAAACAATTGCATAAGCAAAATCGAAGCGGCAAGCGGAAAAAGTTCCACATGAGATCTAAAAAATGGTCTGGAATTCGTTGGCTCCTCACAAAATCTTTAGGAGGTTGCTAAGCTCAAAGAATTCCTCAAGTAAAAAGTTTCGAGTAATCCATTGAAGAGAAATAATTGTGATGCACCTCTTTATCCCTATATGTGGCATCTGACAAAGGCATTAAATGCGCTTGATCGACATCGCAAAGATTAGAGACATGCTCCTCTCTCCCCACGCCTAGTGTTCACAATACGTTTCATCTTCCAGGGCATCTAAGCACCCAACTATTTGGATATATCGAATTTCACCTAAGCCTTATATCCCTACGGGCCTAGTCCGCCTCTCGACCAAGCCAGCCCTCGATCCGCCTCGAGACTCCGCCTGAGCTCATTCACCGCGAACACAAAAGAGTAACCCACCCGAAATCCGAAAAACATATCCACAACCAAAAAAGCTCGTGGCTACCGTGCCGCTTACTCCTTTAGCCGACATGCATAGAAATACGAAAGATAGAAAGGTTTGGTGCACAAGCATATCAAAACCAGCCCATTAAAATGCTCAATGTGCACGCTGGTTACACAAAAACAAAAATTCCCAAACAACCATGATAGACCCATTACAAATACATCCAAGCAACCATACCAGATTGATTGACAAAAGGAAAAAAAAAACAAAAAGGAAAAAATCGAAGAAAAAGAAGAGTCTGAAACATTTTTCTTGAAGACTCTAATTTTCGTAGCCATACACCTTGACCGTTGCGACCCGTGAGGCGCCGGCAATCAGTGGGGCACCTAGCTCCCAGCAAAGAACTCCAAAGAAGGGCGCGGGCATAATCGTGTCCCCCATCTGTGACATTCACCGATCTTACGCAAGGCCTAACAAAGAGCCTGAAAAGAGGACATCGGGTACAATTAGGCTTCCCATCTAGACACTGCAGGTTAACACAGATGTCGCCCTTCAAACACACAATATCCATTGGCGACAAATAGTCAGAGATCATAAAGCCACTCCTCCATAACTTCTCCACCTCACAGTCTACGTAACAAAGTAGGGAGGAAATCACAATAAGGTTAGTTGCGGTAAACTAAAGAGGAATCTATTGGCAACTTCATAGACTTCGAAGGTTTATCCCCATATATATAGAGGTGGAACTTCAAAAGGAGCATTGAATGCACCATCGGGACATCACATGCCACACAGACAAAGATTGAATACATGCTCATTAATACCCATAATTTCTCCACACTTAGTGGTCCCGAAACATGATTTTTCCCTAACTAGAAGAGCATAATCCTCATGTCGAAGAAAAAGGAGGACATTGTGAGCACGTGGCCTAGCCCAAAACCTACTTCCAATAGTCCAAATACCCACCGGGCCTACCGTCGTTTCAGCCATGAAGTGCCCAAGACCTACCATATTAAAACCACGCAGGAACCAACCAGACGGTAGAGTCCTAGAACCCATATGGGATCTCGATTCCTCCAGCCGACCATCCTAACATATGGAAAGTGTGTTATGGGCAAGGAACAAAATATCAGTAATCAGGGATATATCCGTACTTGGATTTTACGGATATATCAGAAATATTAGTAAATATTGGTGGATATTTTGGACAAGATATCCAGAAGTGAAAATTAACAAAAGTACTTTTTGAAATACATGGAAATACTTTGTTGAACTATAAAAGACATAAATAGCAAATATACACTTGTTGAAGACGATATTCATTATAATTTATCGAAATTACATTACACAAGTTATTTAAAACCAAATGAAGACTCCATGTGGTTCCATTACATTATTTGATGAAGCGGATCCCATCTTAATGAAGAAAATATCTGGCTACCGAGACATGGAGTGATAATATTGATTGTAACCCCGAGCGTTCCCATGCATAAATATGTTGACTTCTACCCATAACCTCTCCATGGATAGGAAACTCGAGGTTCACCCACATGCTCGTTTGAAATCCTTGTTGCATTTGATATGGAATTTGGAATGGCATTTGTGGATCATGAGGATAGTTAATCATTCCATATTCTTCGCGATAAAACACGAGAAGGATGTGAAGAAGGTATATAACTCATTGTATAAGGAAGAAATATGTTGCCCTCATTCGATGAATCATTGAATTGAGTTTCAATACTCATGGACTCAAAACTGGTCGAAAACGAATCCTCATTGTATGGTGTCATCATTCGTTGTCTTCCTCTATATGGATTTCCAATGGCTCGATACACGGATGGCTCGCCACAGACCATGGTCTTCATCTTGTGTAGCATGTGTGAAATCAAGTTCACTTGTGAATGGGCTCAATGGATATTGACTTTGTTGTGGATCTGCAATATCCCCACAATCATTTCCAGTATCACTACTATCATTGGTCCCCTCTCCTCTTGAGTCATCATAACCTGTAGTAGGAAATTGCAATAAAACTTGAAATTATAACACTATGTTCTCACTTGAATCGAAAGAGGGTTGAGAAATGCTGACGGAGTTGAAATGAGTCCCTCATGTCTTGACTAAACTTTCACTATGAACTTCTTCGGATAAAACCCCGCTCCAACATTAACACCCGCTTCGAGACATGGCGGTCGTGGATCGGCATTTCCATCTTCATCATCTAAATGGATGGAGTGCAACCCATTGGAAATAGTTGATTCTCGTCTTTCTTCACTTTAAACTTAAATGCAGAAATTCCAGTAAATCGAGAAAATTATTTTCTACATATTTATCGGTCTCTGCCTCCATATTACGTATCTTTAGTTTCATGTTGTAATAACAAAAAACTAGTTGTTGGAGCCTAGGGTAAGTAAGCCGATTTCTTTGTTTGGTATGAATTAGAGCAAACATGCTCCAATTTCTCTCACATGCTGAAGATGATGCGGTTTGGGAAAGAACCTTCAAGGCTAAATTCCTTAATGTTGGAGCGTGATTTCCATACAAAAACCACCCTTCAATTGCAATAAAAATTACTTATATTCAATATATAATAATAAAATAGTTATGAAATTTACTTTTAATGAGAATTAACACTTACCAGGAACCATTTTTATCTTGATGCTATTATTGTCCGATCACCAAATCCTTTTTTTCCATCTCGGAATAGTATAAGTTGTGAATTCAAAATGTCAAAAAATCTAAAATAAAAAATCAATCGAATAAATTGAATCAATTAATTAGAATTATAAACTCATTAATTTACGTAATTTCCAAAATTACAAGCCTTGACATTAGGATCTAATTTAGAAAAAACGTCATGAACAACTTGAAGTAGCTGAGGTCTAACCAACTCCAGGTCTATATTGAAAATTTGGATTTAGATATTATGATGCAATAGTTATTGAGAATTAGTATGTGATAATAATATAAACATAATATTATTAAATGTGAATATACGTGAAGGATATTAATTAGTTATAACATGAGAGGATGCTTGAGAGACCAGGGAGCTATCGAATTTACGTATTAGGTGTAAGAGACCCGTGGAGTTATCCGAAATTTACGTATTGAATTATGAACAGTGGAGATATCGAGAAATTACGTGTGAATGTAAAGAACCGATTGTAGGCCAAAAAGTTATGTTGCCCGAGAGATGAAAACACATGGTCAAGTTATCACAAAGACTTAGAGTTGAGTGATAGGAGTCGGGAGTGACTCGGGATGAAAACACACGGTCAAGTTATCACGTAGACTTAGAGTTGAGTGATAGGAGTCGGGAGTGACTCGAGATTTGGATACCCCTTTGGAAGTTGCATTGGGTGTTGGTGAGCCGGCAAGGACTCGATATACGGATGTCATTCATGACATGGACTAGGTTGACAGTCCATTGGATTGTCAGTGATCGTGACCTTAGGAAGGTCAGCGTTTGCACACCAAGCAGGGGTTGTGTAGGGTTACATGTTGTGTGGATTATATACAAGTGTTAGAGGACATGTTGTGAGCATGCGTCCTGGATCATAAGGGTAGCTAGGAAAAGCACTTGCCCTTAGTGGAGTGCCCCCTGCTTGATGGTTGCGATGAGTATCGGATGGAACCATATGAGACATTTGTATGGGCCATGCGGGATCAGATATGTTGGGCCCAGAGGTGGGAGAGAGCTCATCATTGGTCACGTCGATTAGGGAACACCTCAGGAAAGGTGAGCTTGATACGACAACGTCTTCTCACGACTCAAAGCCGGCAGAAGAGCTATGCAGATGTATGACGTCGACCCTTAGAGTTCGAGGTTGGTGATCACGTCTTCTTGAAGGTGATGCCTAAGGAAGTGGTCGAGGGTTCGACAGCGGGGAAGTTATCGCCCGAGGTTTTGGGCCTTCGGGATACTCGAGAGGTAGGCCCGATGGCGTCTTGGTTGGCGTTACCGCCCGACGTAATCGGTGTCCGCGGGTATTTCACGTCTTCTCCCGATTTCACTCTAGATCCGATCTCATGTAATGGATTGGGGAGAGATTGAGGTTGACAACGATGGGACCTTCGGGGAGGGACCGATTGTGCACTGGATAGTGATCAGGTTTTGTGACACAAGACTATGAGGCTAGTGAGGGTGTTATGGCAGCACCATGGAGTGGAGGAGTCAACGTGGGAGCACGAGGACACAAGGCGGGCCACCTATCCCTTATTATTTAGGGATGAAGGTACGTGGTTTAGTCGTTAATACTTAAATGACTAGTTTACATGCATGGTAGAGTGCACGTTGCATATGCATGTGAGTTGTTATGATTGTCCAGAATTTCGGGACGAAATTCCTTTTAAGGAGGGGAGAATGTAAGACCTGAGAAAATCCCAATTTTCTGGAAATAGGGCATAATCGTAATTTCGGTAAAAATCTGAAAATTTTCTAGATCTCGGATGACGAAATGGATTTCAGTGGAATAGATCTCATGAGAAATCTAGCTACCACATCGAATTTCGTCGAATTAAAGACAGTCAAAATTTGTATGTTTTGAGACAAGTATCGGGTGTAAGCATTTTTAGTGACAAAAGTCACCTATAACATGTAATCTTGTGGCACATGTTACAAGATTAGAGAGATGATGGAAATGGACGGTCGAGATTATGCCAAGTGTCAAAAATCTAAGAGAAGAGACATGGATGGCATTATTTGAATTGTTAATGAGGAAAAAGACAAAGGAGCCAATAGTTCATCTTCTTCAAAAGGCCAAAACGTGAAGGAGAAGGAAAAGTGATGCAGTGAGTTAGGTTTTGGGTTTTTAGTGAGAGAGTGTGCAACTTCTCTCTAAGATCTCGGCCGATCAGACCGTCGGATTTCTTCGGGCCAAGAAGGAAAGTTGCTCTACGCGGCGAGGACTACGCGTGGGCATCGGTTTTTACAAGGGAGTTTGACAAACTCCATTGGGGTGAGGTTTATCCTACTTGCTTTACCTCTTGTTTAAGTGTTTGTTGATGGTTGATTATGATTGGTAGTAGTGGCCGTTTGTCATATGGGAGATGACTAGGCCGTTTTGGATAATCCGATTTGTTTGGGCAACAATGTTGGAATTTATTCAATAAATTATGTTATGGTGTGCATAAGGCCGGAAATTGCCATGGATTTCGGGTTCACAAAGTGGAACGGAATTGTTAGAGTAGTGGAGCTTGTGGGCGGTGGTAACAAAGTCATATTTTTAGTCCCATTTTACGATTTATTTTATTCAAAAGGTGGTTATGTGCGGAATATGGAATACTTCACCAAAGCTAGCTGTCTTGTGAAGGAATTCAAAGCGAGTGCGAGTAAAGGAGCGAGAATGTAGGTGGCGGTATTGATGCTTGGTGAAGGAAATTACGGAGAGGCGCAGGATTAAGGTTTGATGGTGGCCTTTACGACTAATCGAGCTACATATTGAGGTTCACCTTCACAAAGCTCAATTATAGATGGCGTGGTGAGAGGAATAATGACTAAACGTGAAGAAGCTCAAAGTCGAGCAACCGTGAATTGATGAAGAAGAAGACATGATGTCGACATCATTGAGTCCTTGTGAGAATTAAACCAGTCTGGGGACAATGAGGTCGCGACACGAAAAGAAGTTGCGGCGGAAGATAAAACAATTGGCCCGAACATTTATGTCGCGACATCTGGATGCGATCGACATCAGCTTTCTTGAATCGAGCGATCAGCGACATCATCTTTAAGAAACTAAGGTCGCGACATCGCTCGGTAAGAGAAGGTGGCGACATCATTCAAATGGTCGCGACATCGGTTCTGCGAAAGAAGGTGCGCGGCGAATCATTTGTCGACATCAACTGAAGGTCGAGACATCATTACGGTCGCGACGCGATTTGTAGAAAAGAAGGTGGCGACAACGCACGGTTGTCGACATATTAAAGACTTGAGGTGTGACATCATTAAGCGATCGCGACGCGAAACGAGGCGAGTCCGCGACATCATAAAGAGGTCGCGACATCCATTGCAAAGACCAGAAGGTCGCGACAACATTGAGCTGTCGAGACATCAAATCGTCTAAGAGGTAAGGTCAAAGCGTCGATGGCTGTCGCGAGTTCCCAAAGAGAAGTCGCGAGAAGATCAAGGCTGTCGGCGACATCGGTTCCACCAAAGACATGTCGGAAACCAAACAAAGGCTTCTCGACAAAGAGTGAGACAACGAGGTCGCGACAAGGGTGATGTCCGCGACATCAACAACCATTTGGGCGATTAAAGTCCAAAAGAGGTGCATGGTGAGGCCCAGCCCGAACCACATAAATGTAGCTACGAAGGAGCGTAGCTCTTGGCGACTTGAAAGAGAGATGCAGGTTGTTGAGGCTCCTGTATTTAATTTTCTTTTCTTTCTTCGTTTTATTTTGGATTAGTTCGTATTTTGTTTAATTTTGGATCAGACTTTTGGAAATTTGTTAAAGTTTTATTTGAATGCGATTTATATTTCTTCAAATTCTTTGTAAGTTTGTTTGAATTCCGGACAAATTTGGATTTCGAACAGTTTCTAATTACAGTGGTTTCTTGATCGGCAAGCAATGTATGAATTATGTCGGTGGTTTAGAAACCCAGCCATTCAAATGACTCTATTGTCAGAAATTATCTTTCTGTGAATTTTATTCATTGATCGCTGAACCGGTTTGTAAATCTACTTGCCTTGGTTTTGTTTTATTTTGTGGGGTAGTCCAGCTGTTGATTAGTCGCCTACCCATAGGCCGGATTGTCTCAAGCTCACGATTTCAGGGAGGCCCTCTGGGTGACAGGAAGGCATTCACGAGAGTGATGAAGCAATTAGTGGGCGGTATGCGAACCTGCGTGGTGATTTAACATGCTTTGTGTGATTAAGTTGATAAATCCTCTTTTCACTTGGTGAGGAATGGAGTTAGACGATTTATCAATTTAAACATGCGAGAGAAGTTCGCCTCGATTCGAATGGTGGGTGAATCCGTGTTATGGGGATCCAATCAAGGAAAGAATGAGATGTTCTAATTTTGAGGAAGAGAAACCAGTATAGTGTAAATATGTGCAATGACTATAATTTAGGAGCTCAGGTTTACAATCCAGGTTGTGGGTATGAAGTATTGAAAAAGAAAAATACCCAGAACAAGGCAGCCCAGATTAAAGGTAGTTATCTAACCCACTGTCTTCGAGAAAGCAGGTGAAGGTAAGATGAGCGATTTGGAGAGATCCGGCTGCTATATATTCCTTGGACTCGTTTAAAATGTGGATTCGAAGCAAAAATTCTGACGCAAGCTATAGAATTGATTCTTCACAATAGCTTTATTTTCATGTTCCTTTATAGATCTTCATTCGATCTAAATTTGTCATTTCATTATTTCAGTATTCAATTCATTTGTTATTAATTCAATTCTTTTTAGTTTTCATTATTTTAAGGCTTTCAAAGCTGATTCAAATTGTCCATCATAGTCCAAATAGTATAGAGCTTGAGTAGTCAGGGTAGTTGATTGAAAATTCTTGAGATCTCTGTGGGATCGATATCTGGGTAAAATCGAACTTTATTACTTTGTTGAACTTGTGCGCTTGCGAGAATCATGGATCAAAACCAGGAAAAATTATCAGTCTTAAAGGAAACCATTTTAATCATTATAATTGCAAAGAAATACAATTAACAAGTTTCGTAGCATTATTGGCGGGGATTAGACAATAGTCCTTTGGTAATAGTGTCATAAATTTGTATACTATCTTTTGGTCCAACGAGACAAGTTTTGGCGCCGTTATAGGATCAGAAAAATTTGAAGTAGATCAATATTGACGAAAGAAGGAAATACTAATTTGGACATTTAAAAGAAAAGAACAAAAATAGTTTTGATTTATTTTTTAGCCACTAACCTTTAACAAGCCATATTGAAAATATTTGTTGAAACTGACTAATCCTATTAATGTGAGTATGTTTTATTTCAGGAAAACTTTAATGCATGGGAGCGAGTCACGATATGATTCAGTAGAATCTCAGAGCTGAGAGAACACTTTCGAGGAAGCTTGAGAAGCGAAAGGGGCGAAAACGGCTATGGTAGATGAAAGGCAAGGTGGATGAAGGGACAAAAGAGCAGCGATCGGAAGGCCTCAATCACTGTCTGATGGAGGACTTTTGAGACTGTGTCGGGATAGATACTGCGCAATCGAGGCAGCCTACAGATTGCAAATAACTTTGAAGCCGAAGCCAACACGAATTCTGATGGTTCGGCAACAACAGTTTGCGGTCATCCTGAGAAGACCCAAATGAGCACAGGAAGGTTTCTCAGGATGGTAAACACAGTGAAGTTGAATGGGGTGAGACCGGAAGGTCATAAATTGCATTTATTCCCATTTTCTCCTAAGAGATCTGACCACATGGTATGAATCTCTACCATATGGTTCTGATACTTGGGAGGAGCTTGTAGAAGCCTACTTGGTGAGATTCTTTCCCCCATCACTCACCTCGGAGAAGGAGAGATAATTGTGTTCCCGAGTAGGGGAAGATGAGCCTTTATGTAGCATGGGAGAGATTCAAAGGTTCTTTGAAAGTGCGATACATGGAATAGATCTAAAGACAGGATGGACATACAGTGTATCATGCTCTGAATGATACATCTAAGGGCATTATTGATGCTTCATCTTTGTGGAGGCAATTCAAAGCATGAGTCTTTGAGAAGAGAGGCAAGAGATATGATTGAGGACGGCTAAATACAATATGAAAGCTCCATCCCAGTTTTGAGTAGTGCAGGAAAGAGGAATCATCAATTTGGCCAGATGGCGACCATGGAGCAAAGTTAGATGCCATCATGCATAGAATGGACAAACAAGAGGAAGATCCCACCTTTGCTCATGAAATGGGAGCGGTCGAAGGAACTATTGAGAGGCGTGTAACCCTTTGAAGAACTATTTATGATCTTTGAGGAGGTTAAGTACTTGGAGCCAAGAAGCTATCACTGAAACCAAATCCTTTGCCCGGCTACACTATCATCCGGCTGCGAGGAACCATGACAATTTTCATATGGTGGAGGGGCCTCACAGGCCCAGGCATGGGCAGAATCCTCAGCGGGGATATCGGCCCAACCACAGGTTCTGCAGCAGCGTGAGGAGGTGAAAATGAAGCGAGTACCGGGAGTCGGGAGGAGGCTCAGCCATTTGAAAGATCAAATCTTTGCAATTCATGGGAATGACAAGAAAATTTGTTAAACCTCCATGAACAAAAGTTTGCGAATTGGAAGCCTCAGTACCAATTCTCAAATTTTAGAGAGCCACTAATGCCTCCCTCCAAAGAACACGGAGACACAAATAGAGACAATATTAAACACATAAAACCGGATAGAAAGATGCCTTTCCAGTGACACGAAGAAGAATCTGGCGCATGGGTGTGCGGCTCGAAGTGAAAACTTAGAGGAAAGACAGAAAAGATGAAAGCGACAAAGGGGTGAAGGCCCGGACAATGCTGAAACAGGAAGGAAAGAAAGGAGCAGTGTCGAGGAAGAAGGAAGCAAGAAGAAAACCCGGAACAATGCACTGGTCCAATTCCATAGAGTGCGAAATCAAAGATAGAGGCAGTTTGCAAGATTTTTTGAAAACCTTCCCGGAAAATTTGGAGATCGTGTGCCTTTCACGAGAGAGTGGTAACTCGGATGCCACTTTGTAAGAGTGTGAAAGACTATGCGAGCAAAGAAGTGGCGAAGAATTGTAGACAGGCGCAACTTGCGATCTTTGTGATCAGAGAGACTTACGAGAGAAAAGATGAAGGATCGGGGGCTTAAGCATTCCTGCACCGATGGAGAGTTTGAGTTTGAAAGCTCTGTGACTCGAGGTGCGATGTGATTAATGCCACACATTCTTTTGCGAAGTTAAGTTTGGGGGAGCTTACTCCGCTCATTTTCCCCTCGAATGCGAGGATAGAACCACAGCAAAACTGAAGGAATCATAGAAGATGTCTTGGTAAAAGGTGGGAAAGTTTATTTTCCAATTGATTTCATCATCACCCCGGATATGGAAGAAGATTCCATGAGTCCCTCTACTTCTTTGGGAAGGCCATTCCTTGCAAGCTAGGCGACTCTAATCGATATGCGAAGGGAATTCTCACTCTCGAGTTGGAGAAAGAGAGCGTGACTTCAATTTAATCGGAGTTTGAGAATTTAGACATAGAGGAAGATATCAAGTCAATAGAAGATGTATATGTCAGCAATTCTGATTTTACTATGAATGTAATTCCCGACTTTCAATCAATGAAGAAGAAATTGAATTTCTAGTATCTTGAAGGTTTTGATTCGAGAATTTTTGCACATTGGTTACATTCTACGAAAAAAAGTGATGAGTCTTTGAACAAAATGGGATGAAAAAAGGAAACCAAAAAATGAAGAAAAGGAATTTCGCAAGAAACATTGAAGAGGGCTAGTTTTAAAGGGTTGCGAGTCATTTTAAAGTATGCTTACACAGGTTGCCAAAGTGAAGCCCCGTTAATAATTCTGCTAGACTCGGTGATGCGGGAATGAGGTTGATGGAAATTTTAA
This sequence comes from Tetrastigma voinierianum, assembly GCA_016808115.1. Classification (NCBI taxonomy): domain Eukaryota; kingdom Viridiplantae; phylum Streptophyta; class Magnoliopsida; order Vitales; family Vitaceae; genus Tetrastigma; species Tetrastigma voinierianum. The sequence continues at coordinate 143,422 of JAEQBH010001769.1, forward strand.
GGAATCATAAGGTCCTATAGCTTGGTATATTGAAGAGTTAAAAGGTATCACCAACACACATGCACAAAATATCATTGAAGAAAATGCAAAGCCAACCATTAAATATCAATAGATCGAATCCAAAGAATGAAAGAAGTGAATGTGAAGGAAGAGCTCAAATGGTTAAATGCTTCGTTTATCTATAATTTCATACCTTCGGCAAATTTACCTATGTGGTTCCAAAGAAAGGTGGATTTATCGTGATCTCAATGAAAAATGAATTAATTCCAACAAAGAACAAAGGATGTGATGGAGAGTATGCATTGATTACAGTAGAAGCCGAACACGTTGAAGAACTGTGAAAGCGCTTCCCTTTACCCTTCATCGATCGTATGTTTATTATGGTTTGCAGACACCTCTATTTGCTCGATCGGTATTCGCTATGAACCACGTACCGCACCGAGGACCAAGAAAAGACCACATTCACATGGCCCTATAAAATTTTACCGGAGATGCCATTTTGGTCGCAATGTCTTCGCATTTTCCGATGTAATATGTCAATGTTCTCGATTTGGGTCAGAGGAAGTCATGGAATTTATGGACACTTCTGCCAAAGAAGGTCTAGTTTTAACAATGTCTGGCAACAACCCGAAACAAAGATTTCAAAGATGCGGACAAATAGCTAGCACTAAATTGGGAAATGCCACGCAACAGAAGGTATCGTTTTCGTCATAAAATTTCATGGCTGGCGCATCGCAAATCCAATGCTATCAAACTCCTTGCAATTCCTGTACAAATGCAGTGGATAAGGAGTTTCGCATGCCGGATTTTGATAGAGATTCAACAAAGAGACTTCTCAGATAGCCAGACCACTCGCGTGCATTACCGAGAAGATTACAAAGTTTAATTTCATGATTCTCGCAAGGCCTTCAAGAAATCAAGATCAGATTGGTTCAAGCACCTATCATGGCTGCACTAGAATGGGACTTCGTGGATTCAAATAATGTGATGCCGCGATTTCATGTCGTGATTAAAAGGCAGCAGTGAGAAATATTCAGAGCTAGACACATGCACAGAATCTTCACTGCTACAGAAAATCATTCACAACTGAAGGATGCTAATGTAGTACCCTGCCGTGAATCAAGTATACATTTTAGATCCAGCGTGCTGTGTTCACAGACTCATGCAAACACTCAAATATCCTGAATGTCAAAAAAGAAGTTAAACCAGACCATATGGAAGCCACACCAGAGTCTGATCTGAAATTAAATATAAAAATAAAGATACTGTGATAATGCATCACTATCTGTATAGAAAATTAAAACAAAGAGAGCGTAATTTAATAAGAGAACCCGTATGAATAAATGCTATGTGCCGTCTGTCCTCCATGGTATTTGAAGATTGTGACTAACAGGTCGAGCAGCCTCTCAGAATTCAATCACCATATAAAAGAAAGCTCAGGATCGGGACAACAGGTAATAGTTAATCGAAGAATCTGTCGCCAGGCTTCAGTGATAAAAATATACGACAATGCAGATAAATGAGTGATCATCAAAATCTGAATTAGTCTTATAATCATCATACAGCATTTTTTCCTATATTAATAATTGAAGATTCAATCCTGATTTTGACATCACCCACTCACTTCTGAGACTTCAATGAATAACAATTTGTAAGATAGATGCCAAAGATTTAAACATCATGTTAAATGAAATGCCCTGTAAAGGTATGAATACAAAAAGGGGCTATATGTAAGGGGAAGATCTTATTGACTGATCCCCAATCAACTGAACTCGATAATATCAAAGTAGATTATGTTTCAAATGGTAAAGTGTTAGTCGCCACCTCAAGGAATGATGCTATCATAATGTAGAGTTTATAGAGAATGAGCTTGAAGATTTTAAACTTGAATCATATTAGCTGAATGGAAATAGCCTGGCAACAAAAGATTTTAAAACTATATATGGACTCGGCTGGTTATATGAGAAATTGAATATCATCTGAATCATGACAGCAGATCACTGTGGCATTGTTAACTTGAAAGAGAACTGGGTTCACAGAAGACTGGTCTTCAAACTGACTACACTCTAAGCCATGGATCGTATCCCAAACCCCACTGAATGTCCCACAGAATGTCTACAAACCAGCGCCATCTGACTCAGAACTGGAATACAAAGGTGGGTCATCAATAGTTTAACTTCTGACTTAAACAGAAAGATAAAGAGAGATTCGCCCAAACTGTTTTGAACTGAAAGGACTGGTGTCTTAGTTTACGAAGAAGTGGACACACATGACAAAACAAAGAAACAAGATAAGAGGACGTGAGAAAGGTTTCTGGAGCAGAGAATGTGTTCTTTCTTTTTTAACCCCAGATGGCCATTTCTGCAAAGTTATGGAGTGGATCACACACAGAGGCCGCTTAATTAGTATCAAAGCAGAATATTGGTGAATCAGCGGTCGGGAAGAACTTTGTTAACAATAAAGATCCAACAACAATGTGCTGTGGAGGAAATGAAAGTAAGAGCCCAGCCTGTATCGTATTAAGAGAGAGAACTAACAATAAGTCCGTTTAAGGACTCCAAACTGAAAAATATAGATGGTCCATGGTAGATTTCAGCTTATTGAATTTTGATTTTTTTAGACCACCTTGATTTTGTTTTCAGTCTTATAATGAATGAAGAAAATTTTATAAAGTTGAATTTGGTTTTATTTAAACCTTCCGAAATTTTTATGAGGCCAGCAATGGCTCGTAAGATAACCAACCATACAACGCGAATTCACATAACCCACCGCGTGGAGTGTCTTCCCACAACTATGCCAGAACTTGAACAGAATATACGCTTTAGTTCAATATAAGCATCGACTAATGGAATGGAACTCGAACGATAAATATATGTTTCCGCCTGTTTAATAATGAGTGAATCACACTAGTCGCAAAACTGTGTTCGCAATGTAAACTCCAAGTCACTAAGTTGATGTCGTGACTCACAAAGACTCGGGAGGAAGAGTGATGAATTATAATCAATGACTGAAATAATACAATGTGTTAGAGGTCTCGACAGTAACATTGTCACAGCAGAGCAGTCCTTCAAGATGCAGGATGGTTCATAATAAGAATGTCATGAGATGCCCAGGTCGCGGAATGCATTTGACTTTGTCCCTTCACAGATAATCATGTCACATTAACAAAATGAAAAGTTTATTGCGGCAACTTCGCCAACTGGGCCCAAATCTAATAAAAGACATAATAACATCAAAATTTGTCACACAGCAAATAAATGAATAATAAACAGCTCCAAGAATCATAACTGAATTCATAACTCGTCAGAAGCTCCAATATCATTTTTTTCCTTAATGTAATCAATCTTCACTCTACGCATTCCCATTTTCAAATCTCATAAACTTTAGATCCAATTCTTCCTTAACAATTTTGAATTTCTGATTGGTCAACCAATCTCATCCCAAACTATGAACGAGTGAGCATGTTTAACTGGTGATATTCCATTCCAATCACAATATACGAGCGCCCAATCCGGTCTGTCCACTGGTAGTAACAGAGGAGAGAAGGAAAGTGAGAGGAACAAGAAAAGAGAGAGACACTCATTGCATAGTTACCCCAGATGGAAGAAACAATTATGGTGGTGGATTTTAATAGGACAGGTGGGATTCAACATTCATCTCCCTGTCAAAGAGCTGACAGCAAGAGAGTGGCACCAAATGATAAAACCAAATATTGGGAGAGACACTTTACCAAACTAATACTGTAGAAAGGAGAACTCCATTACGAGGGGTTGGTTCCATATTAATGAGACTATAAATGCAATGTAATAATGGAGGGCCAAAAGCAAGATCAACAAAGTACAAGAATAGAGGTAAAGCCCAAAATCATGAAAAGATGAGCAGGATCGACAGATGGTAAGTAAATGGTGTAGTCAACAGAGAAAGATTTAATGAACAGGATCCTGATGTGGCATATATTTATTTTTTCGTTTTCGCCTTCGAATCTGAAGCATGTCCCGCATGAGAGAATTGAAGAAGGGCCATATCAGTGCCATCCCACATACAAGAGGTTTCAATGCTGATTTATTATTAAAACTCCATAATGAAATATCGGCACATGAAACAAAGAAGCTCGATCCCACACCAGAAACCATCACCAAAGTTATGTGCAGTAGTACTTCAAGCTTGTGTGAAAGTGAAGAAAGGGAAGAAGAGTGCCCAATGTCACCACATTAACCCTCGACCTGATAAGCAAAGCCAAGAAAATTGAAGAAAAGGGGGCCATAGCTGAAGCTGACACCTGAAATGAAGAGGGAGAATACAAGAAAAGAAGAGGAAACCTTTTCTAAGCCACATCAAGAAGAAACAAACCACTTAAACACAAACATGGCGGGAACACCTTTATTTTTGCAGAGGACATGGAAGGTATTGTTATCCTATAGATTTCACTACCCCATCGCGCCCTCTCCCCAATGAGAAAGAGGGAAGGCTCACAGAACTGGCATATGCCTCAGAGGAGCCCAAGAAGATAGCCAAATAATGGAGATGCTCATTTCTATGCGTAGTGCATGGAAGAAAGAGAAGAGAAATGGAGATTCAACGTAAATTTAGATGTGCAGTCGACTGAAAAGAAGAGATCAATCGGAAGAGGAATCCAAACACAAAGAGGAAATTTGGCAGCGTGAGCTGAGTAGAAAAGAGGAAACAAAAGAGAGTCAGCAAGAAAAGGAGGAGCAGCTTAAAAGATCCTAGAGCATCAAGAAGAAAATTTCAAAAAGGAAATGAGGGAAGAGACGAAGATCTAACGAAAAAGCCGTACTTAGCCATGAATCATTCTACACAATCGCATGACTTCAGACTCTCAACTCTGAAACCATCAGCAGTGGATGCGTAACAAGCAGCCAAGACAGTTATATATCATGTTCAATCTTTATATGTCATTGTTGTTAATTTATGAAGAAAGATGAGATAGAGATAAGTTGATTATTAATGATGCCTTTAGAAGAAAATTGGCTGGAAACTGATTTAATTAACAAATAATTATCCAAATTTTTATAAATGATCAATGGAGAATACAACGACAAACTTCATCAAAGGTAAAGATGATTTGAATAAAAGTTGATCTCACCAATGAACTAATTCTCAAGAACAAATGGAAAGGCGCCGTTTGTAAGAGACATAAACAGGCCCCCAGTTCAACCCAAACCCATAACCCCTGATCTGGATTCTCCAACATCTGCTACTTCCTCAAAAGAAAACCTTCCACTGATTCATCCATTCCTCTCATTCACTGCATTCCTAACTTTTACACAATCTCATGAATAAAATAAGAAATTTGTTTGATGTTGTGTTGTTCAAGTCAAATCAGGTGTTTACTTTTTTGCTTTAATTCATGGGAAGAATAATGAAGAGAATTTCAGTCTGAATGAAATACACATACACACACACTGACAGAATATAGACCTAAACACAACCAATGCGGTGCCATAGCTAATTGGCACATAATTGAATTGAAAGTCACAAATTCATAATTTATTTAATTAATGATAAGTCCACAAAGGAAAGTTGGAGATAAATGTAAGGAGCAAAACAGAGCTTTGGTTTGAATCAGGTAAACAAGGTTAAAAGAATCTGGTTAACCCGATCAAATAAACTCATCAACTGAAGTGAGCCGCAATATCCTGTGGTTATTCACAGCTAACCAAAAAGAGCTCAAACTTGTTAGATTATCATCAACGCGAAATCCTGTATACAACTAACAAGAAATGATGCACTATCCTCGTGCTTGAGCCTTCTAGCCACCATTATTTATATGCTTGCATACACCCTAGCTCCTAAATTTGAGCCACAAAACAAATTCCCCGATCTTCAAACACACCCAATCCAAGCCATCCTTTATAAATTAATCCTCCAAAAGAAGAACTCCTCTGACACCAAAATCCAAGGAGAGGAAGAAACAAAGTCTAGGGAGTATATTTTTATAACCTGAAGTAAACAGTGGGCAAGTGAAGAAGGACAGATCTAAAGCAGGAGAAAACAACAGAAAAGAAAGCTTAAAGGAAGAAGTTTTGTCCTGTAATTGCACCCCTCGAACAATAAGTCTCTGGGGGTGTTTCAAACACCTAAGACTTAACTAAACTGGTATGAGAGTTGGCTAACCCCAAAGTCTGCAAGAGGTTAGAAAGCCTAAAAAGACAGAACATTGGGACTTTCCGGTGGCAGCAGAGAAAGAGTGTCCAGCTCAACAGAGAAATACAAATGAGAAACAAACAAACAGCTTTAAAGACTAGACAGATACCCCAAAGATGAAGCTCTGGGGAAAACCAACCAAAGAAGGCAAGGAAAAGGAAGGCAAAGAGCAAGGGAAGAAAGAAGAAAGAGTTCGTAATCTTAACTTAAAAATCTCATCTGTCCACCTGACATCAAGCTTCAACATTATGCCTCCCGAAAAAGACTGACCATCTCAAGGTCAATTTACCTACAATATGAGGATCTGAACAAATGTTTATGGAATTTGGAAACTATTGAAGGATCAAGCTGTGAAGAGCCTCTGGGGTTAGTGACTCACCCCCAAGTGAGGAGAAGACTAACCTACTCTTCGACGAGGATCGATTGACTATCTTTGTTTATAAAACAAATTCAACAATTGGACATGTACTGATTGAGTAGAAACTAACCTTTATGCGGACTTGAAGAGCTAAATATCTGATAAAACGAATGCAATTTAGTTTTTCAATTCAATTGGTTGCAGTGAATAGAGCAGAAAAATGTCATTTGTTTGAGGAGAAACAAATCTTTCTTTTCTTTGCTTGAGAATGACAGAAAGATTTTAAGTTGGGGAGTTTGATGAGCTTAAAAGTCATCATTTTAGGTCGTTTTCACAGTTATTTTGTTCTAAAAAGTGATTTGTATGGAATATGGAATGCTTCGCAAGCTGGCACGTGCGTGAATTCAAAAGCGAGTGCGTTAAAGGGCGAATGTGTTTGACGATGCGTGTAGCTGGCTGAAGGAAATTGCGGCGGAGCGCGAGGATTAAAGTTTGATGTTGTGAAGCCTTCTGACAATCGAAATACATATTGAGGTTGCAACTACAAAGCTCCGATCGCAAATGAAGCGTAATTGAAGACAAAAGCGAGTTGGGCGTAGAAAGAAACTCAAAGTCAACAGCGGAGGTGATGAAGAAGAAAGAAAACATGATGTGCGACATCATTGAAATATGACGAGTGAAAGCGATGCGAGGGCCAGTAGGGTGCGCTTTAAGATACGACGAAGATAAACAATTGGCCCGAACATTTTATGCCGACATCACGGATGCGATCGCGACATGTTTTCTTGAATCGAAGCGATCAGCGACGCCGACTGCGAAACTAAAGATCGCGACATCATCCAGCTAAAGAAGGTCAGCGACATCATTCAAATGGTGGCGACGCCGACCTGCGAAAAGAAGGTGCGACAAAGATCGAGGCGTAGCGACATCTTCACCGAAGGAAGTCGCGACATCGTGTGGTCGGCGACGCGATTCAATAAGAAAAGAATTGGCGACAACACCTAGTTGTCGGCGACATGATACAAGACGAAGTGGCGACATCATTAAGCGATCGCGGTGACCGAATGACTTGAGCGAGGTGGTGACATCATAAAGAGAGTGGCGACGCATCATTTACAAAGGCCGGAAGATTAGCGACAACATTGAAAGCTGCGACATCAAATACGAAAGTAAAGGTCGCGGCATTCGATGTGCAATGAGCGCCGGTTCAGAAGAAATTGGCTAGAAGATCAGGCGTGGCGACGCCGATTCAAGACATGTCGCGACCGACAAAGGCTTACGCGACAAAGCGAACAACGAAGTCGCGACAAAGGTGATGTCGCGCCCGTGACAACAATGGGCGGTTCTTGAAGTCGAGGTGCATCGAAATTGAGGCTGACTTCGGAATACATAAATATGTGGCGCTCTTGAAGGAGCGTAGCTCTTGGCGACTTGAAGAGAGATGCGGGTTCTTTGAGGCTCACGTATTTAATTTTCTTTTCTTCTTCGTTTTTATTTTAGATTAGTTCGTATTTTTGTTTTAATTTTGGATGCGAATGTTAGATTTGTTAAGTTTATTTGAATACGGTTATATTTCTCTTCAAATTACTATCTGGTTGTTTGAATTCAGAGCAATTTTAGTTGAACTACCGGTTTCTAATTACGGTGGTTTCTTGGTCCCGGCAACCAATGTATGAATTATGTCGATGGTTTAGAAACCCGGCTTCCATTGAAATTACTCTATTGTATTATCTTTCATCTGAGAATTTTATTCATTGATCTTTGAACTTGAGTTTGTAAAATCTTCTTTGGTTTGTTTATTTGTGGAATTAGTCTAATATCGGTGTCGCTGCCGCAAACAGGATTGTCTCGGCTACGATTTCCGGGAGGCCCTCTGAGTGACACAGGAAAGGCATTCCTGAGAGTGATGAACAATTCGTGGGCACGAACCTATTGGTGATTTAATGTGCTCTGTTCCTCTTTTCACTTGGAGACGAGAATGAGTTGAACGATTTATCAATTTAAACATGCAGAGAGTTCGCCTCGATTCGAATGGTGAATTCAATCCCGTGTTAGCAAGGATCTAATCAAGGAAAGAATGAGCTGTTCTAATTTTGAGGAAGAGAAACCAGTATAGTGTAAATATGTGCAATGACTATAATTTAGGAGCTCAGGTTTATAGTCGGAGTTGTAGGTATGAAATGTATTGAAAAGAAAATGCGGAAGCAAGCGACCCAGTTAAAGGTAGTTATCTAACCCACTGTCTTCGAGAGAAACAGTGAAGGTAAGATGATGAACGGTGGGGTTTGGAGAGATCTAGCTGCACTACCATATTCCTTGGACTCGTTTTAAAATCGTGGTTGAAAGCAAAGTCTGACTGAAATTTGTAGGAATTGATTCTTCTGATAGCTTTATTTTCAATGTTCCCTTTATAGATAGCCCCATTAGGTCTAAATTTGTCATTTCATTATTTCGTTATTCAATTCATTTGTTATTAATTCAATTCTTTTTTAGTTTTCATTATTTTAAGGCTTTGAAAGCTGATTGAGTGTCCGTCATAGTCCAGATAGTATAGAGCGAGTAGTCGGGGTGGTGATTGAAAATTCTTGGGGTGTCTCGTGGGATCGATATCGGACTAAAATCCACTTTATTACTTGTTCGGCACGTACTTGAGAATCATGGATCAAAACAAGAAATTTATCAGGTCTTAAAGGAAACCATTTTTAATCGGGTATAATTGCAAAGAAATATAATTAACAAGTTTCATAGCATTATTCTTGGGGATTAGACAATAGTCCTTTGGTAATAGTGTCATAAATTTGTATGTCTTGGTCCAACGAACAACAGCCTTTGTTCTGTTTTAGACTATTAAAAGATCCACAGGTTTGTGGAGTGGACGAAATCGTCCATGTTGTGTATGGTGTGTGGAAATTATGTTTGCTTTCAGTGAGCTAAATTTGATGTTATTGATTAAAATAGAGTAACATGTTGTTGTGATTTAATTTATTTCAATATATGCATGATGATGTATTGGCATGTGTTGTATAAATTGTGTTGAAATGGCATAATGCATTTCATATGCAGGGTAACCACAGAAATTAAGTGTGTGTGCATGACATGAAGAAAATAAAAGCGAACACTAGTTCTGAAAATTTCCAATGGATGATTTTCCGGAAGATTGGTGTTGGGAGATGGTCTTGCAAATTGCTCATTCCAGGAGGAGCCCATGTATTGTTTTGGAAGGTTCTCAACACATTCGCCTCGAGTAGTCCTATATTTTCACCAGGAGTCGGTAGTGTGTTTCGAGAACAACGGTTTTTGTTTTGAAAGCGATGTTTTCTCATATGGCTTAGGCAGAAGTGTGAGAGTTAGTGAGGACTCGAGACATGGGTTTTGGTATGTAGACATTCAAGTGGATCGTATTTACTTGAGTGTGTGTTTGATGAATCATTGCATATGCACTTAGGTGGGGAGTAACCATTTAGGGTAATTCCACTGCTAAATGATAGCTCACCACATCGAGGAATATTCTTTCGAATGCGAGGCGATTCGAAAACTGACTCATTTGAGGCGATTTTGAAAGAAAGCAGGTTGTGAAGCTTTGATGTTTTGGTGTAACATGTATTAAATTGTAAAATTTAATGTGTTTGCGTGGAAGTAATGAAAAATTCTTGAACCATGTAGTATATTTTTTGGTTGGGATATGTTTGTTGTAGTAATGCGGGGGGGCCCAGTGGCCATTTTCCTCATTTAATTGTATACTTGAACGATGTGGCCATAGGATTGATTTTGAGACAGGTTTGTACCTTGGGTGGAGCTCCCGTACAAAGGAGACTTTGGAATTTTCATGAATGGTGTGGTGCAGGCATCATATTCCTGGTTGTGGGTTGTCAAACGGGACCCCGTTTTGGGGCGTCACAACTATGCATAGTGCCTCATAGATGGACACTAGCTTCTGCACCTTCTCCTAATATTCATGATCAAACATGAGCCTTTCAACAACTTATGTCTAGCTAAGCTTGTGAGATGCCCATTCATTACTAATAAAGACTTTCTTCAAATCAACCCTCTTTTTTAGAAGACTGTCAAGGGCAATATAGTTTGTTGCAAATCTTGTTGCTCTAGGACGCACGATATCTCCACCATAGACCTTTCACATTTTTGCAAGCAACCAACCATAATTGTAAATGAAGTTGGTTATCTTTGTTTATTCTTGATCAAGCCCGGAGGCAACATGTCACTATCAATTTCTTCAAACATTAAATCAATGCGGTGTCTTATCTGCAGTCATATAAGATTGTATTTCTTTATAAATATTTCAGCTTTCACAAATGTTGATCCATTACTCTACATTCTGATTGCACCACATTTGCTTCTCAACTTCCGCCATGCGTGTAATAAACCATTTATGTAGTTGTTGTCTTTAATCTTATCTGACACATCAGCAAATTTGAGGAAAATTGTGCTTCATTTTGAATATACCATGAAATTAATTATGCTCAATTTGGTTGGCAGGTCTCACTTAGCACATAATTGTACATCCGTATAATCTCCGTTTCTCCTTTGTATGTTGACATAAGCTTCCATGTCTTTATACTCCATTTCCAAGTACTTTCTTTTGATTTCCTTGGAGATGGTGGTTCGATGCCCATCCTTACATATATAATTAAAGGAAGAGAGTTGAATGAATGATTGCCGTACAATCATAATTTAAGATAATAATATCATTATTAAAACATATTATCTGTTAGAATGACACCTTTGTTGTGCACTAAAATCATGTTCTTAAAATGGTGCGAATCAGCTTTTGAGGTGGAACAACTGTAATGCCCAAAATACCCTAGAATTTTACTTAATAATTTTATTATATATTCCAGGTATGAATTGAGCCAAACTCGGATTTTTCCGAGAAAATTGATAAATTATTAAATTGTGAAGAGTGAAATGAATATGTTAGCATATGATTAAATATTATATACTAAAATGGAAATTGATTGAACAGGAAAAACCCAAGTGAAAAGGGCAAATTTGAAATTTGTAAAATAAGGACCTAAGGGTCGAAATAGAATAAACTTAAATACAAAAGTGAATTTAATGATAGAAATGAGAAAGTGAAATGAGAGATCAAAGGAGAAAAATGAGTACAATTGTGTATAAGCCCGAACAAGGCTTTAAGGAATTAAGGCTTAAAAGACCAAAAGTGGTCTAAGGGCACATTTGAGCAAATCGTATTTGAGAGAGAAAGAGGTTTTGGGTGTGATTCTTCCCTTTTTGCTCAAGATCTTACAAGAAGAAAGAAGGAAGAAGGCTAGGGCTTCAAGTGCAAAGGGATTAAAGGTAAGAACCAAACCCTAGAAAGTTATAATTGATGTTTGGGTTAGAAAAACCCTAATCCATCCATGGGTTTTGCTCATGGTTGGTTTAGGAAGGTAGAAAGTTATTGGGAGTGATTCCCATGAATTGTTTTGAGTTTGAGTGATTTTTTTTTGTACAAAAGCAGCAAAGAGCTAAAGCCCCAGCAGGCGAGCATTCGGGCCTTGTTGCGGCCAAGGGCGCCCTGCAAGTGGTGAAATACATCTTGTAGCGAGGTTGCCTCGCTGTGGCAAGTAGGGAAGGCAGAAAGGCCCTCATTTAGCTTACGCTATGGCGTAGCCTTGCTCGCCACCGACCAGCCCATCCAGCGTCGTAGGCCTTTGTTCCACGGAGTAAAATTTTTTGGATTTTGTTTCCGAGCACCTCGTATTCGTACACCGATAGTTTGGGGACCCTAATAAATGATCAATGGAAGTTCAAATAAAAATGAAACTAAGTGAAAAACGTACCGTACCTCGCCGCCTCGGCGATATTCATTAAATGTGATTAGTATTTGATTCATAAATGCCCAGTGTGATGTAGCGACCCCCGAACCCAGTCCGACCCAAATGGCGAGTCTGAACCGAAACTCGGGGACGCTCGGTTTATTTCTTTCGCATAATAGTAATAAATTTTATTTTCAAAAATGTCTTTGATGAATACACATTTGAGTGATAATTATAGAGAATCGAACACATTTAAACCCTGATGTACTCATTTGTATAAGAGCAGTACTTCCTAATCTCTTCTTTGTTTTTCGGACTTGTGCGGAGTCTTTTAGGTTTAAAGAAAACGTAAGTGCACAAGAAGTAAGCTCGGGAAGCTAATGAAACAATGTAGATGTGGGTGAAACGGTGTGAAGTCTCGGGAACCCCATGCAAAGCGAGGAAAGCACTTGGGAGGACAGAGTGGAAATGGGGTGGGCTTAAATCCTACCGGTAGAACTTCTTTGAAAAAGCGACGTGGACAAGTCCTGGGTGGACTTAAAGTCCTCTGGGTAGCACTGGCGGAAAGTGGCGGTGAGCAACTCTACCCAGTGGGACTTAAAGTCTAGGTGGGACTGATATGAACTTCTTGGGGTGTCGAGAATCCAATCCATACGAGATATGCCTTAAAGTAATGGGCAAAATGGAAAAATCACTTTGGAGGGGGCTATAAAGGAGGACCTGAGTATTCGGGAGTTTTCCTTTTCCTTTTAGTTTAGTTTTCTCTACTCTTTGAACTTTAGTTCTTGATTGGTTTAGGTTTAATAGTTTTCTCCATTTTCTCGAAAGCGGTACTTTTAGTAGATCCGGTTGATTTTCATTTCTTTGCAGAACTTGATTCAAGGTTGTACTCTTTCTGACATAAATATTCTTGGTTTTAAATCTTAGCATTCCATATTCTCCAGCTGGTTTACAAGTTAGTCGATTTTTGCAAGTCTTGTTTTTAATAACGTGGTTCTTTATCTTTGGTGTTATAAGTTTTATGGAGTTCCTAAACCTCTCTGGGATCATGCGGGAAACTCACCGATTAGGTATAGTCCCTCATAATTCCTCTATTGACTTTCAATGGATTGTGTAATATTGATCACTTGTGTAGAAAGGTTTTAAATCATTAGTTGGGCGGAAATTCGCGACAACGTGTTGCGAGATATTTCGGTGCTGCGTTGTGGCGATCATAATGCCCTTCAGGATTCGTTTTAATGAAAGCCAGTAACGTATTACTCGATCATCTTTATTTTTCAAAAGCATTTAAAGATCAAATCCTCCATCGGCGTTTATCAATGGTTTAGAATGAGTTTATAAGCGAAGAGGTGGGACTTGCCCGATCAAAGTGAGTGGAACCTAAAAATCCCGACAATTGTCTTTCTGTTTTAAAACATTCAACGATCAACCATTCGATCAAACAACCGCGACATTACGAGTTTTTCTTTAAGCCATACTTGCGTGGAGAGCCAAGCTCTATTGATCTGCGGACATACGTGGGATGACACGTAGTTCCGCGGTCATTACAATGCTAGGCGACTATAAATTCCCTACGGCAAAGATTAGAATTAGGAATACTAATCGAGGCCCGAGGAAACATTTTTGTGACCTTGAATTCTTGTGAGTGGCGACTAACCAAGTTGATCTGAAGAGAGCTAGAGGTAATTTGCAATTGCATTGCAAATCGATACGTTCTCCATTTTCTTTTATTTGTTTGTTTTTGTTGAAATCTCTGAGTAAGTGTTTCTTGAACAGGTAAGTGTAGTGCATGTCAATCTGGGCTCATAACGAAACAGTCAAGTCAATTGTATCCTAGAAATTTGAAATCCATTATACGCCCAGTGTCTGATATAACATTTACCTCCAATGGATAATCACGAGTCGGCAAGGACTGTATGAGCCTCCACGACATGGGGGCAATGCTGCATCGATAAACCAGTGCTAGGAGGAAATGGTAACCTTGACCAAAATCAATATAGAGTTCTCTTGTCCTTTTGATGAAAAAGAACCCTTGAGTGCGACCTCGAAGGACCACCACAAATTCTTGTATTACCGCCTTCTACGATGAGGCGACCAAGTTCACGATGAAGTCGAAATGATCCGTCTTCTGCACATTTTATAAGGGTTGAATGCGAGAATCCTTACTCATTCATAGGGATTTGAGGATGTCTGCGGTGCATTCTCTCAGGTTTCCCCTCTCCCACATTATACTTTGTTTGGTCTTATTTCCCTTTCTTCTAAGGAGCCAAAATCAGTTTCAACTCACTTACTAATTCGATCTTCATTGGGAAAACATCTTGGAATAGATTCCTCGATAAGTTTTCCCTCACGCGCGTACTAATGCTAGTAGAACAGTTGAGCTCACGAAAAGCCGGTGAACCCTTTCACGACGGTATGGGAAAGATGGGATCTCTCCATTACTATCTAAATCATGGTAGATGTTGGACAAATGTGCATACTTCCATCAAGGATTGTCTTTAAGTAATAAACAATACATCCGTGATGTGTGCGGGAGAATTTTTATGAAAGAGTGCTAGGGAGGCAATTGACTTTTTTGACACTAAGGAGAGTGCTGGACTTGAGACAAACACTTCTTTGAACCTTGCTGTTAAAGTGCATACTTTAGCTGGTGGTGGAATCCACCACCTAAAAATATTGAGGCTGTGACGAGATTATCATTTGACAAGGAAATTAGAGCCGTAAGATGAAGAAAATTGAGCGAGGTAACAAGTGTGCCTCCCGATTACCCTCGATGCCAAATGGACTATAGAGTAGGAGCCATGCATTATATCATGATAAGCCTATTTTTCGACCATTAGCGCGAATCTTCCTCGATTAAAAGGAGCCATTCAAATTGAACAAGCCAACGCCAACCATTACCAAGGAAACCTTTCAACTCCCCATACTCTGAAACCTACAATCCTGGTTGGGGCAAGCATCCTAATTTTAAATTTGGGAATGAATTTGCGCCTAACTACTTGGCTTGACCAAGGCCTCATATCGAACCAAGGTTTTCCAAATTCCATTCACTCATTTCAGAATCAAGGCCCCAAGGATTTCAGAAATTCGATCAAGGTCTCCTGCAAGACGAGGAGTCAAAACTCACGACCTTACAGCCTCCACATGAGAAGTAGGGACATAGTCACAGGTTAAATGCAGGCCAATGAGGCTTCTAAACCTGGAAATTCCGAACTATACGAATGATGTGAGATCCCGGATAACCAAGTTAACCTCATCTATAGGTAACCTTCCATAAGAAGGAAGCTTCCATCACAGCCATCAAAACCCACGGTGAAAACGGTGTGGGAAGTTTGGGATTCAAGTGATGCTTTGAGCATTGTAAGGCGGTCACTACTGCCAGTTACAGTAAGTGATCGACAAAACTATTCCAACAGATATCACAGAGTCTCATGAGTGAATTAGCTAGAGGATGAAAATCAGACACCCTCATGTCCACTAATACAAATGACAAAGATAAGCCTTGAGGAGGGAAGACAAGTCTAACCATATCCTCGACTCCATACGCATAAATTTAAAAGAGCACCAAAGTGAATAACCATGCTGGGGGTATGAGTTGTTCAGCGGGTGAAGCTGAACATTCCACTTCATTAGATCTAACACATTAAAGAAAATCCATCATATACTAAATTTAAAAGGATTTGTGCCTGTTGATGAAACTAGGTCATCGACAAGGGTATTCATATTGAACAATCCTAAAATCTTAATTGATTAACACCCCCAATGCAAAGACCAGGTGTCCTACTATATCTATAGTAGTTGGAAATTCAAGTGGGGCATGCTTTGTGAACAGAGACTTGAGATGTTAATCTGTTGCCTTACTCGGTATAATGCTGGACCTAAGTTGGGAGAATTAGAGCCAGCAATATCACCTCGATTGGTGTAGTGATGAAATTCCTAGGGAATAGTGAAGGATGTCTTGGTTGAGTGGACAATTTTACTTCCTGTCGATTTTGTGGTGTGACACTCAGCCGGTAGTGAACCCCGAGGAACTCGGTTCCACAGCCAATTCTTGATGCGACCATTCTTGGCTTGCTAATGTCATACCTTTGTAGGGAGGCCTAATGACACTTTCATTTGGGACAGCAGTGCTGTCTGAATATTTTTCAGTAATACTCAAAGGAATGGGAGATGAAGAAGATCATGGTGAAATTAACATGGTTGATTAGTGAGTGAAATACGGATAATGTCACATGATGAGTCACTCTTAAGACATGTTTGATTGACAGATTGGGATGAGGAAGTACATTGCTGATCGGAGTTTCTACTTTCGATAATTGAGCATAAAGATGTATTTGAAGTTTATGGGTGGGCTAAATTTGAACCTTCTTGTGAGAGTAGGATAAGACATTACCTTGAGGAGGCCACTGGCTTGAGCTAAAACCTTTACCAACACATCTTAAATGTACATTCTTAGGGAATGGGGACCTTTTTCGATGTCATATCTTCCTCCTTAGAGGCACATTGACTCAGAAACTCAACTTTTGGAAATATTGAAAAACCACGGGGCCTTTAGGTTGGAATGAGTGCAGATAATAAAGAGAATTAAGTCATGATCTGCACACATAGAATTCACTTAGAGAGGATGTTAAACCTTACAGCGACCACGAGAGAACGATTGAACCCAATAATGAAAGAAATTGGTGAAGAAGGAGGTTTAAAACTTTGGATGTCGGGTTGTTACCTATTGAGATAGTAAGTGGGTTAGTCAACAGGTGGTGCCCTGAAGTCGAGTCACCAGTGGTTGTGATGAAAATAATGAGCTTATTCTACTCGTGTCACCTCGAGGATGGAGGGTGTGCATAGATTATAGGAAACTTAATCACCAGTCGCAGAAAGACCATTTCCTCTTCCATTTGTGAGATCGGATGTTAGAGCGGGGATTGCGAGGGGCATGGATTTTATTGTTTTCTTGATGAATTTTTCGAGTCTGATCAAATTGAGATAGCTTTAGAATCGAGAAAAACTACATTTACTTGCCTTTTGGGTATCGCCTTTAAAAAAATGCCTTTTGAATTTGTGCCGATACACGAACTCAACGGTGTATGATGGGTATTTTCGACATGATAAAAATCATATTGGAGATTTTCATGGATGATTTCTCGGTTTGGTGACTCATTGAGGCATTTAGAGAACCCTACGTAAGGTTTTGGAAGGTGTCCAAGAGAAAAAATCTTGTGTTAAATTGGGAGAAATGTCACTTCATGGTAACACAAGGAATTGTTTTAGGCCACATTGTGTCAAAAGATGGAATCGAAGTTGATAAGGCCAAAGTTGAACTAATTTCCAACCTTCCTACTCCTAAGTGTGTTAGAGACATAAGGTCATTTTTGGGCCATGCTAGTTTTTATCGAAGGTTTATAAAAGATTTTAGTGCTATAGCCAGGCCCTTATGTGCTGCTTGCTAAGATGTCCCGCTCACATGGTCTGACTTGTGACCTTTTCTTCTTCGAAACCATGCTAGTATCACCCCCGATCATGCGGTCTCCTAGTGGGACCTCCCATTTTGAGATCGTAATGCGATGCCAGCGATTATGCCATAGGGGCTGTGTTAGGGCGAGAGGAGGACAAAGGCTTTTGTGGTACTATGCTAGTAAGACACTAGACTCGGCCAGACTGACTATGCAACCCGCAGAAAAGTTCTCAGCGGTTGTGTTTGCTCTGAAAAATTCGGGTCATATATTGTTGGCTCTGACCGTCTTCGAGATCATGCGGCTTTGAAATACGCTCTCGCGGAATCTGACAAGTTGTTGGTGGATTTTTCTGCTGTCGAATTCGCTTGACCATCGAATAAAAGGAGTGAAGGCATTGGTCATGAGACCACCTATCTCGATGGTTCCCGATCAGAGCTCATTTGGCATACCCATGGTGACGGCTTTCTGATGAGCAGCTTTTTGCTCATGCATTACCGGTAGTGCGTTGACGCAGTGAATTACCTAGTCAGCGGCCAAATTCGACTCAATGAGACTTCAGCGAGAAAGAAATTTTTAAGCGAGATATTAAATACTATTTTGATGATCCATATACATTGCATCATCTGATCAAATAATGAGAAGATGTGTACCGAATGATGAGCAAGTACAAATTCTTACTTTTTGCCATTCTGAAGCTTGCGGAGGACATTTACCAGCCGAAAAACAGCGAGACAAGATTTTGCAGTGGGTTTTATTGTACTCTATTTAAAGGCTTGTTTTGGTTTACGCAGCGTGTGCTCCATGCGGCCCGATGGGAGGGTCTGAAGCGAAACATGATGCCTCTTTTGACCGATCATTGAAATCTTTGATTGTTGGGTATTGACTTCCATGAGGCCTTTTCCCCTTCTTGTGGCTATCTCACATTTTATTGTCACCGACGTATGTATCTAAGTGGGTTGGCGGTTCAGAACCCGATGACCATAGGTTGTTTTGAGGTATAAGGTATATTTTTCTCGTTTTGGAACGCCTCGGCGATTATTAGTGATACAGTGGACTCACTTTTGCAATGATCTTTTGAAAAATCTGCTAAAAAATATGAGTCACCGTAAGTATCTACGACACCACCCCGCAGGACCCGATGGTCAGGCGAAGGCTAGCCAATAGGAGATAAAACACATTTTTTAGAAAAGGCGGTTGCCCCAGATGAAAGAGATTGGTCACTCAGATCTTCTGGAGTGTCTTTGGGCTATGCGGAATGCGCATTTAAAACCGTTCTTGGCATGTCTCCTATAGGCTGGTTGTAAAATGAAACTGCCCGTTGCAGGTAGAGATGGAACAGGGACTATTGGGCTGTCGAACTTTAACTCACGATCTAACTCAGCGAGGAGTAAGGCAGCGTTTATTGCGAGTTAAATGAACGGTTGCCCGGAGGTAGTATGAAAGTTCGAATTTACGAGGAAGCGGCTCGAAGTCATTCCACGGCAGTCCATTGCCGGAAATCTTCCAGACCAAATCAGAAAGTGTATAATACGGTTCGATTACATACATTTCTGGAAAGCTCGCTCTCGATGGTAGCCCTTTCATTGTTAGGTGGTCTATCCATATGGAGGCGGTAGAGTGAAAATCGGACAATGGACAACTCCTTGAGGTGAATGGCCAGCGCCTGGCAGTTCATGAACATTTTAATCCTCAAGAGCACGGTGAAGATTTGGTAGGCCGCTCTACCAAAACTCTCCTTCAATAACATCACTCTCAAATTATTTGTAAATAGTTTTGCTTTTATTTTTGTTCTTGCCTTTTTGTTTTTATTATTTTACTTCATTTGCGTTATTTCCTTTTCCATATATATAAAAAAAAAAAAAACAAACAAATCATATGAGGCTCTTGTTTACGTGAGTCCTCCAATCATTGTGGGGTACCTTAGTTCAATGCATTGGGAACGATACTTGTCTGTTAATGGGGAGTAGGTGTACCTTTGGTTGAATGTAACTATGCTCGCTATATGTTCGATGGTCAATTTTTCAAAATTTGCGCACACAGAATATTATGTTTTACACCGTCTTGTACATACCCACTTGATCTCATATACCCTCCACATCGTCTTAGCAGCATGTGCATCTTAACAAACACACCGCAGTGAGCCTCATATTCTTACGTGATTGTTTCCCCTTGCATTCTACATTTTACTTCTCACCCATACCCACGGACTTATGGCAGTCACTCCAATCTTGCACAGTGATTGTTTCGATTGATAGCATCAATTTAGTGGTCATGTTAATCTCATGCATCATGATCTTTATGGAACACCTTGCATAAGTGGAAATGATTAGAGGCATGTTTACGTGCATAGCAGTGGTTGTGGGAGGTCTCGACCCTTGCACCCATTTTGAGCCTTCGGTTGTCAAGTTTATTCGAGACTATGGGAATCCGAATTCATGGAGCAATGGTGATTCTCATGTGGAGAGTTGGAAGGCGTCGAATGAATTATAGTCTGAAGTCTACAAATACGATCGCGGTGGAATGAAAACGAAAGAAAGTAGATAAACGAAGAAAAACACAGATCTGCCAGTTGAACAGTCGAATTATGGTACACCACCATCCCAGTGGAAAATATATATATTCGTATATATATGTTCAAAAAAAAAAAAAAAAAAAAATCAACCAGTAGCAAGAAGTCCTCTGGGGTGGACTTTAAGTCCCTCTGCAGGCAGGACTTGTTCGCAGGCGAGTAAGCAAAGTCTACCGGTCGGACTTTGAGATCTGCCGTGGGATGCAGCGAAGAGAATTAGACGAAGGGGTCTTTTTAACCCAAAAATGGGTTGCCTCTTCATTTTCCATAGGCTTTATATTAGTCCACAAGTTGTACCCTAGTTACTTGTTCCTTTTACAAGCACGCCCAAGCCCAGATTTCTCTGCCAGGGTTCCCGGGTTCGAGTTCCAGATTGATTACCTGCAGTCAGTGTTCGCACGTGGTAAGTTGTACCACTCTCCACTAGCATTGTTGCTTTTCTTTCAGTGAGATATGGACCTGTTTGGTTGGATTTTGCTGCTGTCACTTTGTGATTGTTGGATGGGAGGTTATGCTCTCCATATGGGCAGGAGACTACTGTTAGATGTACACAGGGCCAGCCCAGTGTTGATCGACGAGGAATGCTTGGGATATGACTATTTACTTAGGCCATCACGGGCCGTTATCGCTATCATCGCCATCTCCGTGGCACGTTGAAATACGGGGAAGGGAAGGCATCGAGGTTCCTGCATGGAGCGAGCGGTGAAAGAAAGAAAAGCCCAGATGCCACCCGGCCGGTGAAAAGAGAAAGGAAAACGAGGTTATATCCTCTTGAAAGTGAGGATCTATGCGAGAGTAATCGATGAGAGATTGAGGCTATGTTTGCCGAGAAGGTCGAGGTGAGCACGAGAAATGGGTTCGATTAATGGCAAATAGAGGTTTGGAGTGCGAGAGGGCGTCAATCTACGGCGCATTTTATATACTCCCCATCGAGGGTAATTATACGGGAGAGCAAATATATGCATTTTATTGCACTCGGAGAATAGAGGTATTTACCTTCCCGATTGTTGAGTTCTACTCCAATTTGAAGGAAAATCGGCGGGTCGATTCTGTGTTGGAAACCTCAGTGATGGGGAAGCGACTTAGTGTCCTCGACCGATGCTTACATGCCTTACATTATGTTCGATCTGACGCGCTCAGGGCGGCCATATCCTCGGGGCCATTACTAGTTTCGATACTTGACTTTTCTTTTGAGGCCATGTGCACCCATCTGTACCCATAGTGGATTTGAGACAGAAATTTATCCTGAAAGTTGAAGCGGGAATACATGCGATGGTAGATCATCCCTGCCATTCGTGTTTATTGGTTGTGAAAGCTTCCAGTCAAGAGGAAGCAGATTCGGTTGCTATACGAGGTTATGGCGACTTAGTGATTATGCACTAGTCATATGGTGCTTGCGATGAAAGTTTTCTGATGTCGCGTTCAATAGGAATATTAGTTCCCCTAAACTTGTGACGATGTGTGTAGAAAGAGCGGGGATGAGAGCGATTGAAAGAGAGTGATACCTCGGCGGGGAATGATTACGACTAAGACCTTGCGGCGAGGCGGCCTACTCTTAGGCCCGACCACCAGTGCCTCCAGCCCCTACTCTTGGGACCACTTCTTCCACAGTTCCAGCACCTATGAGCACATCGCCTTTGAAGAGGATGGAGCGGCGGATCAAGGGGTGGTTCAAGTGTATCCTTGGTAGCGAAGCAGGTGGGCCAGGCGTCTTGCCGGGCTTGAACCCGCGTCTTCCATGGTGAGCGGCGATAGCGGATACCTCCGGATTTAGAGGAGAGTCGAGGAAGAGTTAGGCGGCTGCGTGGACCGGGCTTCTCCTACGATGAGGATGAGGATGACAACATAGCTGCTTATTTAATTTTGTACTAGGGTGGTGTTGGCAATCGGGTAGTAGACCTTGGCATCGTACCTGACCTTAGTTTTGATTTTCCTTTTCTTTCATTAAACCATGGTCATTACAAGCGTTAAGACCCCTTTGATTGGAAAGCTTGTGTTTTGTTCCCTTTGAACTATATGATGGTTACAAGTTTTATGCTATATGATTGCGTACTTTATTTGATCGGCTCTGATTCATTGCGAGGCATGACTGCTCTTGCACTTCTAAAATCTGATCACTAATCGAATAACCCCGGGTTTTGTGTTTGCATGTTACAATACTCATTGTGGAAGAATGTGGTTAGTGGTGAGTCATCTTGGTGTGTACCAGCGTGGGTGAAATTCTTTATTCCATAAGTGTTGTTTGAGATTTTTTGCAAAGCTATATTTTCTGGCGCTTGTTTAGGTTCATACCTAGTAGGTAGTTTCATTCTAAATCTTGTTAGGGACTAGCAAGATGCAGGTTGGGGGGTGTGATGAATACACATTTGAGTGATAATTATAAGAGAATCGAACACATTTAAACCACAATGTACTCACATTTGGCATAAACAGTGCTTAATCTCTTCTTTGTTTTGGGACTTGTGCGGGTCTTTTGGGTTTAAGCGTGGGTGCACAGGAGTAAGCTTCGGGGGGCTAATATGAAGCAATGTAGATGTGGGTGAGCAGTTGTGATCTCGAGACACCCAGGAGGAAACAGAAAGCACTGGGAGGACAAGTCAGGCTAGGTGGGACTTAAAGTCACTAGAGTGGGAACTGTTGGCAGCGTGGACAAGTCCTATAGGTGGGACTTAAAGTCTACTTAGGTGGCACTCAGTGGAAAGTGGCGAGTGAGCAACTCCTCTTAGGTGGGACTTAAAGTCCCTGGGTGGGACTATGAGCTTTTCTTGGTGTCCAGAATCCAATCCATGCGAGTGTACTTAGTGCGAACCAAAATGGAAAATCCTTTGGAGAGTACATAAAGGAGGAGGACACAAGTATTCGGGGTTTTTCCTTTTCCTTTAGTTTTGGATTTTCTCTCTTTAGTTTTAGTTCTTCAATTCTAGGGTTGAGTTTTAATAGTTTTCTCCATTTTCTCGAGCGGTACTTTGTAGATCCAGTTCGATTTTCATTCTTCCGAACTTGAGTTCAGGAGTTTGTACTCTTTGAGCATAAATATTTCTTCGGTTTTAAATCTTAGCATTCCATATTCTCCGTTCTTGGTTTACAAGTTAATTACGATTTTGCAAGGTATTGTTTTTATGCTTAATCGTTCTTTATCTTTAATTGTTCTTATAAGTTTTATGGAGTTCTAAACCTCTACTGCTGGGATCATACGGGGGAAACTCACCTCGATCAAGGTATAGTCCCTCAATTCCTCTATTGACTTTCAATGGATTGTGTAATATTGATCACTTGTGTAGAAGGTTTAAATCATTAGTTAGGGCAAATTCTGACATGATGTTAACGAGATATTTCCGGTACACGTTGTGCTTGATCATAATGCCAACTAAGGATTCGTTTTAATAGAGAACAAGTGTTTTGTATTACTCGATCATCTTTATTTTTCAAAAGCATTTAAAGATAAATCCTCCATCGAAGGCCGTTTATCAATGGTTCCTAGATGAGTTTATAAACGGAAGTGGGACTTACCTGATCAAAGTAAAGGTGGAACCTAAAAATCCCGGCAATTGTCTTTCTGTTTTAAAACATTCCAAACGATCAACCATTGATCAAACGACACAACATTCTGATTTCTTTAAACCATACTTGTAGTGGAGGGTAAGCTCCTATTGATCAGCAAAGCAGACCACTCACACAGTGGAGATGACAGACTGTGGATTCCCACGGTATTACAATGCTGAAGCGACCTTTATAATTCCTACGCAGGAATAGAGAGGAATATAATCGGGGCAAGCGGCCATGATGTACTCACGTTTGGCATAGAGGCAGTACTTAATCTCTTCTTTGTTTCGACTTGTGCGGGTCTTTTAGGTTTAAAACCGTAAGTGCACAAGGAGAATAGCTAGGAAGCTAATATGAAGCAATGTAGATGTGGGTGAGCAATTGTGAGTCTCGGGGAACCCCGGAGAAGCCAGAAGCAGGAGGACAAGTCAGCCCAGGTGGGACAAGAGTCACAGGGTGAGATATTTGAAAAGCTGGCGTTGGACAGTCTCTGGGTGGGCTTAAAGTCCCTGGTGGCACTTCAGCCCGGAAGTGGCGGGTGAGCAACTCCTCTGGGGTAGGACTTAAGAGTCCTCTGGTGCAGGATTCTTATGAAACTGCGGGAATTGTCGAGAATCAATCCATGCGCGAGAGTACTTAGTGACGAACCAAAATGGAAAAATCACTGGAGAGTACATAAAAGGAGGAGGACACAGTGATAGGAGTTTTCCTTTTCCTTTAGTTTTAGTTTTCTCTCTCTTTAGTTTTTTGATTCTTCCCGATTCTAGGGTTTAGGTTTTAATAGTTTTCTCCATTTCTCGGCGGTGCACTGTGGTCGGATTTGATTTTCATTCTTTTAGAACTTCATATTCAAGTTTGTACTCTTTCGACATAATATTTCTTCGGTTTTAAATCTTAGCATTCCATATTCTCCATTCTCGGTTTTACAAGTTAATTCTGATTTTGCAAGTCACGTTTTTATGTAATCGTTCTTTATCTTTAATTGTTCTTATAAGTTTTATGGAGTTCTAAACCTCTTCTTTGGGATCATACGGGAAACTCACGATCAAGGCACAGTCTATAAGTCCTCTATTGACTTTCAATGGATTGTGTAATATTGATCACTTGTGTAGAAAGGTTTTAAATCGTGGATTGGGCAAATTCTTGACAACGTGTTGAATATTCCGTACACGTTGTGCTTGATCATAATGCCAACTAAAGTTCGTTTAATAGAGAACAAGTGTTTTGTATTACTCGTCATCTTTATTTTAAAAACGTTTAAAGATAAATCCTCCATCGAAGGCTAGTTTATCATGGTTCTAGATAAGGTCCCATAAGCGAGAAATTTAGGACTTACACGATCAAAGTAGGTGGAACCACAAAATCTGACAATTGTCTTTCTATTTAAAACATTCAAACCAATCAACCCATTCCAGTAACCAACCGAGCATTACGAGTTTTCTTTAAACCATACTTGTAATTGAAGATGGCTCTATTGATCGTAAAGCAGACCACTCCCTGTGGGAATGACTGTAAGTTCCACGATTATTACAATGCTAGGCGACTATAATTCCTGCGCTTGGGAATAAATTAGGAATACTAATCGGGGCTGAAGCATTTTGGCGCGTTCTTGAGAAATTGGCGACAACAAGTTGATGCGAAGAGCTAGGGTAATTTACGAATTGCATTGCCGTCGATCGTTCTCATTTTCTTTTTATTTTGTTTTGTTTTTTGTTGAAATCTCGATAAGTGTTTCTTGAATGATAAGTATAGTGCACATGTCAATCACAGGCTGCTTGAGAAACACCCGATTAAGTCAAACTGTATCCCCTAAAGACCTTGAAATCCATTATAAACCCGGTGTCTCGATATAACATTTACCTCGATGGATAATCCACGAGAATCAGTAAGGATATGAGCCTCCTGACATGGGAAAGCGTGCCATCCCCCGATAAACCAGTGCTAGGAGGAGGAAATGGTAACCTTCGGCAAAATCAGCGAAGTTCCTCCTGCTCCTTTGCCCATGTGAAGAACCCTTCGAGTGCACTTGGCCTCAGGAGGACCGCCACAAATTCTTGTAATTGCATCGATGAAACTGACCAATTCTGATGAAGTCGAATGATCGAGTCTTCTACACTGTTTACAGGGTTGAATCTGAGATCCTTACTCATTCATGAGGGAGATTTTGAGGATGTCTGCGTGCATTTCTCTCCACCGGTTCCCCTCTCCACATTATCTGTTTGGTCTTATTTCCTTTTTCTTTAAAGGAGAAAGCCAAAATGCGAGTTCCATTCCCTTGCACCCTAATTCGATCTTTCGTGGGAAAACATGCGAATGAATTCCTCAATAAGTTTTCCCTCCTGCATAATACTAATGCCCTCATCTGACGGTCGGAACACTACGAAAAGCCGGGTGAACCCTTTGCGCGGTATGGGGAAAGATATGAGATCTCCTGTTACTATCCTAAATCATAGACTAGATGTTGGACAAATCGATACTTCCATCAAGGATTGTCTTTAAGTAATAAACAATACATCCAAATGATGCGGAGAATTTTATGAAAGAGTCTTTGAGGCAATTCAACTTTTTGACACTATAGCGAGAAATGCTAGGACTTGGGAGACAAACACTTCTTTAGACCTTTGCTAAAGTGCATAGCACACTGGCGGTGGTGGAATCCACCACCTAAGAAGAATATTAATTTTCTTGAGCCAAGGTTATCAGGCTGACAAGGAGAATTAGAGGCCATAGAGATGAAGAAAGTGAGCCGAGGTAACAAGTGTGCCTCGGTTACCCTCGGTACCAAATGGACTGAAGTAGAGGAGCCATGCATTATGTGCGATGACCACACACTCGACCATTAGCACTTGGAAATCTTCCTCGGGATTAAAGGCCATTCAAATTGAACAAGCAGCGTATAGTACCAAGAAACCTTTCAACTCCCACATTACTGCAGAAACTTACAATCTGGTTGGGGTAAGCATCTAATTTTAATTTGGAGAAGTAGGGAGTACCACTGGCATAGGCTCAACCAAGGCCCTCATATCCAAACCAAAGGTTTCCAAAATTCCATTCCTGGATTTCGGAGAATCAAGGCCCCAAAGTTTCAAGGAAATTCAATCAAGGAGTCATCACCAAGACCAGGGTCAAAGCTCATGACCTTGACCTCCACATAAGAGTGCGGAGGACATAGTCACGGTTCGTCTGAGCCAGTGAGCTACAAACCACGAGAATTCGAGTGCTGCGAATGATGTGAGATCTGAGATAACCAAGTTAACCTCATCTATAGAGTAACCTTGTGACGAAAAGGAAGCTTCCATCGCAGCCCATCAGAAACCCACCAATTAGCGATTAATGGGAAGTTTAGGTTGATGAGGGTACCTTTGAGCATTTATAAAGCGATCACTACCCTTGGATGGTAAGGTAGTGACAAAACTATTCAACCAAGGAACCATCCACCGAAGTCTCATAGTGAATTAGCTAGAGAGGATGAAAAATCGAACACCTCATGTCCTAATACAAATGACAAAGATAAACAACGAGAGGAAACAGTCTAACCATATCCTCGGAAGCTCGTACCGCATAGGCTAAGAGCACAAAGAGAGTGAATAACCATCTTTGAAATTTATGAGTTGTTGAGGGTGGCGAACATTCCTTGTTAGATGCCGTGAAAATCCCATCATATACTAAATTCTGAGGATTTGTGTGCCTGATGAAACTGGGTGTCGACAAGGGGCATTCATGGTGAGCGATCGTCCTAATTGAACAACTTGCCCCCCGAATGCAAAGACCCGGTGGTCCCTGCTATATGTCTATGGTGATTCGATTCCAAGTTGGGGCATGCTTTAGTGGACTTAGGCCAGTGTTAATCACGTGCACTTACTCGGGCATATGTGGACTGGGGTTAGGAGAATTAGGCGTGATATCACCCTCGATTGGGTGGCCAGTGGTGTCAGGGATTCCTGGGAATAGTGAAGGATGTCTTGGTCAGTGAATGAAATTTTGCTTCCCTTTGTCGATTTTGTAGTGCTTGACACTCAGCCCCGGTAGTGAACAGGAACTGGTTCCTGTAATTCTTGGTCGACCATTCTTGGCAGCTGCTAATGCCATCGCCTGCTTGTAGGGGAGGCTAATGACACTTTCATTTAAGAACATATTTATTAGTCTGAATATTTTCAATGTACTCGAGGAATGGGAGATGAAGAAGATATTGGTAAGTGTATAGTTGTTAAAATTAGTACAAAAATACACAGATAATGTCTCACATGATGATCCTCTTAAGACATGTTTGGTCGTGATTGGGATGAGGAAGTGACCACTTTAGATCGAGTTTTTCTCCGCTCGATAATTGAGCATAAAGATGTATTTGAAGTTTATGGGTAAGGCTTTAAATTTGAACCTTTGCGCGAATGAGGATAAGACATTACCTTACGAGGAGGCCACTAGCTTGAGCTAAAACGCTGCCAACACATCTTAAATATGCATTCTTAGGGGAGCAGGACACTTTTCCAGTAATCATATCTTCCTCCTTAGACGTGACTCAAGAAACTCAACTTTTGGAAATATTGAAAACCCACAGGACTGCTTTAGGTTGGACAATTGCAGATATTAAGGGAATTAGTCCCTTGATCTGCACACATAGAATTCACTTAGAAGAGGATGTTAAACCTTAAAAGCGACCACCCAGAGCAGATTGGAGACTTGATAATGAAGAAGTGGTGAAGAAGGAGGTTTTAAAACTTTTTTTGGATGTGGGGGGTTATTTTACCCCATTACTTGAGATATTAAAGTGGGTTAGTCGACACGGGTAGTGCCTAAGAAATTAAGGTCACGAGTGGTTGCCAATGAAAATAATGAGCTTATTCCTACTCGTGTCACCTGGGATGGAGGGTGTCTGCGTAGATTATAGGAAAAGCAATGCGTAGTCTTAGGAAAGACCATTTTCCTCTTCCATTTGTGGTCCGGATGTTAGAGCGAGATTGCGAGGGCGTGAATTTTATTGTTTTCTTGATGGGTACTCGAGTACAATCAAATTGAGATAGCTTTAGAAGATCAGAAAAACTACATTTACTTGCCACTTTTGGTACCTTCGCCTTTGGAAAATGCCTTTTACTGGTGTCTGTGCACGAACTTTCGGCGGTGCATGATGGGTATTTTCGGTGACATGATAGAAATCATATTGGAGATTTTCATGGATGATTTCTCAGTTTTGGTGACTCATTTGAGAGTACATTTAGAGAACCTACGTAAGGTTTTGGAAAGGTGTCAGAAAAAATCTTGTGTTAAATTGGGAATGTCACTTCATGGTAACCTGAGGAATTGTTTTAGGCCACATTGTGTCAAAAGATGGAATCGAAGTTGATAAGACAGAAAATTGAACTAATTTCAGCAACTTCTCTCTAAGTGTGTTGAGACATAAGATTCGTTTTTGGGCCATCTTGGTTTTATCGAAGTTTATAAGATTTTAGTGCTATAATGGGCCCATATGTACTTTACTTGCTAAAGATATCCCTTTCACATAGTCCGCAAACTTGTGACCTTTGCTGCTAAGCTCAAAACCATGCTAGTATCACCTGATCGCGGTCTCCTAATTAGGACCCTCCCATTTGAGATCATGTGCGTCTCTTGGCGATTATGTCGCCAGAGTGTGTTAGGACGAGAGGAGGGCAGGCTTTTGTCATTTACTATGCTAGTAAGACACTAGACGCGGCCCAGGCCAACTATACAACCACAGAAAAAAGGTTTCTAGCCGGTTGTCTTTGCTCACAGAAAAATTCGAGGTCATATATTGTTGGCTCCCCTGACGACCATCTTCTGAGATCATGCGGCTTTGAAATACTTGCTCTCTAAGCGAGGATCTGAAACGAGGTTGACTAGGTGGATTTTACTCTGTCGAGGAATTCAGCTTGACCATCAAAGATAAAAGGGGGTTGAAGCGTGGTCGCGAGACCTACCTATCTCGATTAGTTCAGTCAGAGCTCCATGGCATACCCGTAGGTGGCAACTTTGCGATGAGCAACTTTTTGCTCTTGTACATTACAGTGATGCCCAGTGACATAGTGAATTACCTGAGTCAGCGGCCGAATTCCGGCCTGATGGACTTCTCAAACGAGAAAAAGAATTTTTGAAGCCGAATATTAAAGAAATACTTATTTTGATGATCCATATCCTATTTAAATGTCGAGATCAAAATAAGTAGAAGATGTGTACCGAATAGTAGACGAGTCCTGAGAATTCTCTTACTTTTTTTGCCATTACGAAGCACGGAGGACATTTCTCACTTAGAAAAACAGCGAGACAAGATTTTGCAAGCTAGGTTTTATTAGCCCCTCTATTTAAAAGACTGTTTTTGATTTACGCAAAAGCGTGTGCTCAATACGAGCAATTAGGAGGGGTCGCAACGAAACATGATGCCTCTTACCCCGATTCCGATCATTGAAATCTTTGATTGTTGGGGTATTGACTTCATGGGGCCTTTTCCCCCTTCTTGTGGCTATCTCTACATTTTATTGTCTGTTGACTATGTATCTAAGTGGGTTGAGGCAGTTCCAACGAGAACCAATGACCATAAGGTTGTTTTGAAATTTATAAAGGAACATATTTTTCTCGTTTTGGAACGCCTCGGGCGATTATTAGTGATGGTGGACTCCACTTTTGCAATCGATCTTTTGAAAATCTACTAAATGGAGTCACCGCGCCGGGTATCTACGACTTACCACCCACGGACCAATGGTCGGTAGGAGCTAGCCCGATAGGGAGATAAAACACATTTTAAGAAAGACGGTTGCCCCAGAGATCGAAAAGATTGGTCACTCGGGTCTTCACCGATGCTCTTTGGGCATCACCGTCTTTGCATTTAAAACCGTTCTTGGTATGTCTCCCTATAGAGCTGGTTGTAAGCGAAGCTTGCCATTTGCAGTAGAGATGGAACAGGGCTTATTGAAATTTATTCGAACTTTTAACTACGATCTGGCTTTCAGCGGTAAGCGGCGTTTATTGCGATTAAATGAACTTGAAGAGTTGGAGGGTCGTATGAAGTTCGGAGAATTTACAGATGGCTCAAAGTCATTCCGACATTGCGGAAATCTTTTGAACCCAATGGAAAGTGCTTATGCGAGTTCCAGATTACATATTTCTGGAAAGCTCATTTCTCGATGGTGTACTTTTCCTACCATTTGTTAAGGTGAATACATCCATATGGGCGGTGGAAATTGAAAATCGGACAATGGACCACTCCTTCAAGGTGAATGTGCGCCTGAACCGTTCCTTGAACATTTTAATCACCGAAACCTGCAGTGAAGATTTGGTAGGCAGAAGCTCTGCAAACTCTCTCAAATAACATCGCTCTCAAATTGTTGTAAATAGTTTTGCTTTTATTTTTGTTCTTGCCTTTTTGTTTTTATTATTTTTACTTCATTTGCGTTATTTCCTTTTCTTTTCCATAACATATATAAAAAAAAAAAAAAAAAAACAAAACCAAATCATGGGGCTCTTGTTTACGCGAGTCCTCGATCTGTTGTGGGGAGTACCTTAGTTGATGCATTGGGACCAGTCTTGTCATTGACAATGAGGTAGGTGTACTGCAGTTGAATGTAACTATGCGCTCGCTATATGTTCGATGGAGTCAAGTGCAAAAAATTTGCCTTTTGGAATATTATGTTTACATGCTTGTACATACCAGCGATCTCATATACCTCACGTCATCTTAACGCATGTGCATCTTAACAAACTTTGCGAAGCGAGCCTCATATTCTTACGTGAGAGCTATTTCCCCTTGCATTCTCTGTTTTACTTCTCACCCAGTACCACGAGACTTATGGCCAATTCCTCCCGATCTTGCACGTGATTGTTTCGATTGTCATCGATTTAATTTGGTCATGTTGTCTCATGCATCATAGTCTTTATGGAACACCTTGCATAAGTGGAAAATGATTAGAGGCCATCATTTCTGTGCATAACCGTGGATTTGTAGAGTCTCAACCCTTGCACCCATTTTGAGCCTTCAGTTGTCAAGTTTATTCGAACCTTAGGAATCCGAATTCATGGGCAGCGGGTGATTCCTCATGGAGGGTTGGGAAGACATCCCAGAATGAATTATAGTGCAAAGTCTACAAAATGCGAGTCGGCGGTGGAATGCGAACAGAGAAAGTAGATAGAGCGAGAAAAACCTGGATGCAAGACGATTGAACAAGTCGAGATTATGGTACACCGCCATCCCAAAGTGGAAAATATATATATATTCAGTATATATGTTGAAAAAAAAAAAAAAAAAAATCAACCGGTAGCAAAGTCACCAGGTCGGACTTTAAGTCCCTCACCCAGGTGGGGACTTGGCAGGCGGTAGCAAGAATCTAGGTCGGGACTTTGAAGTCCTCTGCCAGGTAGGATCGGCTTGAAAGTGGGCGAGAAAGGGTCTTTTAACGAAATGAGTTGCCTCTTCATTTTCCATAGGCTTTATATTAGTCCCTGGGTTGTACCCACCCCAGTTGCGTTCCGCCCTACAAAACATGAGGCAGTTTCTGCGGGGTTCGGGTTCGAGTTAAGTTGATTACGCGGAGTGGTGTTCGCGAGTGGTAAGTTGTACCACTCCTCCACTAGGTATTTGCTTTTCTTTCGGTGAGATATGGACTGCATTTGGTTGGATTTTCTTCATTTATCACTTTCTTGATTGTTGGATGGGAGGTATGCTCCATATGGGCGGAGACTCTTGTTAGATGTACACGGGGGCCCCGACCCGGTGTTGATCGAAGCGGGTGCGGGATATGATTATTGCCACGGGCCATGCAGGCGGATTATCGTATCATCGCCATCTCCATGGCCGCGTTCGAAGAATACCAGGAAGGGGAAGGCATCGAGGTTCCTGTAAGACGGTGAAGAAGAAAAAGCCGATGCCACCAGGCCGGTGAAAAGAAAAAGGAAAGCGAGGTTATCCTCTTCGAAAGTGAGGATCTATCGAGAGTGTCGATGAGAGATTAGAGGCTATGTTTCTTAGAAGATTCGAGGGTGAGCCACGAGAAATGGAGTTCGATTAATGTGTGAAATAAGGGTTTAGATGCGAGAGGGCGTCAATCCCCAGAAACATTTTTGCTCTCTCACGTGATTAATTATACAGGAAGCAAAATATGCATTTTGTGCACTCAGGAGATAGAGGGTATTTACCTTCAGTTGTTCGGGAGTTCTTTCAATTTGAAGGAAAATCAGCGAAGATTAGATTCTATGTTGGAAACCTCGGTGATGGGAAGCGACTTCGTGTCACTCGACTCGATAGCATGCGCTTACGTATCAGATCTGGCGCATCGAGGCCGACCGTATCCACTGTAGGAGCGTTGCTAGTTTGGGTGAAGCTTCTTTGGGGCCGTGTGTTTTGAAAAATGTATTTATGGTGGTTTATGGGACGAGAATTTCATCCGGAAAAGTTGAAGCGGGAATCAGCGATGAACAAGATCATCCTGATCGTGTTTGGCCAGGCGGATTTGTGAAAAGCTTCGGTCGAAGCAGTTAAGTTGCTATCACGAGGTTATGATGGAAAGCTTATTGATTATGCACTAGTCATATAGTGCTTGCGATGAGAGAGTTTTACGATATTCGGCGTTCCAACCGAATATTCAGTTCCTCGCTTGTGACAGTATTGTAGAAGAAGCGGGACAGGGAGTAGTTAAAGAAAGAGAGTGATACCTCGGCAGGAGCAGATTACGACTAAGACCTTGGCAGAGCTAGGGGCGGCCTGTAGGCCTGACCACCGGTGCCTCATTTTACTCTTGGGACCACTTCTTCCACAGTTCCAGCACCTATGAGCACATCGCCTTTGAAGAGGATGGAGGCGGCGGATCAAAGGGTAGTTGAGTGTATCGCTTAATTAAGCAGCGACGGTGGGCCGACGTCTTGCCGGGCTTGAGAGCCCGCGTCTTCCATGGTGAGCCGGCGATAGCGGATCTTGCCTCTCGGTTGGGGAGAGTCGAGAAGGATTAGGCGGCTGCGTGGACGGGGCGCATTCTCCTCGATGAGGATGAGGATGACCTTGCATAGGCACTAGGGTACATGCTAAATTGGTGTTAACTTGACCAGGGTAGTAGACCTTAGCCATGTAAGCGCGACACCGTTTGTTTTCCACTTTTCTTTCATTAAACCCATGGTCATTACAAGCCCATTAAGACCCCGCTGGTCGACTTGTGTTTTTACGTTCCTTTAGACTACATGCATGATGGTTACATGTTTTATCTTTATATGATTCGTACTTTATTTTGATCATTCACAGTTCATTGCAAGCATGACTATCTTGCACTTCTAAAATCACAATCCTAATGGAATAACCGGTTTTGTGTTTGCATATTCTGATACTCATTGTGGAAAGAATGTGGTTGGGTAATTGAGTCATCTTGGTGTGTACGCGTGGGTGAAATTCTTTATTCCATAAGTGTTGTTTGAGATTTTTTGCAAGCTATATTTTCAGGCGCTTGTTTAGGTTCATACCTAGTGGGTAGTTTCATTACAAAAATCTTGCTAGGAATTTATGAAGATGGGACAGAGGAATGTGATGAATACACATTTGAGTGATAATTATAAGAGAATCGAACACATTTAAACCCTGATGTACTCCACATTTGGCATAAGAGCAGTACTTTAATCTCTTCTTTGTTTTGAGACTTGTGCGAGGTCTTTTAGGTTTAAACGTAAGTGCCGCAAGGAGTAAGCTACGAAGCTAATATGAAGCAATGTAGATGCGGGTGAGACGATTAGTAGTCTCGGGAACCTGAGAGGAAGCGAGGAAAGCAGGAGGACAAGTCAGGCTAGGTGGGACTTAAAGTCCTCTTAGGTGGGAACTGATGAAAAGCGGCGGTGGACAAGTCCTCTTAGGTAGGACTTAAAGTCTAGAGTAGCACTTCTTTGGAAAAGTGGCGGAGTGAAGCTGACTCCTCTGGGGTAGGACTTAAAGTCTGGGTGGGATTATGAACTTGCGGGGTGTCGAGTCCCGATCCATGCGCGGGCACTTAGTAGCGAACCCAAAATGGAAAAATCACTTTGGAGGGGCTATAAAGGAGGAGGGACCTACCCAGTATTCGGGGTTTTTCTTTTTCCTTTAGTTTTAGTTTTCTCTACTCTTTAGTTTTTAGTTCTAGCCCGATTCTAGGGTTTAGGTTTTAATAGTTTTCTCCACACATTTTCTCGAAGCGGTGCTTTGTAGATCCGGATTTGGATTTTCATTCTTCGAACTTAGTTCGAGTTTGTACTCTTTCGGCATAAATATTTCTTCGGTTTTAAATCTTAGCATTCCATATTCTCCGTTCTGGTTTTACAAGTTAATTAGTTTTGCAAGATACTTGTTTTTATGTAATCGTTCTTTATCTTTAATTGTTCTTATAAGTTTTATGGAGTTAAACCTCTCTTTGCTTTGGGATCATACGAGAAACTCACCTAGATCGAGTATAGTCTCGATTCCTCTTATTGACTTTCGATGGATTGTGTAATATTGATCACTTGTGTAGAAAGGTTTTAAATCATTAGTTGGACAAATTCTTGACAACGTGTTAACGAGATATTTCCGGTACACGTTGTGCTTGATCATAATGCCAACTAAGGATTCGTTTTAATAGAGAACAAGTGTTTTGTATTACTCGATCATCTTTATTTTTCAAAAGCATTTAAAGATAAATCCTCCATCGAAGGCCGTTTATCAATGGTTCCTAGATGAGTTTATAAACGAGAGGTGGGACTTACCTGATCAAAGTGAGTGGAACCCTAAAAATCCCAGCAATTGTCTTTCTATTTTAAAACATTCAAACCAATCAACCATTGATCAAGCGACCACGAGCATTACAGTTTTTCTTTAAACCATACTTTTAGTGGAGAATGGCTCCTATTGATCAACCGAAACAGACCACTCCCTGTGGAGATGACCTGTGGATTCCCACAGTATTACAATGCTAGACGACCCGAATGGCGGATCCGAACCAGAGCCCGGTTTAGTCCGACGTTTTCAATTATCTTCTCAAAACATTTTATTGTGTCATTTCGTTGCAGAAGCGGTTTCAGTTTTGGGCAAGCCCATAATCATTTACAATTTCAATGCAATTGATAGGCCCGCCAAACATTTAACAAAAATACATTTACAAGGAAGACTTGTTCATGCCTTTTCAAAATGACATACAAAGATCAAGGTTCTGGATTTAACCTTTTGTTTACAAAAATACCACTTGTTCAAAGAGATGATATGCAAGTGCAGGTATATATACTTATACGCCGTACTCTCTCTATATTCTACTTATTTGCGATCTTGTCCTTCTTTTTCTTTGCTTTTCGATACTGCTCATAGATAAAAACTATCAGCTAAGCATTTTCATGCTTAGTAGTTACATCTGATTATTTGATATTAATTGCTTGGCATGCATTTAACATCAAACCATGTCCTATTATATCAACATATACTCATGCTAATCAATTCTACATGCTTTCATTTTTCAAGTCATTTATCGTATAACAACATGCATTTTCAATGCAATAATTCGATTCACAATTCAATTTATGAGATTTAAGCATATACATAAAAATCTATTACGCATTGATGATGGCTATTTCACCTTGACTATTCAATTCACATTTCTGGCATTTCGTTTGATGAATCCCTCCCTTATTATCATTCGGTAATGTGCTTATACATTTAACAATTCGATCTCCCATCATGACGGATGCCGTTTGGTGCATCCCGACACGTGGTATCACTTGTCGGTCTCCGTCATGAGCGGATGTCGTTTGGTGCATCGGAGCATGTGGTATCCGTTAAATGCCATACGCCATCATGACGGATGCCGATTGGTGCATCCGCCAGAGTGGGACATTTCTTCAATGCCATACGCCGTCATGATGGATCTTCGATTAGTGCATCCGCCCAGTGGGATATTGGATAATTTCGGTGCCATTGATGGATGCGATTGGTGCATCTCGTCATGCGGTTCGTCGATATCATTCAATTCCACATTTATGGCGATTCCGTTTGATGAATCCCGTCCTTATCATCGACTCACATTTATTTGGTTTTTCAAATATCACATTTTCAATTTCATATTCACTTTCGTATTATCTTTTCAAAGATACTCAATCATGTACTTATTCCATATACTCATTTGTAACTCATTTCATAGTTACTTGGTAGCTTCTGAAATACTTGAAATATAAGAATAGAGTCGGAAGAACAAGCCAGAAGGCTGTCGAATCTAGCTTCCTTTCCTTCGATCTTGATCCTAGGTTAGGCGATCATCACCCGTCCCTAGTCAATAACAATTACGTCACTCTTAGTGGATAATCAATTCTTAAACAATTTTAGTGAATTACAAATTTATTTCCTTTAACGGTCAGGTTAAGACAACTAAATCTGTAGAAACCATTCGTAAGCAGGCGTGAGTGCAATTACATTTTCCTTAGTCTATCATATTTGAACCCTCACTTTTCCCCAGAAAAAAAAAAAAAAATTGTTCATTTCATGAGGTCCTGAAACAATCGTGTATGAATCACAGGGACTTAACGATGCAAAATAATAAAAGCGAACATTGGAACAACTTTGTACCCGATACACCTTTGACTGTCTTGAATGCAGTTACCCTCTACATACGTCTTAGATACACCCTTGACGTCTGGAGTACATGTTACCATTTGCATACATCTTGAAAGTCTGACTCGGCTATCTGGGGTACACCTACGGGTTTTTGTCAAAAATGCGGGTTGCATTTTCTCACTCATTTTCATCTGCAATCTTCTCGATTAGGTCGTATCAAAAAATCCACCATGCGAATCTACCCAAAGAAACAACTCCAAAAGTGGTTTAGACTCGATAAAACTCTTTTCTTTTTCAAATTTGGGGCTTTCCCAAAATCGAATCAAGAGAATGAGGTTAGGGTTTGATTTTCTTACTATGAACCTCTTCAAAATCTCTTCTTGTATATGTTGTTTGGTCTCTTAGGAACAGAAATGAGAAGCAAAAGCCAACCCGAAGCCACTCCTCATACTGACCATAGATTTTTCTCCCTTTTCTCCTCTCCTCTTCCTCAAAAACGTGATTTGCTCATATGAGCCCTAAGACCAAGTTTGGTCTTTTAATTCCTCTCTAAGTGTAAGGCCGTGTTGGCACACACCCATTCTCATTTTTGTCTTAAGTCACTTAAGCTATATAAGGCCTTGTTTGGCCACCCAATTAATCCCATTTTCTATTTTTGACATTCTAACTCTTTATTTCACTTTAACATTTAAGTTATCATTTGACCCTTAGGTCCTTATTTTACAAATTTCCACGTTTGCCCTTTTTCACTGGGGTTATTTCCGGGTTCGATCAACTTTCTCATTTTAGCATATAATATTAAATCATATGCTCACACTTTCAATTTACATTTCACAATTTATCAATTTATCAAATTTCCCAGAAAAGTCCAAGTTTGACTCAATTCATACCCATAATATATAATAAAAATTATTATATAAATTCTAGGGTATTTTTAGGGCATTACAATGTGTGTGATTTGCTAGGGACCGGTGAGGATCACCTAACCTAGGATCGAGATTGAAGTCAAGCAAAAAGAAAGAGATAGATTTGGTTTGTTCTATCTTCTCCTATTCTTGTTGCTATATTTGAAATGCTTGTTCTAAATGTATAAGAAAAGCATATTGATTGTTTTAAATTGATTTGAGGCAAATGATTGTGAAATGTTTGCATATGAAAATTGCATGAGTATTGAAAATGAACTATTTATACAAATGTACATATTGTACTGTATTTTGATATAAAGGATTTGAACGCTCTTAATAGAATGTTAACCGTTTAATTTGCATAAAGGATAGATTGGTATACCAATAAGGGTCAAATTAGCAGTACTACGAACAAATGTATTGATGTGTCACTCCGATCAGCAGCCCAGCGGGACACTATCGGTAGTGTTCACTAATTGATTTTAATAACCGGTCCAATGACCAGTGGAGGCAGATGCGATTTATAAAACAAATGTTTTTATATCGACTGCGACCCGGCGGGACCATCTTACGTGATTAAATATCTGAATCCCAGAAAACATAGGTTAAATTCGTCGAGAGGCGGAATGAGATTGATAAATTGGAATTGAAAACATGATTGCAGTGAAATGAAAAGAAGAGCATTGTAAATGCATGATTTGGTTATAAATGATTTATTGCATATGAAAGTGTATATTTAGGATGATCAATGAACCATAAATGATTGTATATGAAATAAGTATATGTGTTATATTGACATTGATCATCCAAAAAGATTTGAAAGTTATGTTTAGTAAAACTTCATGATTTGATTTAAATTGAAACAGAAGAATGAAATTGTATAGAACCACTAAACATGAACATGCTTAGCGTATTGTTTTATCAATGCGCGTACCAAGTGAACAAGGAGTAAAGGCAAGATTGAGGAGCATCGAGTCATAAAGAAAGAATTGCGGAGTATGCTCCAACATATGCATTCACTCCATAGTTTTGAACATTGATATTTTGTAAAAACAATTTGAACTCTGAACATCTATTTTGTAAATCATTTTGAAAAGGCATGAATTGCCTTCATAGTAAATGTATTTTGTTAAATGTAAATGTTAATGGGCCTTCGTAAAAGAATTTCATTGAATTTGTAAATGTTTATGGGCTTGCCCCAAATTGAAATCACTTCTGCAAAGATTTGAAAACAAAAACGTTTATATGAATAAATGGATTTGATTGATGAAAGCTGACGGCGTCCCGGGTTTCGATTAGGACCGCCAATTGGGTTGGGCCCCGAACTCGGGGATCTGCAAACGCTCATATATAGCAGAAGAACTTCTTGGTGTCATTCATTGACGTTGATTGAATACCTTCGGGCATATTTTAGGCTTTTTTTGTCTTACGGCCCAAGACTTGTACAATGATGGTGCAATTTAGCGTGATGAATCTACGTGCCGAAACGCTGGCGATCTTTGCATAGTGCTTGATGGATCACGTGGTTTAACTTTATTCTTGGTTCCATTCACTGGCAGCTTTGATCTGTCTTACTTCCTGTATTCATCTCGCTCTTAGGGATGCAAGTAAGAATGGATACATATACACATCCCTCTTCACCTCCTCCCTCCTCTCTCATCCATCATCAATAGTAGTGTATTATCTTCCTCCCATTGTCACCTTCTAATTCTGTTTCCATGAATTCTTCATAAACAGCGTATGTCTTTTTCTCTTTTGCAGTTTTACTTTTTTGTTCAAGATTGCTTTATTCTTGTTGACTTGGCAGCACATTTGGATATACCTTGTTGAATGGGACCCATTAATAAACGGGTGGTACAAATCAGGTGATTCACTTACATTTTGTCATTAGACTGTGTTGCAGGTGTTTGTTTTATTTCTACAAAATGTATTGAGTGAGCAGTATAGATCTGAAGCCTCCACTTCCACTATTGTCTATAAACATGTGATTTTATTATGAATGGTCGAACAATGGCAATATATTATGAGGATCATTATATTAACATTATATAAATGTAAATTAACATAAAAGAAGTAGATCTAAGTTTCTAATGATGTCTATTTAATTTAAACTTTGGACTAACATTAATTTATTGATATAATGATTTAAATATTATGATATCTATTTATTTAATATTATTATGATATTTAAATATATCTAGTTTCCTAACATGATAATTATAGAATTGTTTAGTAATATGTCTAAGATCTAAGTTTCAGAGCATTATAAACTCAAGATTAGTAAATATTATGTTTCAAATTACTAAAATAAAATTATATTATAAAATGTTCAATTTACAGATGCTATTAACTACATAAATAACATAATTAATGAACCCAACAAATTATATTAGTTAAAGTATGTTATGAACTAAAAATAATATTATTAAGATATCTAAGAAGATCTAATTTCTAACATTAACTACAGTTCTCAATTGTTTGATAACGTAGCGATTCTTAGTAATATCCTAAGTTTCAAACATTATATAACTAAAAATTTAATCATCAAGTAATATGTTTCAAATTCTATGAACTGCTGTTTTTATAATGTTATATATCATTTTATACAGAAATCATTTGCAGGAGGTTTAATGGGCTTGGCGGGAGACATGATTTAGTGGTAGTGTGACTTGCTCATCCCGACGGATGTAGTGCAGCTGGGAGAGGATTCATCCTGGATGAAGGAACATGCTACGCATGAAAACTGATCTCAAGTGGGTGGGAAGGGTGTTGCCCCAGCATGGGTGAACAAGCTGCAGCAATATAGTTTATACAGCAGAGCACATATAAGCAGACCTTACACAGTGTTATATGGAGCTCTGTGTGATCTCTTGATTTTGTGATAAAGGGTGGGAGAAGAATCTTTGAATTGGGTTAGATGAGACACGTGAGAGAGGTGGATGTGATATGCAATCTTTATCGTGGAAGCTTGAGCTACAGCGAGCTGCAAGTGCAGCTGTAATAACCTCTAAAGATTTGGGTGGGATGATCATCTTCTTGAAGGTGATACCCTAAGAAAGGAGTGATCGGGATTCGACAATCGGAAGCTATATTAGAGTATATTAGACCCTTGGTACCCGAGAGGGAGTGACACAGTTAAATATAGTTAGCTTTCTGTATTATTGATTTATCTAAGTGTACATGGATGTTCATATCTCCATGCTTTGAAAGTATACCCTAGATCTTACTCATGTGGTGGATTAGGGGGGCTTTGTAGTTGATCTCAGGATGGAACCTTCGAGGAAGGGACACATTGCATATCATGGATAGCAGTTAAGTTTCATGAACCATGGGGCTGATGAAGGTGTTGTGGCTATCGTGGAATAGAGGAGGCAACACGGAATCTCTGAGAGACCTTTAATAAATTACTGACTATCCATGTCTTGTGCAGGAAGAAGGTATGTTTTAGTCATTCATATTGAATGACTATTGCATATGCATGAGATTGTGTGTGCTGTGTGTGGGAATTTCGAGATGAAATTATTTTAAAGGAAAGTGTAAAACAGAGAAAAGTCGATTTTTTTACGAAAGGCAGCTTGATAGAATTGCTAGAATAATCTGGGTTGAAAGCTTGGGGAAATTTCTCAGATCTCGGATGATGAAATGAAACTCAGCATTGGATTCATCTCGCGAAATCTAGTTACCCAAATGAATTTTAGCTTCGGTCAGGCAATTGGATTTTCATGTTTAAAGGGTAATGGGTGTCGGCGACTCCCAAAGGGACGAAATTGTTAATAATCCCTAGAAAGTTGAGAAATGATTGAAATTGAGTTCATGAATATAAATTTGAACGAACGGAGGCAGAATCGTGGCCGGGGCCAGATAGGACCCCGAGGCTCAAGGGTGGACATGCCCAACGGCGTGGGGCCACATGCTTTCATTAAGTTAGGACAAGAGAGATTGGGGGCTGAAAAGTGTTTTTAGTTGACCGAGAATGGGAGAGAAGAGAGAAGGAGGCCAGGAACGCCAGATCTACGGAGTTTCGTTGGTGGTTTTAAGTAAACGAACAAAGTTCATCACATCCAGGGTGTACGCTGGGTACTGAAAGAAAGAGGTTTCACTAAAGGGTGAGAAGAGGAGATTTGGGAAGTGGGTTGTGGGAGTTGGAGGCTTTTCTGTATGAGCTTGCACCATCTTTGGAGCAGGAAAGGGTTTTTCATTTGAGCTGTTGGCAAAAGCCAGTTTGGGTTCACGCTTTCGATGTTTCTTCGCTGAGTTCACCTAGGCGAAGGAGTGTAGTCTTCGGGAAGATTGGTTCTTCACCTAGGCGAAGGATGGTTGGCACGGCGAAGGGATGGTTTTCTTAAGGTGAAGGAGTTCTTGCTGAGCGTATGATAACGCACTGGTGAGCAGGATTGAAAAATGGGACCTTACGGTTCGCCTAAGTGAAGACTATTTCGCCTAGCGAACCTTTGATATTCGAGCTTGTGTTTGCCAACTCTTTTTTGAAGTCGATCTCGTGTGGTTGTGGTGTTGCAAACAGCGAGGCCATTGTGACATTTGGGTGTGTCATTGCTTGACTAAGAGTGACATGTTTGGATGTCAATATCATGTTCTAATATGTTGACATGTGATGAGTTTATAATAATGTAAAAATCATGAAACAGCTTAGTTTGGCAAGGTGCTTTACTTGAAAATAGCAGTGTTTTGTTTGATCATCAATGTGGGAGTACCAGCGTGACGTGTGCGGTGTTACCGTGGCAGCCACTTTCCCGTGACGCGTAATGCGTGTTTGTTTTGGCGATCGTACTAATGACGTCGCCCGACGCCGAATCGATGATACCATGGCGCGATATATTGACATGAATGAAATGATGGCTGTGGAAGTCATACGGGTGATGTGATTTGTCGACCGCGATGGTAAGTGGATTATTGTCCATGTTATTCATTATGCATGTGACATGATATAACATGCAATGGCATATTACCGTGCCGCCGCGCTGCGGGGACATCGCATTAAAATGGGTGGCAGGTCGCTGGTGTGAATGAAACACTGGTTTGATGTTTTGATTGGTGGGCTAACAGTTAAATGGGACAGCGTCCGACGATCCTGATTAGATTAAAATGGTAGCTCAATATATTTCGGGTATCCGGCGAAAGGGATAGATCCCTGGGAAAGACTATAATCATAGTGGGACATAGTGGGGAAGTAATAAGAAGTTTATGGGTTTGGATTCTTGGCATATAGTTTTTGAATATAAAATGATCATTTGTGATGTATGCATCAAAAAACTTTGGACATAAATAAATGAAATTTGTTTTGAAAATGATCATTGGATGTCATCAGAATGTGAGTTTATCTGCATGGGCTTAAGGTGACGTATGAAGTCGGTGGGCTTGTTTTGCGATACGCGATTGAGTCATCTCGTTCGCCGCGCATGGCATGGGTTCCATATAAATTGGCATGTTGCGTTTGAGATCATGAATGTGAAATGTTAGTGAACATTGCCGCGTCGCCCGCGTTGAGGAGTGCTTTCGGGAGGTATTCTCTATTGGGTGTGGCTCGCCTCGCTATGCGAACGAGCCCTTTGGATCGGTCTACGGTGGGCGTGCTGGTTGAGGGCCGTGGCTGCAAAAGAGCGACGTAATGGCATTAATAAATCCTTTTGTAAAAAGTGCTTGGGACAAGCTAATTCTAGCTTGTATTTTTTATAAGAAAATTGTAATTAAATTCTTTTGGACTATTTTCCAATATAATTGAGATAATGTAATCATGGTAGAGGGTCATTGATTAGACTCTTACAGAGAAGCTGTATTTATGTATTAAATATAATATTGCCCAGTGATATGAATGAATGAGTCCGGTGGAGGGACGTGCTCCGAGTGGGTGCACCGATGGCTTCGGTCCTGGGGTTATTCATATCAGATCCGTACCAGACGGTGGGTGAATTCAAGATTGGGTGCGAGTGACAGGTGAGAAATTTACGAGTTGGCGTGGCTGGTCGCTGGGACCTCGGGTTTTGGGGGCGTCACGAGTTAAGTTTTGTGATCTTCTTTTGGGTACTGAAGTTTCAAATAAAGGTTTTACTAGCTCCCGGTATCTAACATTGCTTCTACTTTTTGGGTTTTCTTTGATTTAATTTGTTATTTGGAAATCATTATAAGATTGACCTTATTTATTATTGTTTCATGAGTGTGTTCTTAAAAATTTATTGGTTCTTCTTCTTTTTTGGTTTCTTCAGCATCAAATCATTTATCTTAAAAATTCTAAGTGGGGTTTCTCTATTGTGTTTTTCAAAATCTTTCCATATATTATACGGATTTATTTTACTTTCTAAAGGTTGAACTAGTTTTTCTAAGTCTAAAGAGTCTTATTTACCGTTTTATTTTAGATTTATTTTTCTTGTTTAAAAATTTGTTACTCTTCTTCTTCTTAAATTTATTCAGAAGCTATTTTCATTACAAAAATCATTACTCACCTCAAATTCTGTTCTTAAGTAGTTATTTTGTTCATATATACAATTTCTGGTTTTACTTCCAAATCTCTTGGTTCAAATGGATTGTTTATGATCTGATTTTTGGTTTCTTCTAAATTTAGTTTTTCAAATTGTTTAAAAATTATCACCTTTATTTTCTTTTGATTTATTTGTTTTCTTAACTAATTGTTAG
Source organism: Tetrastigma voinierianum (assembly GCA_016808115.1). Lineage (NCBI taxonomy): Eukaryota > Viridiplantae > Streptophyta > Magnoliopsida > Vitales > Vitaceae > Tetrastigma > Tetrastigma voinierianum. The sequence continues at coordinate 188,368 of JAEQBH010001769.1, forward strand.
GATTTACGATCTAGTTGTTGGTTAAGTTTTCTAATATTTCCTTTAGAAGTTTGTTGTTCTAAACTTTTATTTTTCTATTTCCTATCACGAAATTTAGCTTCTTTAACTAGTTGTTATTTTATATAGTCTGATTGTTCTAATTAAACATGAAATTTTAAAGTCTTCCAACTTCTTTTCAGTTCCTAGATTTGTATTCTGATTATTTTATTCTTTTTGTTGTCTTTCTTAGACTTTTTCTAAATTTTTTTATTTCTTGAAATATCACTATTTCACTTGTATTTTCATGTTTCTTTTAATACTATTTTTTGTTATTTCTAAGTTTCTACAAGGTTCCTTGGGAGAGGAGGAAATACATTTCTTATTTTGTAAATTGAGGTTCATAAATTTTCATAAATTTTCCACTATTTAAGTTCTAAGAAGATGACTAACGTAAAGGTTATCCAATATTATATTTTACTATTTGGGTTTCATGGGTTTGTATCAGTTATTTAGTAAGTTTCTTTGCAGTATTTTCATATTCGCACAAATATTTAAGAGAAACAAGAGTTAATATCTTTAGTAAAGTTTTTATACTAGTTCTTAAAGCATACGATTGATCTAATTTTCCTAAATTCTTCATGTTAATGTAAATTCTATTACTAAGTTCTTTTACGATTATAGTCTAAATTATAAATATATAGAAGGATAAGGAATAAAAAGACATAAAATAGCATAAAATCATAAACAAATTTCATAAAACAGATTCCAAACGATTTTTTACAATAATACTTTAAATGGGGTAAGATGAAGCTTGATACTATGGAAATGAATTTAAAAATTTCTCTATAATAACTAATTAAAATACAAGAGCTTTGATACACCATTTCTGTATAGACGAGAAAGAACCCATATGACAATCTTTCCTCAAAACTATGAATTAATAAAAATTTAAAACATCACTTTGTGTGAAAGGATAAACCCCAGAGACAGATAAAGTCTCCATAAAGCTGCAGGGGCTAAAGCGGGTAACAGAGTTATAGGTTGCAGACTAAAGACTCTAATTTTAAAATCCGTCTTTCAAAACATGGGTTAAAAAATTGACTGTTATAAAATTTTTCATTTCTATAAGAAAGATTATAATAGGATCCATGTATGTTAACTAGTAGTCTTATAAAATTAACATTCAACTGTACTTGTGAAACGATAGTGACTATGCGAGAAGCCATCCAGTGATCTTATTAGTCGGAATGAGTCTTTCTTATCTCAAAAGTATTTAACAAGAAGAAGAAAACATGTAAAAACTGTGATACCTTCAACCTTTACTTTGTACTTTAGGGCACTTGTCCTCTGAGGCATTTATTAGTCGTTAAAGGCATTCACTAGAGTTGTGTTGACTTCAAACTTTTACTTTGTACTTTAGGACACTTGTCCTCAAAGGCATTCATTTGTAAGTAGTCATAGCATTAAGTTTAGTCTTATCACTTGGCTTTGATGTCAAGTTTGAACTCATTACATAAAATGAACATAGTTTGTTTTTAGTGGTGAACTTATAAATGAGAGACATGCAGGAAATAGAAAGAAATATGGATGTATAGAGAGAGAGCAATACAGAGAGAGAGGGGTAATACGGAGTTTTGAGGAGAGATTGTCATATGGGTTTATGTTCTATAAGAGAAATGGTATCAGAGCTCTTGTATGTTAACTAGTTAATATAGAAAAAATTTTAAATTGATTTCCATAAAATGTAAAGGCTTCATGTTTTGATTTCCCAAAAGTATTATTGTGAAAAATCATTTGAAATCTGTTTTATAGAATATTTATGATCTTGTTGTATTTATGTCTTTGATTTGCATGTCTATCTAGTAATTTATGATTTTAGTTATAACTTGGAGTGTAAAATAACTTTTGTAATAAATTTACATTCAACGTGAAGAATTTAGGAAAAGTGCGTACTTTAAGAACTAGTATTAAAAACTTTATAAAGATAATATTAAGAACCTTATTTCATACAAATATCTGTGTGAATACAAAATATATAAAAGAAACTTACGAATATTTTATTACAAAGGCCTTAGTTAAAAGCGGAAATAAATAAGGATCAATCATGTTGATAAATATACTATGATTGACTCATCATGCTTAGAACTTAAAGGAAACGGGTGCATAGATATTTATGATCCTAGGCTGAGAAGATATGTTACCTAAGGTATGTAAAAATCCAGTTAAATAACAGAAATAAATATGAAAAATCATAAAAAATAGAAGGAAATAGTGATAAGTAAAGAAATAAGAAATTTAGAAAAAGTCGAAAAACAGGCAAAAATAATAAACAATTTATAGTACAACTTTAGGAATTAGAAAAGAAGCTGGAAGACTTTAAAATTTTTAGTTTAATTAGAAATAACTTAGACTATATAAAAGAACAACTAGTTAAACAAGATAAAATTTTATAGAAAGGAAATAGAAAAAATAAAAGTTGAACAACAAAACTTAAAGAAAATATTAGAAAAACTTAACCGACAACTGAACAATTGGTTAAGAAACAAATAAAATCCAAAAAGAAAGTAAAATGATAATTTTTAAATAATTGAAAAAACTAAATTAGAAAAGAAAAACAATCATGACATAAAAGATTCAAAATCCATTTGAACAAGATTTAGAAGTAAAATAATAAATTGTAGAAATGTCACTAAAACTAAAAAAAATGAACCTATTAATATTAAATTTTTGAGTGAAAATTTAGATTTTTTTTTTTAATGAAAATAGGTTGAATAATGAAGAAGAAGAAGAAGAAGATGAAAGAAAATCTTTAAAACAAGAAGAAAATAAATCTAAAAATAAACCTAGAAATAAGACTCTTTAGACTAAGAAAAACTAGTTCAACCTTTAGAAAGTAAAATAAATCCATATAATATATGGAAATATTTGAAACAATAGAGAAAACCTAATTTAGAAATTAAGACAAATGATTTAAGTGCTGAAGAAACCTAAAAAGAAGAAGAACCAATAAATTCTTTAAGAACAACAATTGTAAATACAACAAATAAGGTAAAATCTATGACATTTCCAACAACAATTAAATTAAAGAAAACCGAAATAAAAGTAGAAGCAATGTTAGATATTGGAGCTAGTAAAAATCTTTTATTTGAAACTTTAGTACCGAAAGAAGATCAACAAACCTTAACTCTGTGACGCCTAAAAACCCGGGAGTCCCGTTGACTAGCCGTCAACCTGCGGAATTTCTACCTTAGGTCATTTTGCACCAAATTCTTGGTAACGGAATGACACCTAAGTCTTGGTACCAGACCTAAGTACTCCACCATCGGACACCGTGTTACCTCTAAGACCACCGTGACGCCCAATCTCGTGCACCTCGCGACCACCGTCAACCCGCTAGGACATTTGTGGTCTCATATCACGAGACCTATACATGAGTAAACACCACATCAGCCCATACATCCATACTACAAAATGTATATTTTATACAAAAAGGAGGTAATTTATAATGGTATTTAATTGCAATTTATACAAAACTGATCGTTTCCGTAATTTACAAAATACTTAAAATAAGGCCGCTGGCCATTTTCGCTCTACTGCCTCAAATCCCATAATCTCGCCCCATGAGCCGCTCACCCGCACTGCCCCGCTCCTAAAAAGGGGGATCCCACGACGGGGTGAGCAATGCCTAGTAGTGGAACTTTCCTACATGAGTTACTCCCCACCTAAGTGCTCATGCAATGGCACACCAAATATCTGCCAAAACATATATGTTCCACCAAATGTCTACATGATATGGATGAGAATGCGACCACCCACTCCCATGTCTCGAGCCTCACTCACTCCTCATGCATGCTCTGCCAAATGTGAGAAAACATCGCCAAACAAAAAGATTTTGTTCTCGAGCATCATACCGAGTTTCTAAATATATCAACTACCCGAGGCGACCATTGATCATTTTTCAAATGGGGCCATGGTTAGCTCTAAGATGAATCATTGACAACTTCCGTTGTAATTCTTCTGAAAATCTTTCCCTTGAAATTCTCACGACCATTTTCTTTTCTTTTTCTTCATGTCACGACTCACACCTATCACTCTAGGTTCCCTTGCAATATGAAATGGGCCATTCCATTTCCACAACAATTCATGTTAATATATTAATCATGCATATATTAGCCGACTCATCCACATCATCATACATGTTAATATATATATATATATATATATATATATATATATATATTAACATGTTAATATATATTTATATTAACGAGCAACATCAACATACCATGGATAATTATAATTGATACATATAATTCTCTTCCATGCAATAACCCATGTTAATACATCATACAACATACATTAACATGTCATTCAAACTCGCATGTTATTCACATAAACCATAACACTCCATCCTAATCGGCCAAGACTAACTCCGACCTATCGACAATGTCCTCTATAGGAATATGGCTACAATCTTGACTCAATGGGCTTTCCATAGAGTCCAAGAACACCTTAAACGAAGTTCGGACAAAGAAGTTATGACCTTCCAAAGTTGGAGGTCACACATGACTAGGTAGTCCTACTCGGACAACCTACCTTACTTTCCCGGGAGCCCCTTTCTTGATAGCTCCAGTACCCACTGCCCTCTAAAGGCATCCTGCTAGAATCTTGACTCAATGGGCTTTCCATAGAGTTCAAGAACACCCAAAACAGAGTTCGAACGAGAAAGTTATGACCTTCCGAAGTCGAGGTCAAGATGACTAGGCAAATTCACCCTGACAGCCTACCTACTTTCGGGAGCCCTTCGCCATCTCAGCACTCCACGCTCTCTTCAAAGGCATACGGCTGGACTCTTGACTCAATGGGATTTCCATAGAGTCTAAGAACACCCGAAACAGAGTTCGGACGAGAAAGTTATGACTTTCCGAAGTTGGAGGTCACACATGACTAGGCAAATTCTACTTATTGGTCTTCCCATTTGCCCGGGAGCCCTCTCCGGCCATCCAAGACTCCAATGCCCCATAGGAATACGCATGAAATTTCACCAACGGGCTTTATAGAGCTCCAAGAACACCTAAAACAAGAGTTCGACTACAGTTATGGACCTTCCAAGTCGGAGGGTCACACATGACTAGCAAATCGCACCAGACAAGCCTACTTACTTTCCCTGAGCCCTTTCCGGCTAGTTTCAGATTCAATGCCCCATAGGCATACTTATGAATCTTGAATCAATGGGCTTTCCATAGAGTCTAAGAACAGTCTTAATCGGAATTAACGAAGAAGTTATGACCTTCCGAAGTCGAGGTCACACTCAAATAGGCACTCTACCGCTGCCTACCCAACCAAGACTAACCGGCCGGCACTGACCGCCCGACCGTCAATGTCCCCACAGAAACGGATGCAATCTTGACTCAATGGGATTTCGCCAGGCTTAAGAACACCCGACCGTAGTTCGGACAAAGAAGGCGACTTCCGAAGTCGGAGGTCATGCATGATCCTAGTCGATGGAACCCACATCCAGGAGCTCCATTCCTGGGTGAACCCATCCAGTGGTCAGAACCCATCCCGGTGACCCCATCCGGGCCTACAACTCCAAATGATACCTTCAACTAGATCTGTTCGCAAACTGAATCATAACTTAAGCCATGTGAGGTCCGATTGAGAAATTCAGAAGCCTAACATCAAGTTCACCGATGTGATACACTTACTGATGGACTCACTACCAAAATCCCTTTATTTCCTACCCAAAACTAAGGTTCTAAATTCCTACACGTGTACTTCACCATAATACGGCGCCTTTCCCATGGTTCAAAAACACAACTAAACATTCCTCTTCAAGGGTAAGGACAACTCATACACCTTCATTCATTTTAACTCTAACACATAAAAATGGCACACAAGGACAATTACTTAGTCCCATTAAACACCCCCTGACCGTCTAAAATACCCCCGAATCTCCAGCGATACCATCCCAAAAAGTCTTGAACGGTTCACACCCGCCACTCATGACCTCACACAACCCTCGGGCCATTCGAATGGCCCCAAACAAGGACAAACCAAGTAGGAGAAACTCCTCACTCTTGAGTTTTTGTCAAACTCCCTAACCTCGTGTCTCTATGCTAAGCCTCGCTACTTATAATAAACTTTTCCTTCATCCGCTTGAAACCACGGTCCAGATCGTGCTGGGAAATTTAGAGAGAATGTGGAATCTCTCTCTCTAAAACTCTTTCTTTTTCTTCCCCTTTATTTTCTGCTCTTTTCTTTTCTCCCATCCCACTGCTTGGTCCAAGATGGACTAAGAGCTTGTCCTTTCACTTGCCACATGTCCAATTCTCATCACTCTTAGGATTTCCCTTATCCTCTTATCCATCTACCCTGGATTTCCCTCCAATGACATGATGTCACATGTCACCTATAGCCCATACTTGAGCTCATTGTTTGACTTGCTCACAGCTTGGCACATGTCTCATCTCGAGCCACTAAAATGCCCCAAGTGTCCTGCACAACTCTTGGTACCTTGAAAAACGTGAAATTCCGACTGTCTTGGAATTCGACGAAATTCGACGCCAGAATAGATTTCATGAGACGATTCCAACCCGCAAGTCTGCCATCATCCAAATATCTTAAAAAATTTACGGATTTTGACCGAATTTTTACTTTTTCTACCCTTCCTCAAAATCTCTGGATTTTTCTGGGTTTCACACCACTCGATACGTCCTTCATCTGGGACCCATTCATTCATTTCAGAAGTTAAAAAATAAGGAGAATAATACACTAAGTATGCCTCCCAAAGAATCCATCACCACCCTCTACCATTATTACATACCCGACTATATCGACAATAAATTAAAAGAATTTAATTACACTATTTTATACAAAAATACATGCTAGAACTAGCTTGTCCCAAGCACTTTTTACAAAGGATTTACTGCCGCCACATGTCGGCCTCTTGCAAAAAAAAAAACAAGATCGTCTGAAAGGCCATCCACCGGTGTAGATGTTTGCTCATGAAAATATAGATTAAAACGACTCAATTTAACACTTACACAAGAGCCTTACAATTTCCCGTGATTCAAAATGTTGAATAGAGTTGTTTGAAAATGAATAAAACTGATTTTAAGGTTCGAATTCACGGGTTTATTCTGGCGGCAAGTGCACAGTCATACAAGTAGTAAAAAATGGATATAAGTCCGCATCATTCTCACATGGATTGACAAGAATGTTGAAATCAACTACCCTAACTACTCAAGATCCACACTATTTGAACCTCCTTTTAATAGTTTGAAAACTGAAATTTACAAGACAAGATAATCCTATATTACTTTCATCTAATGAAAATAAAATTTGAATTAAACTAACAAAATAACCGGATCGCATCGCCTTCGCTAGAAATGGACACCGAGATGAAATTGCCAGGAACGGGGTCAATTTCAGATTATAATCCATTGATTCTATCTATCCTGATTTGGATCTAGATTTGTCAAAGATGCCTGATAATGCAATTTGGATTTCTCCCTTAATTCACCAATTAGAGATCCTTGCTTCTCTCGAAGACATGGATCTAATCAGTTACTCGTATTATAATCATTCTTTATAAGATCTAGGTATTTTTTTTTTCAATACTTTATACCCATTTCTTAAGATCATGCATTTCTCAAGAATTCAAGTCCGTAAGTGCAAACCTCTACAAATTTGATTTGATGATCATCTTTAAATCTGGACATTTTCTTTCCTTGGATTAGATCTCAACTAACAAGGATCAAGATCTTTCCACCAGATTAAGTTGAAATCTCTGATTATTTAAAATGATAAATAATCCCCTTCAACTTCAACTATGAGTGAAAAGGGAATTTATCAAAGTGAACTCTCAGAGCCCATTAGTTCTTCAATAATGGTCCAACATACCCACAAATTGAATGTTCCAAGCTCTTAGGAATCTCCATCTCTATGTCACTCAGAGGGCTACCTAGAAATCAGAGCAAGAAACAATCCTTGAGATGGTATTTGGCATCACTATCGAACAACTCACCTCGAACAACATCAATCAAATAAATCAAAATCCCACCTCGTAGAAATTCCTCTAATTTGCTATAAAGATCAGACCAATGTAAAATCCATTCCAATGGAAGCTTCACTTCTCAATTACAGAATTACAATTGACAATGGTGTATTGATCAAGAACATCCACTATAACTGTAATAAACTGAAAGAAACGAATTCTAGAAATTGTCTAGACTTCATTGATTCCAAGCCGTCATTGGAAAAGAAAATGAAAAAATTAAATCTAGCTTCAACATTCAAAACAGATTACTGGTTCAGATCCAAAAAAGAAAAGAAAAGAAAAGAAAATCTATTCTAAAATATATAGTGAGTCTTCCTCATCCTCCCGATAGGGTTTCGTAAACGAAAGTCGCCTGCGCTGTAGTTTTATTTATAACTTTTTGAAATTGGGCCGGATTCCAAGGCTCCGTATTTTTCCCCAAATTACCGGCCCACCATCGTTTTAGTCAGCGACTCTCGTAAGCTCGGCTCGTGACATCATTTGTGCTCCGATCCGCTGTCTGCCGTGACTCCTCGTGAACCGGTCGCAACGCTCTTTCAATTTGTTCTTGGCAATTGGCGGAGTCGCGACCGATGTTTTCGTTGCAATTGGCTTCCGGGTACCGCTTTGATTAGTGGTCGCGACACCTTTACACGCATATCATTGACTCTTTTGCCTATTCATGTGTGTCGCACTTAGAAATTCGCTGTTTTCATTTACTTAGAAATTTTCATGAAAATCATCAATTTGTGCTGCGACTGGATTGTCGCCGTGACCATGTTAGTTTCAAAGCAGTTGATGACTCGTTGCGCATAGCCTTTCTCGTTTCTAGCGCTTGATGTCGCGATCACACTCCCCGCGTCACGACTGACCGCTTCTTCCCTTTGCTGAAATATATGTCGCGACCTCAATTTTATGTTGCGACATCAATTTCTGTTTCCAACTATGTTGATCTTTGTTGGGCGATAAATATTTTTCTCGCCCTTAATAAATTCCTATGTCGCGGACTTTAGTTCCATGTCGCTGACTGGCCGCCTTCGCTTATCGCACTCAAAATGTGGACTCAAAAGCATGTCGCGACACCATTTCTATTGTCAACCACTAATTCTTGGTCACAACTCCCATTTTCATGTTGCAACTTAAATTGTTTGTCTCTTCATTACCTTGTCGCGACATGGGAAATAGGTCGCAACCCAATCGTTTCTTTTCCCTACTGAAATCTATGTCACGATCTTAAAAGCATGTCGCGACATTATTTTTTCCCATCTCGTCGCAACCTCATTTCTTAGTTAAAACAATTTCTTCTCACTTCAGCTTCTTTTTACGGTCATGAACTAAAAAGTATGTCGCAACTGAATGGTTGCCCTTATCACCTTTGCTCTTGTTACAAGTTGCCTAAACTTTGTTGCAACATGTTTTAAATATTTGGCTCATTTTTATGTCGCGACATGAAATTCTGGTCGCGACCTCGATTCGTGTTCTCAACTTACATTTTTGTTGCAACATCAAATTCCCTGGTAGAGACCTTGCAAGTCCATTTAGCAGTCTTCCCTGGTCACGACATCAATTATCTATTGCGACCAACAATGTTTTCTTTCTATGTCGCGACCTCAAAAACGATGTCTTGACATGATCTTCCCTTGAAGCTCTTTCTGTCTTGGTCTCAACAAATTTTCTCCCATCTAATAGCTACTGGGCTTACTATCACTGTCGAGACCGAGTTCTCTGGCTGCGACTTCAAACCGCTAGACATCACCATTTGTCGCGACCTCAAGAGTCTATCGCGACCCAACTACTTGACTAGATATAGCTTCTGTATACTTGCTGAAATTGCCATTTCTTCTGTAAAAGTTTGCAAAATATAAATTTGATAAAATTTCCATATTTCTGAATAAAAACAAGAAATTATATTTTAAAAAAAAACATATAAGAAAAATGGATTAAAAGTGAATGAGTTTTTGACTCATCAAATTCCCCCAAACTTGAAATTTTGCTTGTCCTCAAGCAAAGAAAAGAAAGAGATGTTTGTCCTCAAACAATTTAATCTTATTTTTAAGGACATTTTTCTATTTCATACTTCAATCTTTTCTGATTCCACCAATTGACTTGAAATAAGAAGGTTGCAGTATTAATTCAAACTTCAGTTTCCAAATAAGAAAAAGCAATGGTTCAACCCCTATCACAATAAACTGATTAATTCTACATATAAATAGTTATGTCAATAGATCTTATGTGTGAGTGTGTGTAGGTCTTCTTTCCTCTTCATCTTCTTATTGAATTAGTTAATCTTTTGGGATTCTCCTTAGAACATTAGTCAAAATCCCATAGGCTTGTTTTTCATATTGATCTCCACTAATGTAGGTAAATTCAACCTTCAAAATTAAAGAGGTCTTTAGGGCTTGTAATGTCAGGCTTGGGTAATTGGGTAGACAATTGGAAATTTTACACTTCAAATTACCCAGATTCCACTTTTTTCATTTCTGTATCAAATTACCCATACTTGGCTTTTGTACATATTCTTGAATATTGTGGCTTCTTTGGTTGCCACCTTAAATTTATCAGCCCAGTTCCTTTTACTGGAACTCTTTTGTTTCTCTTTTTCTGTCAAGAGTTAGGAATAATGCAATGTTTTGTCTTCTTAGGCTTTCTATCACTCTTAGAGAACTGGTTGTGCAACTCCCAAACCAACTGACATTAGGGCAATACCAGGGTGTTAAAACACCCCTAAGAACTTAATTGTTCAAGAGAGATAGGCCACAAGACAAAATTTATTCTCTTCTTTTGACTTATGTACCTTCTACACCTTATCCCTTTTTGCAAACCAAATAAAGTATATTCCCCCAATCTTATCCCCTTCTGCACCTTAAACTTCTTGCTCTGAAAACTGGGTAATGTAGGGTTCTTTACTGTAGGATCATTTTAAGGGAGGGACTCTAGGTTTCTAATTGTTGCTATTTGAAGAAATTAGTCATTTTGGCTCAAAGTATGGAACTAGAGTGTATGCCCTTGCATATAATGAGGGTAGGCTTGAAAAGGTTCAAACTTCCAAAAATGGCCTTTATCATTTCTCATAGGTTGTTTTACTCTAGGATTTGGCCACCACATTTAACAAGTTCTAGACTCAGACTCGATCGTGAATCATCCCGTACATGTCCTTAATCTTTCTCAAATTTGTTAAGGAATTTCTTGACCATGTGTATTGTTTTCCCAAAATCTGTATTGACTAAACTGTTTATACACATCAATTCAACCACCTTACTTGTTCTTTCAATTGTATACCCATTCTCAATTCTACAATTTCAACCTAATTCAAACTCAAACTGTAGCTTCTTATTTCAGTTCAAGGAAGCCTGTTCTTATTATTGTCACAGTATTGTTTTGGCCCTATTTAGTGGTTATTGTGCCATTTACAATGAAGATTCGAATTACAGAGGATCATTTCTTCTCGCATAAACAAATAATGACACAAACAACCAACTTTTCTCCATCAATGCAATGTATCCAACAACAATTCACCTATTCAACAATTATTAGATTTCAATCAAATTAGCTTACTCACAAAATTTTCTAATTGCTTTTATCGAGCAACAAAACCTATAATTTATCACACAAGAAGAACAAATTACAAGACATTTTTAAGTGAATCAGTTGAATTTTTATTAATGATGGAGTGCGTAACAAATGGAAGAGGAGAAAAGGGAAGAGAGGTCGCTCAATTCATTTTTCTTTCTTTTCAGAAGACTTGAGGGTATGATGTTTGAGGGTTTAGGTCAAAACTGAGCTATATATGAGGGAATTGGTAGATTTGGATGTCGACATTTTCTCGTCTGTAATTTCCTTTGTTTACTCGGTTGGTGTCATCAATGATCTTCATATGAGTAATAAGTTGGTCTTGCCTCTTGCCAACATTATTGATTGTGCCTTCAAGCTCAGAAATAAGGCTCAACAAGTTTGACAAATTATTATTTATCAAGTCTAAACTTTCGTGCCAGATTTTTCTTCTGTATACATCATTATCTTCCAGCTCCCTATCTTTCTCCTTCATCAACCTCCCAAACTCCTTGAATTGCTCCTTATACAGGTATTTGAAGGCTTCAATCTTCTTTAGCATGTTACCCTCCATCTCATCTTCTTTTTTTCATTTCTTCTTTCCATTCTTCTTCTTTTTGTCTTAGATTCTGCTCCCATAATTGTTCCTTCCTTCTGAATTCAGCTTCTAAGAACTCCTCTCCGATCTGTTGATGCTTTTCCCATTTATGCTCCCTTTCTTCCATATATTTCTTAATTGATCTCAGCATCTCCATGATTTCAATGTTCCCTGCATCCTTTCTAGAGCTCTCAGCCAGCTCAGTGGAGATCCTCTCTCAATCTCGTGTCCCGAATGGCCTGGTGAGGGCTCACTTCATGAAAGGCATCTCTTCTTCTTCCTCGTCGAGGAACTGCTTGTGACGCTTCCACTCCCGCTATCATTCCTCGCGCCGCCTTCTTCTAGTTCCACAATTTCCTTATGCTTTTTATTCCTGGGCCCTTTTGTTACACCTGTAAGGGTCAGAGGAGAAGCCTTGGGGCATGTTTCTTCTTCGTCCCATGATCCTCTCACCCCAACTAAGATGCATAGTTTGTTGATTGTTGCTGGGTGAGGGATTAGTCCTCTTATTACTTAAGTGGTACCCTCTGATAGACCCCTCAATCAAACCTCCAACATTCATTTTATAGCCCTTCAAAAGGCACAAAAATGATCTGTCTCTTGTTCTCTCACCGAGCAAAGATGTTTAGCTGAAGGATTAACGAGGATGTGAAAATGTGAATCCGCACCTAGCTTCCTCAAATGTAGGATCCTCTATTGATAGCTGCCATGAGGGTTCTTCCTTGTGGCTTCCCTTCCCCTGCCCAGCAGTTAGGAGGTCACTAATCTTCTCATGATCAGGTTTTCTACTCACCTCTCTTGAATTTAGAACCAGGCTTTGAAATTTTAGTTTGAACATTTACTGATTTTCAGGCTCCAAAAGGTACCTTACTCCGCATGTAAATTGAGTCTTCTCTCATCCCCACCATGTTTGCATAGAATTCTCTAGGTAGAGCAGAGAAACCAGGCGCCTTGTGTGCGCAAAAGAACTCCCACCCTTTATTTTCTATTATCTCATAAAAAGGGGGAAATCTTTCCAAAACCCTTTTCACAGTTAGTCTTTGCCGCCCACAGCCTCATCTCCATAAATCTTAGGGCTTATGCAAAGACAAAGTCTTTGCGCTCTCTCGCTTCTTCTTCGCGCCTCACCGTTCCCTGCCTTTTGCAACCCTTTTTCCTCAACCGGCCTTCTATCGTGGGTCAATCTCTGCTCGCACTGACTGTCTCGCATCGAGGTTCCAAGTGAACCTCCTCCACCCTAAGACAATATTCATTCATGAGATCACAATTATCTCATAAGATCTTGAAATAAAGGTTTTGCTATCTCGCCATGGGTGAGAATTGGAATTGACACTAGATTTAGGGTTTTAGTCGAAGAGAGAAAGAGAGTAGAATGGTTAGTAAAAGATACCGAATGGAAGTTCTTGGGGAAGAGATTAGCCGTCATTGTTTGATGGGCTTAATGTTATCATTGTTTTAATGAGAGTTGTGACTTTAATTTATAGGTTACAACACAAATTCCTAACAATAACTGCCTTATTTAATGTTGCGACACCTAAGTTAGAATGTTAAAACTCGCCATTGTAATTTGACACCCCGGTCGCGACCTCCTTAGGCCTGGTCGTGACTAGAAATGCAGTCCAACCAATAAATTGAAGCAAATCCATCTTTCTTTTTGCCATCATTATAGGTCGCGACCAATTTTAATAAGGTCGCGACATCATGTCTCTGACCAGTCATTTAGATGGCAACATGATGTTGCGATCAGCGGGGCTAATGTCATGACTTCAAACTTGTTCCCCGAACATAAGACTTATGTTGCTAATTTGGAAATTTCTTCAATGTTTTTCAATTCAGAATCGCCGGACTCAAAAGCATGTCGCAATCCCAGAAAAATTTCCCGTCTCCGTGAATGGGCCTAAATTCATACAAGACTAAATCAATAAACCCAATTCAAACAAAAACAATCAACCTTCATCATTTAAATATGCAACAAATCAACTCATGAAGCAATCAGATTCAATAGTGAATTGGAAATTCCAATTCCCCCAAACTTCAATCTTGCATTCTCTAAAAAAAATAACATGTATCAGAGAGTTGATTACTTCCCTTTATGGTCTTGTGTGCATATTGGCAACTATAAATACAGACTCCATCTCTGTTCATGCCCTTACTGACCTGTAAGCACAAAGCAGTAGAACAACATAAATAACATTTAACAATAAACACAAGCTTATCTAGAAAACTGAAAATTTTAAAAACATAAATTGACTAATAAAACTTAGAAAGAAGTTGTTGTATGGGTTGCCTCCCCAATAAAGCTGCCTGGGCTTTCAGTCTTTAGTCGACTTTCACGCTATGAAGTTCTTGTTTCAACTCTTCTTCACTAAGAACTAGGGTATCAATCATATTTCTTCCAAGATACCGGGCCTAATCACCGACCATTCACTTTAAACTTCTCCATTACTCGGTTTTCAAATGTCACCGCTCCCAAAGGTCAGACTTGCCACTATCAGAGGCGGCCACTCCATTTTGATTTTAGTTTGCCCGAAAAAGCTTTGGGCTTCCGAGTTGAATAATGATTCGATTCTTGCCTAAATTCTCTCCTCAAAATCCTTTGATCATACCATTTCTTTGTCTTGTCTTTGTAAATTCTAGCATTATCATAGGCTTCATTCCTAAACTCTTCCACTTATTCAATAGAGTAGCCTTTTCAAAGATCTTTGAATTCAAAATTTAGTTTCATATTCAAATAGCCTTATTCCAATTCAAGAGGGAGGTGACAAGGTTTACCAAAGACACTCGTATGGGACATTCCAATGGAGTCTTATATGCTGTTCTCGTATCTTACAATGTATCATCGCTTTAGAGACCAATATCTTCTCGTTTAAGGGCCTTTTCCTGCACTTTCTTTATCTCCCTATCGAATCTCACATTGCCATTTTGTTTATGACGGTGTTGCAACCATTATATGTTTGATTCCATATCTCGCCATGAGTTTCCCTAAACACCTTGTTTGCAAAGTGGCTTCCTCCATCACTAATAATAGTTCTGGGTGCTCCAAATTTGCTCAAAATATTCCTTTATAAGAATCCCACAACTGTATTAGCATCATTCCTGGGACAAGCTATCGCCTCCACCCATTTGGGCACATAATCCACAACTAGGAGTATGTATAGATTCCCAAATGAGGATGGAAAATGCCCCATAAAATCTATTCCCCACACATCAAATAACTGCACCATCAAGATACCTTGCAGGGGCATTTCATGCTTTTTGCTAATGTTACCCATTCTCTAGCATTTATCATAAAGTTTAACCCATTCAAAACAATCCTTGAAAATGGTGGGCCAATAAAGTCCTGCTTAGAGAATTTTGTGGGTTTTTTTGTCTCTTGAAAAATGTCCTCCATATGGTGATGCATGACACCCATGTAAAATTTTTCCTTGTTCACTTTCTGGCACACACCTGATTATCATATCAGCCCCTATTTTGAATAACAGTGGGTCATCCCATATATAAAATCTATTGTTAGTTCTCAACTTTTTTTTTTCATCAACTCGACTCGTGGCATAACCCATAAGCTGTGAAATTGATAATGTCAAAAGATACAAGGTGATTGAATGACAACCGATCAACTGCTCATCCGGGAAAATTTTCCTCGCTAATTTGCCTCTTCTTTCACAAGAATTTTCAATTTCACAAGTGATCGCCTATCACATTATCACAACCTCTTCTCGTCTCGATTCCGTATCAAATTCTCAAGTAACAATACCCATCCTGCTCGTACTCTTCGCTTTAGCTTCTTTCTTTGCCATCAAATATTTAATTGTCGCACGATCGTATGGATAATACATGACCCCAATATATATGCCCTAAACTTTTCACATGCAAATACCATGGCCAACATCTCTTTTTCAGTAGTTGAGTAATTCTCTTAAGCTTTATTGAAGGTTTTGCTGGCATAGTATATGGCCCTAAACATTTTGTCAGCTTTCTATCCCAATACAGCTCCCATTGCATAATCACTAGCATCACACATAATCTCAAATTCACTATTCCAGTCTGGTTTGGCCATGATGGGAGCTTCAACTAATCTGGATTTGATCTCTTCAAATGAAGATTGATAAGCTGCATCAAAATTAAACTTGGTATCCTTTTCCAATAGCCTACATAATGGTCTTGCAATTTTGGAGAAGTCTTTGATAAATCTTCTATAAAAACCAGCATGTCCCAAAAAACTTCTTATTCCCTTGACTATCAGGCGGCAAGAGTCTTTATAATGGAAACCTTTGCTTGGTCCACTTCCAGTCCTGTTGCAGAAATTCTATGTCCAAGGACAATGCCTTCTGTTACCATAAAATGACATTTTTCCCAATTCAAGGCTAAGTTCTTGTCCTAGCACCTGTGAAGTATTGTCCCCAAATTTTGCAAGCAATGTTCAAAACTGGATCCATAAACTGTGAAGTCATCCATGAATATCTCCAAAACCTCCTTTGTCAAATCTAAGAACATAGACATCATGCATCTTTGAAATGTAGCAGGAGCATTACATAACCCAAATGGCATTCTTCTAAAAGCAAAAGTACCATAAGGGCATGTGAAAGTAGTTTTCTCCTGGTCCTCAGGTGCAATAGAAATTTGGTTATATCCAGAATATCCATCAAGAAAATAGAAGTGAGGATGTCCTGCTAACCTATCTAACATCTGATCAATGAAAGGCAAGGGAAAATGATCTTTCCTGGTTGCAGTATTCAATTTTCTATAATCTATACACGCCCTCCATCCTGTCACAGTTCATGTAGGAATCAGTTCATTCCTTTCATTTCTGATCACAGTGAATCCATCCTTCTTGGGGACCACATGAACTGGGCTCACCCATGGGCTATCTGATATTGCATAAATAAATCCTGCATTTAGCCATTTTAGTACTTCCTTTCTTACAACATCTTTCATCACAAGGTTTAGCCTCCTTTGGTGTTCAACTGATGTTTTTGCATCATCATTCAGCAGGATTTTGTGCATGCAAATAGAAGGACTGATACCCTTAAGGTCTTCAATTAACCAGGCAATTGCTTCCTTATATTTCCTGAGAATTCTTAGTTTATCGTTTCTTATTTTTATTCAAGTACTCGATATAATTATCGGCTTTTGCCCTTCGTTCTAAGAAAGCATACTTCAAATGACTAGGCAATTCTTTCAATATTAACCCTTCTGCACTGGTTTCTTGCTCAATTGTTTTCTTTTCCCTATTGCATGAATTTTCTGTACTTTTGTAATTCAAACTCCAAATTGCTTTTGTTTTGGAATTCGAATGTAGCACCATAATCAACACTCTCAAGATAATGGAAATTCATCTCATTTTCATTGATAGAATGCTGAAGATTACAGTCAGAGTTCAGTTAAAAAATGAATGGATAAATGCTATCTATAGCCAAGGCGCTTCTCAGATCAACATTAGGTCAGGCTGCTTTTTGTCGAGGTTAATTGCATCGCTTCATCTCCCACTCTCAGTGTTAGCTCACCCTTTTGTACATCGATCAAGGCAGCTCCAGTTGCTAAGAAAGGTCTTCCTAACAACAGAGGAACTTGGGTATCCTCCTCCATCTTTATAACAACAAAATCCACAGGGAAGATAAATTTCCCTACCTTGACTAGAACATCTTCAAGGACTCCTTCTGGTTGTGCCATTGACTTATTATCCATCTATAGTGTGATTGCTATTAGAGTAAGATCCCCCAAACTTAGCCTTTGTACCATTGATAAGGGCATCAAGTTGATGTTGGCACCTGAGTCACATAAGGCTTCCTTGAATTCATATTTCCCAATGGAACAGGGAATGGTAAAGCTGATTGGGTCCTTCATATTTGCTGGTAGACTCTTTTGAATCATTACACTGGCAAGCTGCGCTTAAACTCACTATTCCTTCTCAACAATCTCCTTCTTTTTGCTCAATATATCTTTTAGAAATTTGGCATAATTTGGCATTTTAGTGATTACCTTTGCAAAGGGGATATTAATTTCTATCTTCTTGAATATTTCCAAGAATTTAGAAAATTGTTCCTCCCTCCTTGCTTTCTAAAGTCTCTGTGGGAATGTAACTACAGATGTGTAAGCTTGAATCTTCTCCTTAAGTTTTTGCTCACAAGGTACTCCAGTTGTTCGCTTGTACTTGTTTTCAATTTCTACAACCAAGCCTGACCGTTTCCTTCGTCTTCTTCCACCCTCTTCTTCTTTTGGTTAGTCTTTCTTCTTTCGCTTCTCCGTCGTCATTTCCCCTACTAATTTTAGCCGAACTTCCATACGCCTTTAGATTTTTCAGGTCACTAGGGAAAGCATTCTTGGTCTCTTTCTATAAGGTCAAAGCCAACTGCCCAACCCGTGTTTCCAAATTCTGAGCGTAAGACTTATGCTTGTTCGAAAAATCGAGTGTTGATTTAAAAGCTCGAACTTAGTAAGTTTCGCTCACGGAGGTTCGCAGACCCTTTTATTATCCCCCCATGAACTGCAAAGATCCGCTCCTCAAAGGTTTGGGTCCTCTTCTGACCTTGATATTCATTTCTGTTTTCTCCCTGTTGTTGCTGCTGCTGGAACCTTGGTGGTTAATACCCTTGCTGGAGATTCTGCCCATGTCTTGAGCCCTGTGACGCTCCTCCACCATATGAGAAGTTCTCATGGTTCCTTAGTGTTTGGATTATAATGTGTAGGCGTGTGCCAGTTAGCTTGCTGATAGCTTTTGTTCATTCATGTACTCGCCTCTCAACTTGATAGTGGATCTTCTTCGCTGGTCCCCGCACTTCTTCTTATCCCATTTCTTCCATCGCCTCCAATTTCATGAGCGCAGCGCCTTTTTCTCCTATTTATCCATCCCGTGCATTATAGCATCAAGTTTCGCTCCATATAGCCATCTTATTTAGCTCAATGACCCACTCCCTCTGTTTCTACCGTTCCTCAAGATTCAGAGGAGCTTATGTTTCGCATTTCTCTGGGCCGACTCGCAACAAACCCTTGCCTCCTTTGCACTTTTCCTCGAATGCCCCACGCTGAAGACATCTTTAAGATACCCCTTAAGTATCATTCAGAGTGGCAGACACATCCATTGATCTTATTCATACCATGCATAGATATCTCTTTAGCAACCTTGCATCTTCCCATGCAAAGATATAAGCTTTCATCCTCCCTTTGAACACTATGATTTCCTTCTTCTTTCGGGATAGGATGGGGAAAGGGAATCGCTTAGGTATGCTTCCCACCACTCTTCCCATGTATTAACTTAGCCATGGTAATGATTCATACCATGTGGCAAAGAATATTCTTAAGGAAAAGGGGAAGAGGTGTGCTTTATCACCTATGGTCTGCACTGCTCACCTTAATCAGACATTTTCCATCCTCGAGGAATCAAGGTTCTCATTAGGATTCTTCGTAGCTGGATGGCCGCGAAATTGATTCTACCGAACCATGGTGATCAAGGCCGGTTTCGCCAAAGTTGCTAGCCTTACAAAGAAGTCACCGACCATCGAAAGTATTCTCGCTTGATGACAAGCTTCCGTAAATCCTCCAGATCTTGCATCGGGAGGCCTTCTCGCATCGCTTCGCTCAACCGTCCTATCACCCTTTTCCCCATCCGCCATGGCTGGGCCGCTCCGCTACTTTCTTAAGCCCTCGCAGTTCTTCCGATTCGCATCTACAAGAAACACGTATGACCCGTTTCAGGCATGAAATAACTTCCTAAAATGGAAACATATGAGACTCACTGGAAACAATGTATTAAAAATCATATATTCTTAAGCTTAAAAGATCGTGAGTACAAGAATCGTTGTTAAAACTGCTTTTGTGAATTTCTTTATAAATAAAGAAAAATGTCCAAATTAGCATTTATCTCTTTGGTCGTAATATCGATTTATTCAAACTTTTCAATCCACCCTACAATCCGTGCCATAAAACTTTGTTTGTCTGTGAAAATATGACCAACAAGAGCCTTACACAATTTTCAGATATATGTCAAAGTCAATAGAGTTGTTTGAAAAATGAATAAAATTGATTTTATGTTCGAATTAATAATGGGTTTATCTATGATACCGCAAGTGCAATGTTATACAAGTAGTAAAAAAATGGATATAAGGCCAGATCATTCCACAGATTGACGAATGCTTGAAATCAACTACCTTAACTCCTCAAGATCCACACTATTCAACCTCCTTTTGGTCGCTTGGAAAACCTAAATGTACAAGACAAGATAATCCTATATTACTTTCATCTAATGAAAATAAAATTTGAATTAAACTAACAAAATAAACTGGACTGCATCAGTTCTCTGCTAGAAATGGACACTGAGATGAAATTGTTTGCGGGAAATCCACAATTTCTCGCATTATAACTATCGATTTTCTCATCCTCGATTCGGGATCTAGGATTCACAAAGATGCCCCACAATGCGCTTAGATTTCTCCCTTAATTCAATAATTGAGATCCCGTTTCCTCAAGACTCGATCTAATCAGTTATTTGTATTCTAATCATTCTTTATAAGATCTAGGCATTTTTGTTTTTCAATACTTCATACCCATTTCTTAAGACTGCAAATTTCTTGCACCCTAAGTTTGGGTAAGTGCAAAACCTCTACAAATTGATTGATGACTCCTCCTTTAAACTGGAGATTTTTCCTTCTCGATTAGATCTCAACTAACACAGATCAAGATCTTTCCACCATATTAAGGTGAAATCTCTGACATTTAAAATGATAACAACCCCTTCAACTTCAACTATGAGTGCAAGGGAATTTATCTAAGCGAACTCGAGTCTATTGGCCTTTCAATAATGGTCCAACATACCCAAATCAATGTTCTAAGCTCAGAATTCCATCTCTCGTGTCACCTGTTAGGGCTTCCCCGAAATCGTGAGCAGAAACAATCCCCGAGACGGGTATTCAGACTACTATCGGAACAACTCAATTTCTCGAATAACAACAATCAAATAAATCAAAATCCCAATTTCGTGAAATTCTTCTAATTTAGCTTAAAAGACCGTGAATCGCACAAAGAAATCTATTCCAATGGAAGCTGCACTTCTGAATTACAGAATTACAATTGACAATGGTGTATTGATCAAGAACATCCACTATAACCGTAATAAATCAAAGAAACGACTTGAAATTGTCTGCACTTCCACGATTCCAGCCATAATTGGAAAATGAAAATTAAATCCAACTTCAACATCTCTAAACAGATTATTGTTTCGCATTCAAAGAAAAGAAAGAAAAGAAAAGTCTATTCTAAAATATACAAAGGAGTCTTCCTCATCCTCCCGTATAGTGGGTTTCGTAAACCAAGCCGCCTCAAGAGACGTAAGCCTATTTATAACTTTTTGAAATTGAGCCGGATTCCAAGGCTCAAGGTAGATTTTCCCTAAAATTAATGGCCCACCATGTTTGCAGTCGCGACCGTGCTCGTCACACATCATTTGTGCTCTAGATATGTCAAGTCTTTCGAGACCTCAGGAAACTGGTCGCAACGCTCTTCGCTTGTTCTACAATTGTTGAGTCGCCGACCGATGTTTTCAGCTGCGAACTGTCGTGGTCGCTTTGATTACCGCGTCGTGACATGAATTTTCACGACATTATCGACTCTTTTTGCCTATTCATGTGTGTGTCGCAACTAAATTCAAGTTGTTTTCATTTACTTAGCAATTTTCATGAAAATCATCAATTTGCGCCGCGACCGATTGTCGCGCCAGGACCATGTTGGCCAGCAGTTGATGACTCTAGTCGCGACAACTTTCTTGCTTTAAGTCGATGTCGCACCACAATTTCTACGCCGCGGACTAATCGCTTCTTCCCTTTGCTGAAATATATGTCGCGACCTTAATTTCATGTCACGACATCAATTTTGTTGCCAGCTATGTTGATCTTTGTTGCGACAACGTTTTTCGCCCATTAAATTCTTTGCAGGTCGTGACTTTAGTTCCATGTTACACCGCTCGCCTCGTTTCTATCGCATTTTCAGGTCGCGACCTCAAAAGCATGTCACGACACCATTTCTGTTATCAGCCACTGATTCTTGGTCACAGCTCCCATTTTCATGTTGCGACTTAAATTGTTTGTCTGTTCATTATCTTGTCACGACATGGGAATTAGGTCGCGACCCAATCGTTTCTTTTCCCTGTTGAAATCTATGTCGCGATCTTAAAAGCATGTCGCGACATTATTTATTCCCATCCTGTCGCAACCTCATTTCTTAGTCACAACAGTTTCTTCTCACTTTAGCTTCTTTTTATGGTCACGACCTAAAAAGTATGTCGCAACTGAATGGTTGCCCTTATCACCTTACTAAGGTGCTTCCCAAACTTAGTCGCAACATGTTTTAACTCGCTCAAATTTCATTTTTATGTCGCGAAACAAATTTCGTCGTGACTTCGAATGCGTTCTCAGCTACATTTTTGCTGCAACATCAAATTCACCGGGTAGACCTTGCAAGTCCATTCAACAAGCCTTTCCCCGGGTCGTGACATCAATTATTCGTTATACCTTCAACCGTAACGCTGGTTCGAGAGGGTGTACAAGACGCAACCATAGACAGATATGTGCAAATTCAAGGGCTTCCTAATTATTCGAGCGCTATAAGATGTCGAGTTGTTTTATGATGAAATTTTTCAAAGCATTGTGGCACTTTTGGTACTAAGGAAAAGGAGGGGGTGAAAGTACAAAATTATGGAATTTCAAAAGGATAATACACACAAATTACTATAATGGTTCAAGGAAGCCTAGAAAATTCTCTGGGGATCTCGTATGACGAAACTGGATCATACTGTTAAATTGCCTCGTGAAATCTAGTGACCTAGAAAATTTCACACTCCCGAGACAAATACATTATTTTACTATTTTCTCAAGTATAAGTCACAAGGACTTTAAGGACGAGATTTTTACGAAAATTTCATAAATCAGGAAATGACTTGAGCTAAGTTCATTTACAATAAAGTGAACTGAAAAGAAATAAATTTTTTCGGAGCAGAAATGGACCCGAATGAGGTAATATGAATCATTTATCCAAATAATAATAATAATAATAATAATAATAATAATAATAATAATAAAAGAAAGAAAAGATAAAAGTCAAAAAGTAGGGAGAATGAGACTGGACAGAGGGAGAGTGTATGAGAGAGAGAGAGTTTTTATTTTTCTTCTTCGCTATCTTAATGTTTATAAAATCTGACCATATATTTTTAATGTATAGTAAAGAAAAAAGTCAGGGTCTACGCGACGAGAGCTACGCGTGGGTACCAAAAGCTTAGTGTTTCGTCAAACTCTAAGAGGTAGTGAATTT
Organism: Tetrastigma voinierianum; assembly: GCA_016808115.1. Lineage (NCBI taxonomy): Eukaryota > Viridiplantae > Streptophyta > Magnoliopsida > Vitales > Vitaceae > Tetrastigma > Tetrastigma voinierianum. Next base: position 211,830 of record JAEQBH010001769.1, read on the forward strand.
TTCTACTTGAGTTATTTTTAAACTAAATGTTATGTAATGACTTGAAATTTTCTGAGGCCATGAAGGTCATATAAACTCGGGTCCCCAAAATTTTTGACGAGTTTAGAATTTTTAGGAATTTTCTGACTGCACCCTGAATATGCCCCCGTCGAATTTTTGGGACTGCTTTTCTGACAGCTAGGGTCAAATTTCAGATTTTATTCTGACAAATCCTGACATACTTTCGGGAATATTAAGTGTTTTTAGACTTTATGGAAAGTCCCTTGAGTCTAGAATCTAACCATATGCCTGTCAATAACATTTGGTACCCACATAATTTCTAAAAAAATTATATTGTAGCACTAAGTGTGCAAATTGCTTGGTTGTGTTGATGTGTGTGGTCTAATACATCGAATAACATAGGGTCGCTTTGAAAATGTTGCTAAAACGGATAGTTTTTATGGGGCATTTCATGTGTAGGGGCATTTTGGTCAATTTCACCTCATATTATCGATGTCCTTATCGAATGTGACTAGTACGTAAAGTTTTGTTAGAATCGAAGTTCGTTTCGATATAGTCGCTTTGGAAGCCCTTTGTATGTTTTATGGTTAAAACGTTGAACTGAGGGCATTTTCATAATTTGTATGGATTGTGTAGGCGATTGGAGCATACGACGATAATCTAGCGTGCTTGACAAGAATTAAAATAAATTAGTCGAGAAAAAGATGAGTACTCGAAATCGTTTTCGAAAACGAAAGTGTTTAATTTACAAGCTTGTAAGGTGCTTTGAAAATATAATGTAATTAGTAAAGCATTGTTTTTACCTCCCACTTGTTATATTCAGCAGAAAATTTCGATTTCAGTACTTAAGAAACAATTTGGCTTGGTTTAGCAAAATCATGATGTATTTCGGTTTAGGTCGGTATCTCGGTTGTGCATCGCTGGCGAGGTTATGAGACATTATGACTAACTATATTGCTTGGTCATCAATTGGGGGTTAGATATAGTATATATTTATATAGTGAGTCGCCCTCTGCACATTCGGGGTATATAGATAGTTAGCGCGTTGACATAGTACATGGTGATGAGGTGTTGGTCCCGAGGTTCCATCCCCGGAGCATTTTGGTTCTCCCGAGGTTCCATTATGTTTATAGAGATCTGTATCGTGTTCACTTAGGACCATATTAGGCGGGTAGTGTTAGAAGGTTCACTCTTGATGCGAGTTAGGGTTATGTGGCATCACGTCTAAGGTATTTCGAAATGGGCCACGATGGTTGGTACTTGATTTACGATGCTTGCTGGATATTAACCACCTTTGAAGCAGTTTTGTTGGTAGAAATAGTTTTCGAACAGTTTTCGAGAAATGGTTTCATAGCAAAAACTTCGGTTTATCATAAACGGTTTTACAACTATTTATGTCTGATTTTCATATAAAGGTAACTATAAGCGAGCCAATGACATTAGAACTTATAGTACTCAGCGGATTTGGCTCACAGGTTTTACATTTTTAAATAAATTTCAGTGCGAGTGCGAAGCTAGAAGCCGCTCGGGATCTCAGTCCTAGACGCTGTGTTGTATTTATATATAAGATAATGTGTAATGTAAACGTAGTAAAAGTTAAAATGTGACATTTTGTATATGTAAATATCTTTTGTAAAATATGCATGCATGGTTTAGAGAAAAACGGGTTGCGATGAATTTATGTTGGATTGATTCTTATCTTATATTTTGATAAGGACCAGAGGTCCTTTATGGTTGTAGTTGAATTTTTGGAAAATATTGGGAGTGTATTTTTTTATACAGGCGATTTCTGTATTTCGGGCTTGACCACCGTGCAGCCGTTATGCTGTCGGATTTTCGTTAAATCTAAAGTTATGATTTTGATAGAAAAGTGAAAATTTTTATAACCCACATTTTCCAAAGACAGTTTCAACAGTTTTAACGACTTAGCTTCATGGTAACTTGTTAGTCGAGCGAGCTTGGCTTGGAGGTTACTGTGGAGTTGCCGATAGATTCCCTGTCAATAGGAAGGGGGTCTGTCACCAACAATGTCTTCTTTCTGTGTTGCGGCCTCAAAAACGGTGTTGTGACATGATCTTTCCTTGAAGCTCTTTCTGTCTTGGTCTCAGCAAATTTTCGTGTTGTAGCTTTGTTGGGCTTACCTCATACGGTTGCGAGCTGGGTTCTCGTACGTGACTTGAGAACTCTTGTATTCTTGAATTACTTGTCGTGACCTCGAGAAGTGCATCGACCCAGTTGCTTGACTAGATATAGCTTCTGTATATTTGCTAAAATTGCCATTTCTACTGTAAAAGTCTGCAAAATATAAATTTGGTAAATTTTCCATATTTCTGAATAAAAACAAACAATTATATTAAAAAAAAAACATATCAGAAAAATGGATTAAAAGTGAATGAGTTTTTGACTCATTAGTAGACCCTACACCTGAAAGGGTTGTCCCATAAAGGGTGAGCCACGTGATGAGTGCCTAAAACACTCAGATTATACCCGCGTCGGTCCTACGTTTTCACGTTTATTTTATATTTAAATCACGTAGTTTTGTGGTGGATACTGGTTGGTGATTGGTGTGTATGCGGGTGCGGTGGTCTGGGGCGGCTTTTGGAGCGATTTTGGAGCGACGAGGAGGCGGTGCATAAGGATGGCTGGAGCGTCGCGTCAGTGCGAGTTCTCGATGTTAAAGGCAAATGGGAGCGGAATTCGAAGGATCGGAGGATCGGGAATCGTACAAACGAGGCCTTGATCGGAAGCGAGAGGACATCGATGCGGGAGAAGGCAGTGATTTGTGTTCTTCTTTTTTGGATATTAGGCGATGTTTTATATATCGCCTATTGACATTTTCTTATTCATTATGTTCTAGATCTACCTAGGGTATTTGAACCACATCACGTTTGAATGGATTAAAATTGATTAATTTATATTATTCGATGATTTATGATTCATTATCATCTGCTTTACATCTGTAGATCAATTACATGGTAATGTTTGGCTAACATTAGTATGTTCATGCTAGAAGATGCGAGTTCGAGGATGAGGATGCCCTAGGGATATGAGTGGGCGACCTTTGGTTGATTCGGTAAATAGAGATATTCCGTCCGAGAAGGTGGCAATTAAGGTTAGAACATTTAAGCATTTGGTCTTAGGAGTTGGGGTAGAGACCACTGACTCTACTAGCGAGATAAGGCGAATACACCTCAAGAGGGTATCTCGTGACAAGATCACACTTGTCATTAATAAATCATAAATAGACTGAATAATATCATCTTTAAGAAATAATCCATCGAAAGTGGCAGGGGGAGACATAACCTTAGTCCCCATTAAATAGTAATTCGTTCAAATAAGTAGTTTAGTTTACATTAAAACACTAGTACCCTTTCACACATTACGTATATCCAGATAATATTTGAAAAGCAAATCTCTGTAGTCAACACACCTATCCCCGTGGATCAATATCCATACCATTGGTACACTATATTACTTGGGGCGACGCGTGCCTTTGCGCCTGGCGTATTTACACACCATGTTTTTCGGCTTGTCAAGTTTTTTGACGTCGTTCTTAGGGGATAGGTTTAGAGTGATATAGAGAGAATAAAGCAATTAGATATTACTCTGGAATTTTGTTTGTATTTATTATTCTGAGTCTTTGGTAATTTGGTTTTGTTGTTTCGGTGTGTGATTGCGGAGTTTAGATTTCGGTGAGTGCATGCGGCTACGTCGAGATCAGGTTGACTGACATACATTTGATCTGGTGAAGAACTTTACGAGAATCTGCCGAGCGAGAAGCGAGCAGTTAGAAATCTGATATGGAAAGCGATGAAGAAGCGAGAATCTTGGCATTGAAGCGAGCAGGCCACGAGAGAGGGCGATTAGGAACGGTTTTGGACCGTTTTTGAGGAGAACAAGCTCCCTTTGGGTGGAAACACCCTAGGGCTTGTTCTTGGAGAGATTTCTAGGGTTCGTTCTTGGAAGAGGAAGAACACTTGAGGAAGAAGAAGATAATGGAGGAGAAGAAGGGAGCTTCAACGCCAAATTTGTTTTCTCTCTTTCCTTTTATGTTTTTCTTGATGGTTGTATTTACTTTTCCACTTATGTTTTAGTTAGTTTTCTTAGGGTTTAGATGTAGCGAAGACATATTTGTATGAATCTCTCCTAATTTATATTGATTGATGTTTTATTTCATATTTATGTTGAGTATTTCATTTAGATCTTAATGCTTGTGGATATTTGGCCAATATTTGCATGAATTGTGGTTTGATTCAAAATATGAGAAGTAAATTAAAATTAGACCATGGATGATTTACCATCAATTATCATGAGATAGAGATATAAGTGAGATTAGGTGTGGTATTAAGATTTATAGGGTTGATGCATACTTAGTTATGATGGTTTGAGGCGAAGTCTTGATATAACCTTTTCTAAGGGTAGTGTGCGAATGCTTTCGAGAGATTCGAATATACGTGGTCAAATCGCCCGGCTTCATGATGAAATTGACCATCGATTAATTGGGTTAGGAGGTTCATTATCATTGTTTAGGTGAAATCTATACCTTAAGGCTTTAATTTCAGATCATTCTTGCATGCCTAGATTAGTGTCTTTGAATTTTTCTATAGATTTTCCAACATCGAATAAAGCATAGGCTAGATTAGAGTCGGTGCTTAGTAACCAATTCTCAGTAGAGCGATACTCACTTATCATTATATTACTTGAGGCGCGTGTGCACTTGCGCATAGGCGTGCATATATACACATCAGCTTTGGTAGAAATGGGAATAACGGAAGGAATGGCTTACGGTAGTTTATACGGCCCGGATGATCCATACGCCATTATTAGTGGTTGCACTCACGCTCGGTCGTTCGAGCTGACTATCGAGCTGACCACCCATTGATGAGCAACTTGAGTTGAGTCGGTCACTTTACGGATGCTTGAGACATCTTGTTCATGGGTTACCTAATGAGAATCGAACATGCATTTTGACCCGACTTCGCAGAGTACGCGTCACGATCAAGTACAATGGAGTTGCGAAGAAAGCACTCGGGTTGCGCTTGTTTCCCCCTCTCACTAGGTGATAGAGCGAGCATTGGCTAACAAATTCGATACCGATTTATTGCTTCATGGAACGATTTAGTGCAAAAATTCCTTACCAAGTTTTTCCCTTTGAAAATTGCACAACTTGTGCAAGAGATCAATACTTTTGGACAATTAGAGGGGAGAACTTGGTAAAGGCATGGGACAGATTTCACGAACTATTAAGGAAGTGCATCCTGGCGACCGGATGGATCACGAGGTCCATACTTTCTATAATGAGTGCGAGGAATCTGCGAACGAGTGATTGATGCCTCGAATTTGGAGGAGCCTTAATGAAGAAACACAGGACCCGAGCTTATGAAATTCTGGAAGATCTTTGCAACTAACACAAACCAATGGCCTAGGAAGACTACACATTAAAAGCCATGGGTGGCACGGATAATGAGGTCTCTCAACAATCTAATTAATCATGTTGCACAGTGACCCGGCCGGTTAACTCGGCAATGAGTCACGCTGCGAATGGCATCTGAGACCAACCCATGGGAGTTGTGTGAATTATGTGGAGGGCAGCCTGATAGCACGAGAATGCGGTCGGGAAACCAAGCGGTAAGTAGGCCCGGTATGTGTCGAGGTTGTTCGGAATCGATCCACGCGGGCGGTATGGGGGAAACAATTATCAGAATCAAAATCAAGGCCAAGGGTGGCGTAATAATCAGAATCAGAACAGTCAAAACAATCAAGGATATGGATGGAGGAACAATCAGAACACCATGCCACCAACTCGAGGGAGTGAACCACCTCCTGAGAAAAAGGTGGACTTAGAACAAGCCCTTGCACAGATGCTCACCTCACACACTGCCTTTATGAATGAGACAAAGGCAGATATCTCATTAGCAGGCCACTTGATTAGAACAATCAAGCGGCAGTTGAAATTTAGGTACGAGATGGGTCGAATGGCGGTCTGTTGTGAGAGAGAAGGCAACGAGGGTTCACTTAGTAATTAGGCCAAACCACAGAGGAGAAGGAAAGAATCTTTATGAGCCGTCCTCTGGGAGTGGAAAAGAGTTGGAGACCCGGGCCAAAAACTAGTGGTAAGAGAATTGAAAATTAGGAGCAAGACCAAAGCATCACAGACCAAATGAAAATGGCTTGACCAGAGTTATGTAGGAAGCGACCCGAGGATAATAAAGCGGGAAGAAAGCGGGGCAGGGCAAGCGGATGAACTGTCATACCCGATCAGTATCCTCGGAGGTTGGAAGAAGGTAAGTTGGAGCGGTTGCAAAGTTTCTTGACATCTTGAGAAACTACATATTAATATACCACTTTTTGGGAGGCCTTGGAGAGCATGCACAGTTACGTGAAATTCATGAAAGATCTTGGCGAGTAAGAAGAAGTTGGAGGAATATGGGCCATCGCCTTAGCGAGAATGCGGTGCTCATCTGAGCACTGAGAGCTTCGAGATCAGGGTGGCTTTGCTATACCGTTCTACATAGAATAGAATTATCTGGAAAAGCCTGTGTGTGACTTGGGAGCCCGGCCTCGACTTGATCTGAAACTTTTCACGATGTTTAAAAGGCTAAAGTTAGGGAGCAAAGAATGACCCTGTCGAGCACTTGCAGCTTGCGGGCCAGTTAGCACCAACATCCTCGGGAATGTCGAAAATGTCCTAGTAAAAGTTGGTAAATTCGTCCTTCCGGCAGACTTCGTCATTCTGGACATAGAGGAAGACGACTCGAGTTCCCATGTACTTAGTAGACCCTTCACGGCGCGGGAAAAGCTCAAATTAATGTTCGAAGGTGGCAGGCTCAGGTGAGTCGAGAGCGAGATCACTTTCCATGTATTCCAACCCGGCATCCGGATAATGACGAATGAAGATATCTGGAACCTCACTACGGAGATTTTGCGAGGAGATCACGAAAAACTTAGGGGATAAACTGTATTTGGAAGACAGAAGGGAAGGACATAGGCAGAGAGATATTTCATCCACCTTGAGCATGGGGTGTGAGCATTATAGGGGGGATGCGTAAGCATTTCAGTTCGCCTAAGCATGTCGCACATTGAGATTAGTCGTCGAGCTAAGCGACATTAAACATAAGCGCTTCTTGGGAAGCGACGAGTTTTTCTTGCAATTTTCCCTTCGCTGAGTTAAATTTTTATTATGCGCTTTGATTATGTTGGTTTATAATTTAATCCGTGTCAGGTATCTCCTTTTGATTGTTTACTTTCGGGACTGGCGGCTATCTTGGAAGGATCGGTTATCACGAGCCCCTGAAGTCAGAGAATCACATTTACAAGAGGAGTGTTTCTTATGCGAGACCATGGTTGCTTAATGAACATTTAGGCCTTTTAAAGCCAACCTTCATGACGTTGGCCGAGCGTCGCGGCGTTCAACGTGTGACGTTAGCCCGACGTGGCGACTTCTCAGCGTCAGCGGCGTCGACTGACTCTCCTCTGGAGCGTCGCGGCGTTGGCTCACGACGTCAGCGGCGTTGGCTGCGAAGCGATGGCGTGGTTTGTTGCTCACGGAGCGTCGGCGTTGATATCAACGTGCGCGTCGATTTTAACCATTCTGCGGAGCGTCGGCGTTGATTTCAGCGTTGCGACGTTGATTTTGAAATTCTCTGGAACGTCGAGACGTTGATATCCAACATCGCGACGTTGGTTGTCCACCATCCTCTCTGGGCGTGCGTGACGTTGCCACGTCCGGCATTGCCACATTTAAGGCTGAATCCCTTCATTTGTTGATAACCTCTACTCGATTTTGCACGAGCCTAGCCCCCCACGCCCCTGAAGCCCTCAGGCCCTTGCGAATCCCCTTTCCTCACTTAGGTCGGAGATCAATGTGTTAATCTTGACATCTCGACATCAACATCCCCACCACACACATACATTCTCCACCATTCCCACACCCCACTTAGGCATTTTTGCACTAGTCTAGTCCTACACCTTAGGTCTAAGAGTCCCCATTTTGGTTCACGTTTAGGGTCATATTTGGGTTTAGTTCAGGTTGGCTCACATTTAGGGTCACTGGTACACTTAGTTCGATTTAGTTTTTCCTAGTGCACTCTAGGTGTTTGTCATATTGTCTAGGTGAGTTGGGTGTGCCAAATTAGTACCATCCCATTGCATTCCCCCACTAGCAATCTAGGTCCACGCCTTGATGTCTCGAAGGCGGAAATTTCCTACAGCGGTCGGTCAGTGAGGACGGAGCTAATTATGATCACGCGGTTCATGAATGAGGTCGCAGCCTATCGGTTCGACACCCATCTGCTGAAAACAGTCGTTTATCGAGGAAGGGTTTCACCACCTGATGATTTTTCGAAGTAAGGCGGTCGCGGCGAGATGGCGGAGCACTTTACCCAACCACCTCATCGGCGATAAATTGTGGTGCGAGAATTCTCGCCAATCTCGCCTCAGCGTCGTCGAGGTTCGAGTTAGGGAGTATTGGTGGAGCTTGGTCTTGGTGTCAGTAGTTATTATAGTTTGGATCATGTCCTCGGAGGCGGGCGGTCGACGCTACGGCGCCAGGCTACCCCAGGATCATTTTGGTTTGACTAATGGTAGGGGTGGTGGAAACTCGATAGTGAGGGCCCGTGGAGTCCACTTGAGGCGGTGGCGGCTGTATCTGAGTCTGGCATCACTTCATCCGTTGCGTCTTGTTCAGGCTGACGAGCGTGTGTGAAGTGGCATTGGCGTGCCTGCTTCCCGACTATGCCATCATCGGGATATCCCAGCACGATGTTGGGCGGGTTATAGAGGATCTTATCCTCATGCAGGAATATTGCAAGATGAATTGGAACTTCCCTTTCCTCATCTTTGGCTTATGCAAGCAGTAAGGTGCCTAGACAACAATGAGAATTGGTTACACCCTAAGCTATATCTTGTTAAGAGGGACAAATAGGGTGTACCACGCACAGAGTGCATGATTGACCGTGAGCCGCGGGCGGGGCAGGCTTCATGACTATCAGGCCAGTTTGGAGCTCACAGGCGATCGAGAGACATTAGGCGGGTCCTCGTCCCACCACCTCCACCACCACCACCACCACGGCCGGCTCCCTCGGAGTCCCTCACACGGGCCGAGGACGTGCTCTCACTGCGGCGCTTTGATGCATTAAGGCGAGACCAGGAGCGCAGAGTCCCTCATCACACGGGATATGGCGGCCGCTCGTATGCGTACGGTGTTGGCGATCAGGCCACTATTCTGGCCCAGTGGCCGGTCCCTCCGAGCCCATTTCGCTCGATTCGCATTGCACCGGCCACCACCGCCACGCGTGCGGTGACCACGAGATCACGGGGAGTTCTCTTTACCCTCTACTGTTTTGTATTGCCAGTGGGGACACTGGATATTTTTGTTTGGGGGGGGTGTGGGTGCTACTCGGGTTTTGCGTAGATTAGTTTTACGTTTTTAGTGCTGTAGTGTTTTTATTCATGCATGTTAGTTACATTTTTGCGTAGTTAGTTTACATTTACCTTAGTTTCATTTGATTGCTCATCTTAGGGATATTGAGTTTTGTGTTTAGTCTTGTGTGTGTTTAGGTAGATCATATACATGTGTAGGTGTGTCGTGTCTAGGGAGGCTGCGTATGTGATGCTATGCTTTAGAATGAGGATCAAATCTGTGCCGAATCCACAGTAATCGACAAAAGAAAGGTTGCATTGGTTGTTTGAATGTCGAAATTAGGTTGAATAGGAGAAGGAGGCATAGTGAGTCATCTCCGGTGATTCAAGAAACCATTTCTTGGAGCCTATCACACCCACACACAGATGATCTCTAGGTTATGCATAGGTCTGGGAGCCGAGCTACTAGGTTGACAAAACCTTGGAGTCTCTGCAAATACGAAGGAATGGGATATAGTGAATAAAGAGGATTATCGAGCCGAAAATGAAAAAAAAAAATAGAAGAAAATAGATATAAATAGAGATAGAATAAGTGGGATCTTCGATTGGAATCCGGGCACGATCAGGGACGCTGAAGCACGTGCGAGCGGTAGTGGGAGTCATTGACTTCCTTTGCCGTTCTGGGGGACGGAAGATGGAAGTTTCCCCTGACTTAGAATATAGGTTTAGTTGAGTGTTCGGGGTGGCGTTTGAGAGGCTGAATGCAGGTGCCCTTAACCAGCGGTGAAGTCATGACTAATCCGCTACATGGACACTTAACATAAACTTATGGGCACTAGTTTGTTCTATGTAGTGAGTAGATATATTAGCTTTGAAAACGGTGCGTTCCGATCATTTTGTAGTTAGATTTTCCCAATTAGGTGAATTGAGCTCAAGTTTGGGGGGCGTCGGAACTTAAGTATACTGCAGAGGTCACATTTCTTTATATTTATAGGATCATTGGGAAAGGCCATTGAATATATCGGAGAATTGCGACATGGCCCACTTCCACGCAAGTTCATTAGTTCTTGAAATTCGAACATCTTTGCGAATCCTGTGAACTTCAGAAATAGAGCGAGAGGTCTTGAGTCGGCTAATTGATCCTGTATCTGCTCCGGCTATTGGTAGCATGATCTTCGTGTTAGATTATAGTACCGAGTGTGCGTTAGGTTCGTCGAGTTCTTGCTTGGAATGGCGAAACTAAGTTTGGGGGGTGTGATGAGTGCCTAAAACACTTTCGGATTATACCGCGTCGGTCCTATTTTCGCGTTTATTTTATATTTAAATACGTAGTTTGTGAATTTGGATACGATTTGGTGATTGGTGTGTATGCGAGGTCTGATTAGTGCAGAAGCGGCTTTTGGAAAGCGATTTTAGGCAGCGGGAGCGGTGCATAAGGATGGCTGACGTCACGGCGTCCCGAAGCCGCAACGTTGCAGCGTCTGGCGTCAGCAGCGAGTTCTCCTCTCAATCATTAAAAGGCAAATGGGAATGAAATTCGAAGGATCGGAGATCGGGGTCGATACAAACCGGGCGCAATCAAGCGGAGGGCAATCGATCACGGGAGAAGAGCGTGATTGTATTCTTCTTTGTTTTGGATATTAGATGATGTTTTATATATCGCCTATTGACATTTTCCCATTTCATTATATTCACAGATCTATACCTAAATTATTGTTGAACCACATCACGTTTGAATGGATTAAAGTTGATTGAAATTTATATTATTCATTGATTTATGATTCATTATCATGCTTTGTCCTGTAGATCAATTACATGGTAATGTTTGTGACATTAGTATGTTCATGCTAGAAGATCAGAGATTCGAGAGATGAGGATGCCTAGGGATATGAGTAGAAGCGACCTTTGGTTGATTCGGGTAAATAAGATATTCCAGATCCAGAAGGTGGCAGTTAAGGTTAGAACATTTAAGCATTTTCGGATCTGGGAGTTGGGGTAGAGATACATGACTCTACTGAATAGGCGAATACACCTCGAGAGGGTATCTACGTAGGCAGATCACCTTGTCATTAATAAATCATAAATAGGCGAATAATATCATCTTTAAATAATCCATGTCGAAAGTGGCGGGGAGACATAACTCAAATTATTAAATAGTAATTCGTTCGAATCAGTGGATTTAGTTTACATTCAAACTTACTAGTACCCTTTCACACATATATATCAGGATAATATTTGAAAAGAAATCTACGTGATCAACACACCTATCCGTGGATCGATATCCGTACCATTGGTACTATATTACTTGGGGCGACAGCGTGCGCTGCGCACAAAGGCGTGGCACCTGCGTTTTCGACTGTCACCACGCCAATAAAATACCTCCTATAAGGGCTACTCCCGCTAAGTGCACATGCAATGTTCACTCTGACATTTCACATTCCATTTCCAACAAGAACATGCCAATTCTATGGAATCCTACATGTCGCTGCATGAAATGAGATGTATTTAATCATGTACCATGCACTCGAGTCACCATGGGCTCTCACCTGACGCTAAGCCCATTGTGTGATAAGCAGGTCATTTTGGATGACATCCAGTGATCATTTCAAAACAAATTTCATTTTTTTATAAACCAAAAGATATTGGATGATACATCACAATGATCATTTTATATTCAAAACCATGCGCCTTTTTGTGGGTAGCGGATTTTTGGTGTTACACTTGGAGCTCATGAACTAGTTACTTTTCTTGCCTTTCAGTTGGGGACTATGTCGACCAGTAGCGGGTCTTTCACCTAGAGGATCACATGCCTTTTGCTAATACTTGGCACATATTTTCTTTACCATTTTAGTCAACCGTGCAACTTTGTTGGATGTTGTCCCATTTAGCAGAGCCCGCTGATGAACACGAAGCGCGGTGTCGATTCCATTAACCATGCACTCACCCGTTCAATGCGTGCTGTCCCTGTATACGCAATGCAATATGCCATTGCATGTTATATCATGTCACATGCATAATGAATGTTCTGGATTCCGTGTCATGGACAATCACATCACATATGACTTCATACATCATTTCATTCATGTCGATATATCATCTGACATATATCGACATTCACATTCAACATGTCGTTCTATGATCCAAGCTGATGACACACACGAAGCAAGCCATGTAGTATGGCGTGCATGTAACAATTCATCATATGTCAATACGTTAGAGTACTCATATTGACATCCAAATAGGTCACTACATTATCAAGTAGTGGCACACTCACAATCAAGCCATGTCATGGCCATTTGCACATATAAACACATCACATGTCAACATATTAGAACACACTTATTAACTTCCAAACATGTCACTCTTAGTGACGAAAGCGACACACAGACAAATTCACATAATGGCCTGAAGCGGCCTGACAATCCTGGCTTAGGTCCATGGCCGACCACTAAGCGAGGCGCCGTAAGGATGCAGCGGTCGTATGCTCACTGGGCGTAGCTATCTTTGCCTAGGTAACCAGCAGCTCACCTAGGTGGACCCGAGAAGGTCATTTTTAAATCCTCAGGCTCGCTCAGGCGTACATGCCCACGCTGAGGCGGACTCCTTCGCTGGCGAAGGGCCCGATCTTCCTTGAGAAGATTCACCTTCGCTAGGTGAGACCTTAGTTCGCACAGGCGAGAAAACATCGGCAGGCAGAAATCTAGTTTTCTTCTTAAGCAGGACCCAGCAAACAAAACCCTCTTTTCCCGGCCTAAAAATGAAAAGTAAGCCAAGGTAGGAAGAATCCCTTACCTCTAAAAGTGTGATACATGAGTAGGAAGCCACCTAAACCCAACAACTTCAATTTCCCGAAATCTTCCCTTTTAGATCTGCGAGCGAGAATCCCTCTCTTTCCAAGTACCACTCCTTACTAAATCGATGTGATAGAACTTTGTTCTTGGCACATTAAAATTAACCATGATCACTTAGATCTTGGGAGGAATCCTTGGATCTTATCTTTCTCTCCTCTTCTCTCTCTCTTGGTTAATCTAGAAAAATGGGCTTTTCTTTAATTCCTCTTTTGTCTGACTTAAGTTTAGAGTTGGATGTGTGTGTCGTGCCATGTAGTACCCTCGTTCGAGGTCCGATTTTGGACGAAAGTTTATTACTTCTTCATTAGATTCGAATTATGTCACCGTGAGCTTGGAGTGAATCATTCGACTTCAAGATTTTACTTGAACAATCTAGATCCTTGGGAATCCTTTGGACACCCATCATCACGAAGAATTTAGTTGTCTCGGAATTCGACCAAATTTGTATTGGTAACTTCGATTCTGAGATGAATCAAACAATTGGAGTTGCATTTCCATCATCAGGATCTAGAAAATTTCTAGGTTTTCAACCTATACTATTCTAACAATTTACCGTTTTGCCATTTTTTAGAAAAATCGATTTTTCTGGAGTTTTACAAACTCAACCTATAGAATTAGTACAATACAACCAGGAAAAACTAATACTAACAAAATATATAGTTAATGGTCCAATTATAATTAATAACGTAACCATAACATTACCTCAAACCTGTTGAATCCACAAGTATAACTTTGTATCCTTTTGTTTTAATTAAATTTTATACATTTCTTTTCAAGGAGGAGTATAACAATACAAAATAAGCAAGTTAGTTTCACCTAAAACTACAACAATTGTATCTGAGCAAAATATATTAAATACAACCCAGTAACATAGCTTCACATTATACAAATAAAGTAGAATTAAGGATAGTATAGTTAATGATTATTCGAAAACCTAAAAAACGCTTTAAAATTAAAAAAAAACCCTTAGCTCAAGCGAAAAAAAATAGGAATTATAAGAAGACCCTTAGAAACTTTGGAATAGGAACGAAACAATTTGTAAAATACCAATAAAAAATCAGTTTAACCATAAAAATATCAAATATTACATAACATGTGACACAAAAAGAATTTAAATACAAATAGAAGAGAATTATTACAAAATAATCTTATTAAACGAGTTTTAGTTCTCACATGCTCGACATTTTTAGTTAGAAACCATGGTGAAGAAAAACGAGGAAAAGCTAGGATGGTAATTAATTACAAAAGATTAAATGATAAAACTTATGAGGATGCATATAAAATACCCAATAAAGATTCTTTAATTAATTATATTCAAGGAAGTAGATATTTTTCTCATTTAGATTGTAAGAGTGGATTTTGGCAAATAAGATTAGATGAAGATAACAAGTCATGGACTGTGTTTTCTTGTCCTTGTGGATTATATGAATGGAATATAATGCAATTTGGATTAAAGAACGCTCCTTAGATATTTCAACGAATGATGGATAGAATATTTAAGTAAATACTCTTTATTCTTGTATATAGATGATATTATTGTTTTTTTCTAAAACTTTTCATGAACATATAAAGCATTTAGAACTTGTTTTTGAAAAACTTATAAATAATGGGTTGGTAGTTAGTAGAAAGAAAATAAAGTTATTCAAAAATCATTTTTCTTATAGAACAGAAAACCCATATGACAATCTCTCCTCGAAACTATGAATTAAAATCAAAATTTTAAAATATCACTTCGTGTCAAAGGATAAACCCCCCACCATAACAGACAAAAGTCTCCCTAAACGCCTTTTCTGTGGCTAAAACAGGTAACATGTCATGGGTTAAGACTAAAGACTCTAGTTTTAAAATTCTTCTTTCAAAACATGGGTTCAAAAATTGACTGTTATAAAAAATTTCATTTCTATAAGACGGTGATTACAGGATCCATGTATGTTAACCATAATTATAGGAAAATTTTAAAATCAAATCTAGTTTCCGACTTATTTTTTCTCCCTAAATAATAATAATAAAAAAATTAAGAACAAAGTATGAACAAAGAAAAGTGAAAGAAAATCTTACTTTTATTGCTTCACAAAGATGTATAAGGTTGGATGAAAACTCTACAAGGTTGCAAACTAAACTCTCGTATTGTTCTCTCTCTGTATTGCTCTCTATACATCCATACTTTCTAGTTTCCTACAACTTTCATTTATAGAAAGTGGACTCACTAAAAACAAACTATGAAACTATTTACAAATAGTTACATAACTTGACATCAATGCCAAGTGATAAGATTAAACTTAATGCTATGACTAGTTACAAATGAATGCCTTTGAGGACAAGTGTCCCAAAGTACAAAGTAAAAGTTTGAAGTTATCACAACTCTAATAAATGCCTAAGAGGACAAGTGTCCTAAAGTACAAAGTAAAGGTTGAAGTTATCAAAAATTTTACACGTTTTCTTCTTCTTGTTGTTGAATACTTTTGAGATAAGAAAGAATCTGGTTCTAACTGATAAGACTGTTGAGGGCTTCTTTACAGAGTTGAATACTATTGCTTGATTTGATGTCATTTTTATCCTTCCATTGCATTCTCCAAATTAGAATAACTCTCTTCATCTAGATTCTCCCAAAAGCTTGGATAATCACTTAGGTAGGACATTTCTGGTGAATTTGCCCAAAGCTAGTTTATAAAATCTTGTTCTTCAGAGGTTATAAAATTTTTGGGTTCAAAATTTTATCTAAAGGTTCAGTTCTCCAAATAGATATGGTTTGAGTTTCTCCAATAAGATAAAATTTTTTATTTCTTGTATTTCTTAGATCAAAGATTTGAAAATCTCTATATCTAATAAAATATAAAGGAAAATCATTTTGACGGGTCATTTCCCATTCTGGTTTTTGTTGAGGTACTAAAGGTTATTTGTTATGTTTTATATACACATGATGAGATGCAGGGACTATGGTTTCATAAGTTTTAAACAATGGCGGAATGGTTTCAAAAGAAAGATCTACAAAATTCTCGGTTTGAAAAAGATATTCTACAACTCTTTTTAATTTTTTAGCGAAATTCTTAGGGATTTGGTAACTACTGGTTAAAAATAAAAATTTCAAAATCCCTTGATCCATCATTTTAGGGATGAGTTCAAAATATTTTTTTTATCTAAAATTGACATATTTACATGAACAAGGTGAACAACAAAAAACAAATCAGGATCATGATAAGCCATATTTACTGTTTTAATTCTACTGTTTTTTGTTCAAATTTATTGATATAAAAGACTTTGGTTTTTAAAGACTTTTTCATAATGTTTTTGCAAAAATAAAGACTTTATTGTAACATAAATATAAGACCTGAACTTGTTTTTAATTACAATTTTTTCAAACTGTTCGATAAGAAGAGCTGATTTTTTAACCATATTAATTAAGTCGATTTTATTAACATTCATTCGAAGAGACAAATTTAGTTTCTAATTCTTTGATAAGGTTTTCTTGCTTTTCATGGTTTTTAAGCATTTGAAATTTTTTGGTTTCTAAAGCAACAAACTGGTTTTGAAAATGTTGGGCTAAAGCTGAAATGGTGTAACGCCCTGAAATTACCATAACAGTTTGATAACATGTTTAGGGTATAAAATAAATAAATTTTATTTTTCATTTACATTGATAAAAAAAATTAATTCAAGAAATAAGGGTAAATTATAAATTTACCAATTCAGGACCCAAAGGTCATAAATAAAGAAGTCAATATGCCAAAGGGAATAATGGGTTGCTGAAGTGTAAAATGAAAGAGAAATGAGACCAAATAGCAAAATGGGAAAAAACTTAATTAAAAGTGAAGGCCAAACAAGGCCTTAATCTGGTAAAGAGAAAAGACCAAAAGTGGTCTTGTAAATGAGGAGGTTCTCATTTGCACACGGGAGAAAGAGAGATACGCATGTGAGGAGTAAGGAGAAGGCACTCTTTGGTATTTTCTCTCCATCTTCAGAAAGGATCAAGCTTGGTTCAAGAAGAAAGCAGAGGCTTCGTAAGAGATTATATGGAAACCCAACTAAAACCCTTATTTTCCCGTGTTTGGGTTTGGAGAAAAACCCTAGCTTTGTGTAAAGTGTTCTTAGATGGTTTTAGTTCAGTTTTGAGGTTGTTTTGCATTGTTTCGATCATTTGATTGGTTTCGAGGAATTTTTATATAAAAGCATGACAAGTCAAAGGAGTTACTCGCCAATTTTTTCAAAACCCCCGTTTTGTTTTGGGCTATGATAGGTTTGAAATGGCCTGCAGCCCACCTCTCGCCAAACCCAAAGAAGAGGCATGCCCATCAAACACTCAAGCTTTTCGACGCACCTAAAATGAAGGGTTAGTCCATTGGCCCAAAGGCCTCTGCTATGGATAATCGAAAGCCTACATTCTGCAAATCAAACTAAATCCCATCGATAAGGGAAATAGAATAATCCCCAATAATATATTATAATACAAATCCAACTAAATCTCACCAGCAAGGAAAATAAGATAATTCACGATATAATAGCTCATCCTGCAGATCAAGCCGGATCCCACCAATGAGGAAGAAAGATAATTCTAAATAAACTGCTCTTTCAATATCCCTTATCGAATCTGATACCGATAAAGGCAGGAAATATCAGGAAATATCCCGTCCAATGGGAAAGAATCCTAATCAACATCCAACTAGGAAAACATATACTATAAATACTAGGTCATCTCATCGGTGAAAGGTACGCAACACATTCGCCCCAAGGGGCTTCATCTTTCTCCTCGTAGAGAAACTCGGCCTTAGGTGATCGGGAGCGGCACCCGCGAAGCCCCGCCGACCCTTTCTTCTTCTTGTCTTGCGCAGGAGCCACATCCGCAGCCCACTAGTGGTGCCACATCCAAAGCCTCGCACTGCACCCCAAAGAAGAAGAATCCTATCTCCCACCCGACGATCCCAATACGCCTCCAAATTTAAATCTCTGGCTGAAAGCATCATTAGTTGGCGCCCGCCTCAGGAACGACGCCTACGCAAATATAGATGATTTCGCCATCGATGGTATCAACCTAACACAAGGAGCAACGCCTAATCCTCCAAGGATGGATTCTGCGCCACAAAGAGGCCGAAATAAAATCAACAAAATTTATATACACCTAAGTTCCTACTACTGCCGTAGTCAAGCTACTGCAGTATAGTGGTCTAGGGTCGAACACGGGGATGGGTTTTCATCCTAGGAATGATTTGCATAAGTGCAAGAAGGTAAGGCTTTCTATTTGGACTTTTTGGATTTTTGTTTCAAAACAATGGAAGCATGAATCACGAGAAATTGTAAAACTGAAAGTGATGTGTGAAAAGTTAACTTTGAAGATTTAGGTCACTAACTTGCAACTTAGGGCAACAAGTGTCCTCGGGTTTTATCCCTCGCTGCTTATGACAAGCAACCTATAGTCCAAGCCACAACCTGATCTATGTTTAACTAGCAAACCTAACCCTAGAAACCACTCCTATTCAGTTAAC
The DNA here is from genome assembly GCA_016808115.1 of Tetrastigma voinierianum. NCBI lineage: Eukaryota > Viridiplantae > Streptophyta > Magnoliopsida > Vitales > Vitaceae > Tetrastigma > Tetrastigma voinierianum. The sequence continues at coordinate 230,518 of JAEQBH010001769.1, forward strand.
ACAGGTAACATGCATCTGAGGTTTGATGAAAAAAGCTCTCACTCACTCACTACTCAAATACGTCAAGATCAACTTTCTTCCCTCAACAAAAACAACATCAAACACAATGAAACCCTAACATTAAACATCATTTCGGTGGCTCATAAAGACCATCTAAAAACCACAATGCATCTAGCAACAAGTATACATTGTATCCTAAAGCATGGTAAGTATTAGCCAAATCAATAACATTCAATGCTATTCAACCCTATTTTGAGAAGATAGGGCCATAAACACAGTACCTGTAGCTTTTAATACAAGAGGACAACCTGTAACTGCCCCACCACCAAGCTAGCTTCCTTCCTCTTCAAAGAAAAGAGGCTTAGCCAATCATCTCTTGAGTTGTCATCCTTAAGAGGGGTGTTTGGCAGCCAAGAAAATAAGGGAAAGAGGAGAGAGAAGAGAGAAAAACAAAACCCTAACTAAACTACGAGACTTTATTTACAAAATAAAAACTTACCAAAAATTGCTTCCTCAATTTGTTGCTTAGGGTTACAAAATGGGAGGGGGCTTATATAGGCCACCCAATGTATGAAAATACCACAAAGCCTAACAATTTGGCTAATTTTAGGGACAAGAGAGTAATACACCAAAATTGAAGTCGGTTGCATTAATTACAAAACATGACAAGGCAGTAATTTCACATATAACAATTTATAAATGGTAATACTTTATTAGATAGGTATGCTCGCTTAGTTAGCTTAAATCACCAAGAGATAGCGAAATAGGAAATTCTCGCTAGTGTTGGTGATTTCGCTAACTAGCGAAATTTTGCTAGCTTAGCGAAATTTATGTGAGTAGCGAAAATGCAAAATTTCGCTAGGAACAGTGCCTAGCGAAAATTTTGGGTCTAGCGAAAATTGGCAATTTCTCTAAGATTGCGAAATTTTCGCTGTTGTCAAGGAATTCGCAACCCAAATGAATTTTCGCAATCTTAGCGAAATTCCTAGGATTTGCTGATCTTCACTGCATTGCTTCCTGTCCTCTACTGCATCGATTTCATCATTTTGCCTTCATTCTTTCTTTGATTTTTGGTCCGATTGATGGTCGATAAATTGGGATCAATCTTCGTGATTCATCATTCGACTCGACATTGAACTCCCAAAGTGCGTAAAACCCCGAGAAACAACCAAAAATAACCTCTAACTCGGCATATGATACTAAGAAGACTTGAACACTCAATCGCATAAATGACATGATTAGTGCGAAAAGCACTCAAAACCTATCTAATATAGGTTCAAAATACACTTTTAGGTACTTAATCACACCCCCAACCGAAACGTTGCTAGTCCCTTAGCAATGCAAAAACAAAAAGGAGATGCATGTAGTGATTTTCAAAAAGTTTATGGGTTTATGTACATATAACAAGATTTTAAAATCAAAATGGACACCAAGTTTGAAACCGACATGAAAGAACCAAAACCATACAAGAACAATTTTAGGTCAATATTGGTTCCATGATTCTCAACTTGAATTTCCACCTAAGTCTAATGGTTTTTTATATAACCAGATTACGCCAATAAATTGCAAAATTTGTCTCCTCCCCCCAACCTAGCACTGACATGGCCTTAAGCTGTTGAACAACCTAGATAAGGATAGTTACGCACTTCTTTCTTTATTCAACTACACTGTAGGATGCAATGCTTGTACCGAGATTTCACCAAAGTCCGTAACGGATTCACCGATGACTTAACCAATTAAGGCTTGTGTGGCATCAAGCCAAAAGGATCACTGGACTACAAACTCTAAAGGTTTCACCCCGGGATCGAATGACTGAAAATCAAGCACCTACAATTCGTTAGACTCTACCTATCCACCCATGTAACGAACACTAAATCGATGACTCCCAACCAATTAAGGTTTAGGGCACCGGGTTTCAAAGGCTTTCGCCATACACCCCTCGGACCGTGCTCGGGTTTCAAGGCAAAACTTCACGACTTTATTTTTCTTTTTCTTCTTTTCTTTTTTTTCTTTTTTCTTTTTCTTTTCTTTTTCTTTTTGGAAGACAACATTGGTCTTAAAGTATGGGTAACACAAACCTATCCTAGGTTGCCAACATGCTTAAGGTCACTTGGCAAAGTTTAGCGAAGTAAACAACCAGCCTATTGAAATAATCCTGAAAGTGCAATGTGAATTAGCATAAGGAGAAATTTTCAAGTTGAGATGTCGGAACTTCACTGACCAAAAATCGCTTCAAGCACGGAATTCGCTTCCAACATAAAGTCGATAAAACGCTGGGATTCAATTTTCCAACAAAAGGCAATCAATTGTTCGATCAGAAAGCACCAATTGTTCAATTGAAAAGAAAACAAATATACATGGTAAAGGCACAAAACATGGTATGCAAAAGTTTGTATATATATATATACCGACAATGGATATAGCCAAAGTGGCTAGTACATGCATATCAAAGCTAAACATACAAAATATTTCACGCTACTATGGCTAATACATGTGAATCCTAATCAAATTAGTAGGCAAACATAAAACTGGTAATCATACAAAATCATAAGAAAACCAAACCACCTCACCGCCGTGGTGGTGGTGGTCCAAAGCCGCCGTTACTGGCCAACATCCAAATAGGCCAAGGCCTCAGGGTGGGCCTCTCTTCTCGATCGTGACCAATGCAGGAAGGCCTGGCGCGCAAGGATCCTCGCTAAAGCATAGAGCGACACTGGGCCAGCCTCTGATCCTGGGCTGCCTGTGTAGCTGCTAGTGAGCAGATGGCATCCATCACACCCGCCATTCTAGAGTCGGGCATGAATGTACTCCCGAATGTAGGTCGAATAGATGGGTCGGTGTAATCACCGCAGCTCGATGTGTGTGTCGAGGAGAGATGGAGGTGACATCTCGCGTAAATCTGGACTCCCTCCTCAGACCTCGGGCTCAGGGGCAGGCATATCATCTCTGTGGGAGTCCTCAACCACCCGACCAGTACTCCTCCCTACCCCGCGATCCGAGGTGAAAAGAGACGGCATAGTCATCACCCGGGCCGACCGACAAGACTGTGAGGGCATCTGACCTCATCTCAACCCTGTCTACTGAAACCCGCATGCTCGAGAACATGGCAGAGGAGTCTCGACATAAGTAATGGAAGGCTCTCTGCTCGTGCTAGGTCCTTCCGGCGGACCTTTCCTCGAATCGGCACAGAGGCCATCACCCACTCAGGGATCAACCAAATCCCGAGATCCAGAAAGAGCCCTCAAAGATGGCCCTCCGCACATACATAATGCTGCAGAGGGAATAAGCTCGTACGAAATAGATGGTCGATCAGCAGCATCTGAGGCGGGAGCTGCCTCCAGTAAAATACTGGACCCAAAGAAGGGTGTCTCCCGGCCGTGCTCTGACCATCTCCCTATGAGGCTGGTGAGCCCACGCCGTTAACCTCCGAATTGCGCTTACGGCATGCGCAGCCCAAAGCCGCTCGTAATATTCCATCGCTCCGAGTACACCGGGCGATCATTGATGTCGAACTGAAGCTCATGGACCTACGCTCCCAGAGGTCATCAGAAAGGTAAACAAGAACACCGACTGCGGGTAATAATGCCGCCGAGTCATGGAAGGTAATGCTGAATACCCCTCGATCAACCTCTACGGACTCCCGGTATCCGACCACCCTCAGTGCGGACGCCATAGTATCGACTCGATGGAACGGCTCAACATGGAGTCGCATATCTCCCGAATGGGTTCCTACAAACAATGGCCGCCGGATCCGAGGCAGTGGACAAATAAAGGGATTTAAGTCGCTCGCAGCCGACAGGACTGGTGACTACCGAGGTCGAGAAGAAGATGACTCTCCTCAAGTCTCGATGTGTGGCCCACTTGGAAGGCCGGTTCTCCAACTCTCCTCCGGCATGTGCGATGGGGCCCGAGGTCCCATCCGTGTCTCGATATCGACGAAACTTTAAAAATTTTCAGTAACGCCGGACCGGTGATGGTACCGAGCTCTGACCGGCTTCGGCCGGGCCTCTCGTCGTGTGTACTGAACCTAACCCGCGTCGACGCGGACCCACCCCGAGTACCGAACCATACCGGAATCTGAATACTACTCCGAAGAGGGCTCGCTCACCGAAATGTAACTAATGTAATCAATAATTCCGAATCCCAGGCTCTCTAGAGGCGACTGAATCACTCTGAAACAGGTAGATGAACTAGAGCTCACTGACTGCAGGTCACACCGGCTCTGTAATAGCCAAATAAAGCTCGGTAGAGGATCAACTGCTGAGGCAGGGCAAAAATAGATGGACCAAGGACTCGAGGGTCCTGAACCGGCAGTAGAGGTGTGCGCGGCTGTGAGCAAACGGCAGTGGCTAAAGTGACTGTGACCCAAGGCACGACAGAGGCTGGGAAATGCAGGCTCGCTACGGCCGACAGACCGAATGCGCAGGCCACAACACGTGGCCTGAGGGTGCCTGCAAGCAGGATGGCGCAGCAGCACCGTGGCTCGCCGTGGTGAGCGCGCGGCCGGTGCAGCGGCAAAGGAGGCCCGGGGACTGAGCCTAGTCGGGTCTCTACAAGCCGAGACTGATGCAGCAAGGCAAGCATGTGTAGGCTATGGCGTGGCAGTCAGACCGGGCGTTCGGGCCCAACAGTGGCGCAACTCCCAAGTAGCGCGGATCGGCGTGGCAGAGGGCCTGAGACTCCAGGCTTTGGCCGGGAGGAGAATGTGAAGTAGCAAATGGACAACCCCTCCCAGTTTAAATAGGCGCTACGGAGCCGAAGGGTCTCCTACACCCAGCCGCTATTTTTGCGAATTTGGCCAAACCGATTATTCCACCGCATATCAAATTTTTAGTTAAATATTGAAATTATAAGAAATAAAATTATAATGACAATTATTGTATAAAAACTATAATTAAAATTTAATACACAATACTATAGTATATAAAACAAAATTACTAAAAAAAAAGAAAACTCGCTAATTTAGGAAACTTACTAAAAATAACTGAAATTATCAAAATTAACTAACTTAAGACAAAAAGCAAAATTATGAACTGCAATTCGGTTTTTGAAAACACTGAACCAGTTCAAAATCTCAAAATTACTCAAGGAGGGTCAAGGAGAATGATCTCCTCAACCCCTGCAGTAGTCTGGGTTGACTCCATGGTGTTGGGTGCCCAATTGTTGACCTGGTCCTCAGTGATGGCCTTGAATTGACTGAACGGCATGCAAAATGTGTCGATGGCGTGACCAAAATCTCTCTATCTCTCGTCGACTATTCCATGTGGTTCCTGGCACTTTGAGCCAAGACACTAACCATTTGAAACAACTTCATCGAAATTTGATTTTCATGTTCTAGCAACTTTTTCTTGTTGTTCAGATGAAAGATGTTTAACTCCATAGTCATGTTACCAAAGGTAAGTTGCATGACTCCATTCCGGCAATTGATGATTGCATTGGCTGTGGCCAAAAATGGTCTTCCTAAAATGATTGGTACATGATTGGGTTCATTCGCAATTGGCTCAGTGTCAAGCACCACAAAATCTACTAGATAGTAGAATTTGTCTATTTTCACCAAGACATCCTCAACTATCCCCTGTGGATTTTCACTCCATCTATCTACCAATGATGGGCAGGATGCCGGGTAGGTTTAAGTTCACCTAAACCTAACCGCTTGTATACCGAATACGGCATTAGATCTACACTGCTCCTAAATCAAGCAATGACTTGTCTATGCAATTCCCACCAATATTGACCGAAATTGTGGGAGATCCCTGATCCTCAGATTTGACTGATCTACTTCGATTATGGCACCGACTTGCTCAGAAAAATGCCTTTTCTCAATGCCTAATCCTCTCTTGATCAGGCAAAGATCTTTTCAAAAATTTTGCATAAGGTGGACTTGTTTGATTATGTCTACTGTGAGGTATGTTAACCTCACTTGCCTTAAGACCTCTAAAATGCTCAAGCCACGAGACGCCTTCTTCTTACCTCTAAGTAAGCCAGGGAAATGGAGGTGGTATGCCAGATTTAGGCTTGAATCTTCCTTAGAAGAATATGCCTGTGACCGCACTCCTCTCCCGATTGGATTCTTCAACAGTTTCGCATGGGTCGATCAACCTCTTTTCCACTTCGTAATTATACCTTAACTTCATCCATTCCCCGAATCTGTCAATGACCACCTCGCATTCCTTTCTGGCTCGTGAATCGCTTCGGGAAGGAACCTTCCTCTTCACAGACTCCAAAGAACTTTGCTGATCTCGGGGCATTGAATACTGTAGTTATCAATTTTCGGTTCAAGTTGCCTCTAGCCTCCATCTATTCTTCTCGTTTAGTGTAATTTTTCTACAGTATCAACTTTCAGGCCAGTCAGACATTGATTCCTTTGTTCCTCAACAAAGCCGCTTACCACTTTACTCAAATTCAATATGGCTTGTTCCACAGGAGATGAGGATGGTGGTGGTTGTGATTGAGAGGGGGAACCAAACTGTGGTTTGGCACCTGGGGGTACATAAGCAGGGGGAGTGGGCTTCCAGGAAAGGTTAGGGTGATTCCTCCAATTGGAATTGTAGGTATTACCATATGGAGCATTGGATTGTTGTGGTTAGTATTGTCCTACAGTGTTTGCACATTCGACATCAAATCCTTCATCAAGTGGGCTATTGGACAATCGCTCTACCGGGATGTACAGGGGATTGAAAATTAGTGCAAGGATTGGTGTGTGCAGGATTTTCAGTCACTGCATGTACTTCATGGAGCCTTTTTCCTTCAAGCTCCTCCACTTTCCTAGCTAAGGTTGAAATCCTAGCTTCATTTCTACATCTCCGGGCAAAGGTATAAATCCCTCCTGTGGCTATCAAGGCCTCATTGTTTCTATTTCGGTGGCTCGCTCATCCCAACCCTTAGAAGTTTCAGCCACGTAATTTAAAAAATCCATGGCTTCGTCAGGATGCTTACTCAGAAAGTCTCCTCCACACATGGTTTCCAAAAAAAAGTCGCCATGGCAGTGAGACATACCACCATAGAAGTGGGTTTACCAAAGATCCATGTATCAAACCCATGATGTGTGGGCATGCACTGATGGTCTCCATAAATCCTCCTAACACTGGTAAACCTCTCACCATCCTGATTGCAAAGGTATAAATTTGTTCTTCAAATTGTTGGTCCATGAAGAATCAAGAACTTCTTCGTGAATTTCGTCGCAGCTCTCACCCCACTTCTTATGGCTCCCAGTTCTCATGAGTTTAGCCAAATCTTGGCCTTGTCCTTTAGGGTCAATGGAAATGCTTTTAGCTTCAGCAAATCCATGTCCATCATACCTTCCTTAAAGGTAGTGCAAACCTCCTTAAAATCCCTAATATGAGTGTATGGATTTTCATTTTCCATACCATGATATGTGGGGAGTAGGGCAATAAATATGGCCTCACCGCTACATCTTCATACAGAGGAATGATACAGACGTGGGCACTAACTCTAGGAGGGTGGATGTGATCCCTCATGGTTCTATAGCAGGCTGTTGGATCTATCAGGTTCCGTGTCACCCGTTGTTCTTCAAAGGATCCATGGTATCGGTGTACACCGACTTCACTGACCGGGTCAAGCCAATGATTCTATGCATTTTCCCTGAAAAGTTCCTCCTCGTCTCCAAAGATCGCATACACAACTGTTACACAAACTGAGACACAACAAAGAGCACAAACCAACTTGCAAAAAGGTTAGGGTTAGCTAAAATAAAAACTGACTGTATATATATAAAAAAAAAAAACAAAAACAGTGAAGTTACTGCAAAGTGATGAAAACTCATAGCTATCAGAACTCGGGTTTCAAAAAGAGTTAAAGATTACCTTCACTTGTGATGTTGATCACAAGCACACTCTCAACTTATCATCTCGTAGCTCGGGCACCATCCCCAAGAATCCGCCATTTGATCGTGGCCACGCAGTCGAGCTAAAATCAACAAAATTTATATACACCTGTTCTTACTAATGCCGTAGTCGCTTACCTAAGATAAAGGGTTCAGGGTCGAACACGGGATGGGTTTTCATCCTAGGAATGACGGCATATGCAAGAAGGTAAGGCTATTCACTTTTGATTTTTGTTTCAAAACAGAGGAAGTAGTTTAACTGCTAAGAAATCAGAAAACTGAAAGTGATGGGTGAAAAGTTAACTTTGAAGATTTAGGTCACTAACTTGGTAACTTAGGGCAAACAAGTGTCCTCGGGTTTTATCCTCGCGTTATGACAAGCAACCTATAGTCCAAGCCACAACCGGATCTATGTTTAACTAGCAAACCTAACCCTAGAAACCACTCCTATTTGAGTTAACACAGGTAACATGCATCTATGGCCCCTTTACAGTTTGAAACCCTAACATTAAACATCATTTCGGGTGGGCTCAGAAGACCATCTAAAAAACCACAATGCATCTTAGCAATAAGTATACATCGTATCCTAAATATGGTGTGCAGCCACAAATCAATAACATTCAATGCTATTCAACCCTATTTTGAGAAGATAGGCCATAAACACAAGATTCCATAGCGCTTTTAATACAAGAGGACAACTCGTGATATGCCCCACCACCAAGCTAGCTTCCTTCCTCTTTAAAGAAAAGAGGCTTAGCCAAGCATCTCTTGAGTTGTCATCCTCAAGAGGGGTGTTTGGCAGCCAAGAAAATAAGGGAAAGAGGAGAGAGAAGAGAGAAAAGCAAAACCCTAACTAAACTACGAGACTTTATTTACAAAAATAAAACTTACCAAAAATTGTTTCTCAATTTGTCGCTTAGGGTTACAAAACGGGATAGGGGCTTATATAGGCCACCCACGTATGAAAATACCACAAAGCCTAACAATTTTACTAATTTGCGATAAAGAGAAAGAATACACCAAAATTCAAAGCTCTACTGCATTAATTACAAAAAACACGACAAGGCAAGAATTTCACATATAACACCTCTAGGTAGTCGAAAATCTCCCCGCTAGCTAGAGAAAATTTTCGCTAGTTAGCAAATCACTGCTGAGATAGCTTAAAATAGAAATTTCGCTAGGCAAGGGTGATTTCACATAGCAAAATTTCAGCTAGCTTAGCTTAAATTTATGTGAGTAGTTTAAATGCGAAAATTTAGAACAAAGGCCTACGCCAAAATTCTCTCAGGGGTCTAGCTTAAATTGGTAATTCAAGAAGATCGCGAAATCCTCGCTAAGGTTGCGAAATTTTCGCAATCCCGAAATTTTCGCAATCTTAGCGAAATTCCTAGGATTTACGATCTTCACCGCATTGCTTCTCATCTTCATCGCACGATTTCCATCACTTTGCCTTCATTCTTTCTTTGATTTTGGCCTCTGACGATGGCTGGCTAATTGGATCAATCTTCGTGATTCATCACTGGATTCATATTGAACTCCCAAAGTGCGCAAAAACCCGCAAACAACCAAAAATAACTCTAACCTGCATAAGTGATACTCAAGAAGACTTGAACACTCTAATCGGGCATAAATGACATGACAGTGCAAAAAGCACCTCAAAACCTATCTAATATGGGTTCAAAATAAGACTGGGGTAATTAATCAGATGCAGACCCCCAAGGCGACGCGCAGCACAAGACCTCCCCGGGGCGCGTTAGAAGCGATGTGCAAGGCAACACCTGAAGAGGGTGGAGGCGCTCCGCCACCAACCAACCTGATAGAGAGTTAGAGCAACTCCACCGCACAGATGCAACGCCCATGGAGGCACGACAAGCCAGAAGGTCACAACATTCCTCCTCGCAAGGGCAACACAATCTCGACATTCCCCGAAAGTTGAAACAGGCTGCAGTCCACTCGAGCCAGGGCATGAACCAGAATCGGCCTCTCGGAGAGGAGGGCAACGGCTAACACTTTCTGGGAGGGCATGCTCGAACGAAGAACTACGCCACTCCCCGCCAGCGGAGCCAGGAGAGCAATCGCGGAGCACAGGTTCAAGAGCCCCAAAGAGCCGTACCAGGCGAAGGAAGTTAAAGAGGACGCGCTTCCCGATACTATGGACACCTTTGGTACAATCAGATCGAGTCACCATTCACACGAGGCTTCACTTCCCTTCCAAAGAAATTCAGATGCTATGGAAGATCTACGGTGTCAGAGATCCGCCATCATCTCAACACTTACAAAACCAAATTGAAAGGTATGGGTATCAGGACTGCACGATGTAGAGCTTTTGCTATCATACTAAAGGCCCACTTTTACCTCGGTTTAATAGGCTCACTTTCATCGATCTCCTCATTCAGAGCTTATCCATCAAGGCTCGTCTCACTTCATCGAGCCGTGACGTATAGAAAACTGGGGTTACTATCTATTTTCCATCGCTGCAGCTCACAGAGAGCCTAAGGTCCTATGTTCAGAGATTCGCTGCGTAGTCTCGGTAGATATACTTGACGAGAAGCCCACAAGGATCACCGATTCATTGGTCGGGTTGGGGGTGGAAGGCCAAAGACTCGATGGGTTTTCCATCTCTAAAAATCCTCAAGCAAGCATGGTCGAGGTGCTCGCAAAGTGGAGAAGGCGGCTAATTGGCCAAGAAGCCTCATATCCAAGAAAGGGAACCCACCACCCATAAAGAAAAACGGATCGATGTCGACAGGACTGAGCCCCAAAGACAAAGTGACCTAGAGTCTCCAAAGAAAGATGGAGAACTAGCCCCTCGAAAAGGCGTGAAACCTCGAGATTGTCCGGGCTCCACATCAACTCGAGATGACCACGTTATTCACTCCTAGCTCACCCCTTAATAGCCCCAGACGCAGAGTTCAAGCACAAGCGCTTAAATGAATACTGGGTGGAGGTGGCCAACTCAAATGAATTCAGATCCCGCCACAAGAGACAACACTAGGTATCATGGAGTCTCCATAGAGACTACGTAAAATCATGATGCATGATTGCATACAACTCCTGGGATGAACATAGGTAATACTTAATACAATGCTGGTAGACCTGCTTCCATAAAGATTCCTAAAATCAGCCTGTAACTGTGCTCAGCTTAGCACCACCACCACCACCTCAGATACAACAACTCAAAGACCAACAAATTTTTAGGAGAAATCTATGTGATCTCTGGAGGATTTACAGAGGAGGGAATCCAAAATTTCACTCTAAGGCCCATCTCAAGGCAGCATCAAGTCAAGAAAGGTAGTGGAAGTACAAGCGGTGGTCCAAATCACTTCGGCCTCGACATTATTCATAACATTCTCTCGACTGGGATCTCGGGAGGGATGCTAGCACCCCTGCATGACGACCCTTGGTAATTGGATTAGTCAGGGCCAACAAAACGGCTCATCTGTCCTAGTCGACAACTGAGTTCAATAACATCATCTTCGCCTCTACTTCTTCGGAGCAGACGTAGACTGGCGGAGAGACTGAACCCGTCAACACCCATTTGCGAGGATTCTCCAGAGAAAAAAGTATTACCCCTGGGCTCAATACAACTAGTGCTCACTCGAGATCCCCTAGCGCTTCGTGCAACGATGACAGTGAGATTCCTCGTTGTAGACGCTCTATCTGCCTATAATATGTTGTTAGGCAAACCCTCTCTCAATGCAATAAAAGCCATTCCCTCCGCTTACCACATGATGATCAAGTTTCCTAAACAGAGCGAGTAGGAATGGTTCGAGAGTGACCAACGTGGTGGCCAGAATGCTACTCTAGCATCCATGAAGCAAAAGCTGGCCGAGCAACATACTTGGATGAGCTTGACATGCACGACGAGGTCACCCGACCCGAGCCTCTCGAAGAGCCGGAACATGCACGCGGATGACGACTCGAACACTACTACATCGGTCTAAGCTGCTGCAGGACCCAAAAGCCCTCTCACCCATTTTCGAGACGTATCAAAGATGTTTTCGTGAAAGCAGTGGACATGGAGGGATTGACCACGCAATCACACATAGGTCGAACGTCGCCCATCCTTCAAGCCGGCCAAACAAAAGAGAGAGAGGAGCCGCGCTAAAAAGGCAAAAGCGATCAACAAGAGGTGCCTACAAACTCTCAGTACAGGAGTAATCAAAGAGGGAATATCCCTGAATGGTTAGCCAACATCGCATTTGTCATGTGCTGAACTACAAGTGGCTACCACTCTACATCACTAATCGATGTCGCAGCATGCCCAAAAGACAATTTTCCTTTGTCATGACTCCACCTCATCGTGGATGCCACTATCACCATGAACCTCAATTTTACGGGATGTTCTCCCGCACAACCAGACAAGATGGATCCGCATGACCAAGAAAGACCCCATTCATCACAAGGTAGGGAACCTATCATATCGTGGTGATGCCTGGGGCTCAATAACGCGTGAGCTACTTATCGCAGGCTGGTAAAATTCCAGGATGTTCTGTGGCTAAATAGGAACGACCATGGAGGTATACATAGATGATATGTTGGTAAAGTCCATCATTGCCGAACTCCACTTAGCTCATTTGTCCGAGGCGTTCCAGATCTTGAGAGAGTACAATATGAAGCCGAATCCAGCCAAGTGTGCCTTCGGAATTTCAGCCGGAAAATTCCTAGGTTTCATAGTCAACAACCGAGGAATTGAAGCAAATCCAGATAAAATAAAGGGTCGCATGATGTCGTCGCTCTATCAAAGTACAAAGAGGTCCACATGGATAGGAAGGATTGCCGCTTAAGCCGGCCTTCGTATCCAGTACAGTGATAAATGTCAGCCTTTCTTTCCAAGTTTTGTGAAGGCTCTGGGTCGGATACTGGCGCGGCAGCTACTCATTGAAGACATATTCAGCCCCCACATTCTAGTAAGCCTCATCAAGGAGCTCCTCACTCTATACTTAGCGCTGATGATCAAATGTTCTTGTCGTGACAAAGACTCAAGTACAGCACCCAAGCATTATTACACTGAAGCTCTAAGAGAATGAGGAGAGGGTACCATAATCTTATGGAAAATTAATCTACATACCACGGCCCGAAAAGTCAGCTCTTACTTTCAAGCTCACACCACTGGGTCCCAATTGTAATTACCCACACTACAGTGCTACATAAACCCAGAGACCTCGTGAAGGCCGATGGCGGCCATAGAACTCGAGAGAGTTCGACATCATATGAGGTCAAAAAACCAACAGCATGGCAGTCTTAGCATCACATGGAATCTTCATCCTGTTGCAGGCTCTCGGCTTTGTGAACGCTCAACACCGACTGACCTTCCCATCTGGAAACTCTCTATAGATGGGGCCACAAACGCACAAGCAGCTGAGCTCTGGCCTAACCCGACCCTGTATGGTATCAGACATGCTGAAAGCACGCCGCCAAATCTCGATTCCGCTCTCCACAACGAGGCCGAGTATGAGGCCGTCATAGCAAGCCCTCAACTCGCCTTATCCACCTGAAATCTTGATCAGCCAGGTTTGCGACTTCAAATCGTAAAGAGACAAATAGAAGATACCACAGGCCAAAAGTGAGAGAATGATCCTATACCTCAAAAAGCACAGATTTACCGAAAAAAAGTTCAGGCTTGGCCCGTCGACATATCCCCAGTGGCGTAGAACCCCCTGCTCGATGCCTTGGCAAAACTTAGCAACCCACAGAAAATCAACCTCGCAGTCAACGTCATTTAATACCTACAAAGCCTTCTATGATCTCTCGTGGCGTGAAGGCTCCCCAATCGTGTCCGGGAAATAGTCACGACCCCATTCGGGGATTACATAATAGATGACGTACTGGACAATTCCAAAAGAGGCATCGAAATTAGAACGGTGGTCGGCTAGATTCACTAATCATAAGTGCTTTCATGTTTGCGTTTCTTCACACTCCATCCTTGCGCATCGTAGGGGAAAAGACACCGACTACGTGCTAAGGGAAAGCACATGAAGGTGTATGCGGAAATCATATCGAAGCTCGTGCATTAGCAGGGAAGGTCTTAAGATAAGGATACTACTAGCCCACGATACTCAGAGACGCAACCGACCTAGTCAGAAGATGCAAGATTTTCCAAGAGCATGCCAAGATCTCTCGCCTCCCATCTGAGCCCTTGACATCAATCATAAGCCCTGGCCTTCCAACAAATGGGCTCGACATTCGACCTCTGCCCATTGGGAAGGGCCAATGCAGATTCATCGTCATTGCAGTAAATTACTTCACCAAGTGGGCTAAGGCCGAACCTGTAGCCACAATCACAGAACAAAAGATACGCAATTTTGTGTGGTGAGCCATAATATGTGCTCTGGGTATCCCAAGAGCCCCTGTGACGACAATGGAAAGTAATTTGATAACGCCAAGTTCAAATGGATTTTTGTTCCCAGCTCGACCAAAAATTATTACTCGCCCCCAAAGACATCATAGTTTCCAATGGTTAGGCAAAGTCACCATCGTGATTCCCTTAAGGCCGACATCAGACCAAATTAAGATCTTAAAGGCAATGTAGAATACCTCCCGAAAGGGCAGCGGCCCACAGATCTACCCAAGTTAGCAACCCAGGAAACCCTATTCGCCCTAGCCTTTGGTACTGCCAATAGCCCCCTCACGAGGCTCCAAGTTAAAGTCCCCAAGGACTGAGTTGGCAACCAGAACAAAATGCAGGCTTCACTTAAATTTGATCTCTTAGATGAAAAGCGAGCGTGTCCTAAGGCGCACTGAAGATTATCGCTGAAAACGACGAGGCATTACAACCGTATAAAGTTAAACCTGTGAGCTACATGCTAGTGACCTACTCAAGAAGCTCCCCGCAAGGAAGAACTAAAATAAGACGGAAAACTAGGCCCTGAACCTGGGAAGGCCCCTACATCATATCATCCCGCCATCGAATGGGCAATTCAGGTCTGACGCATGAGGGAAAAATTCTACATCATGCTCGAATGCACCCGCGCACAAGAGACCGCTTGTAATCTCAAATGAAGCATATCACTGATGACAATTTGAGCGTTTATTGGTTATTTTATTGAAGCGCCTCAAAATGTACCGACATAGAATGCGCAAAATCATGTAGCCGCAATAACGTGAAAGTTCATGATCAGTAAAGGAAAAGTCTCTCTTATTCCAATCAAATTACATTCAATTACAACCAAGAAGGTCATCCATTTACACCTCGAAAGCACACAGCACGCAGCCTCTCAAAGAAAAAAAAAAACCTCAAGAAAGAAAAGATAAAAGAAACGAAAATGGCATATAAGAAGAATAGAGGTGGAAAGGAGGAGAAAAAGAAAAAATGGATGGAAATAGTTTGTGCGAAAGGAAAGGAAAAAGGGAGAATGAGATATGGAAGAAAAGAAGAAAGGAAGGAAGAGAGAATGAAAGAGAAGGAGAAAGAGAAGAAAGGAGAAAGATCGAAAGAAGAATAGAAAATAGAGAAAGCAAAAGACAAGAAATGTAATTACCCTCCCTTGCATTGATCTCAAAGACTAAGCCAGAACAAACATAACCCATAAAGGGGAGACTAGGGAAAACACAACTCCCACACGCTGAGGTCCAACGTAACCAACGAGTCCTTGTATTGATTCCCGTGAAGACCGACTGCCTGATCTACTACTCATTCGCTTACACTGAAGTGGCACTATCCAAGTACGAACTCCATAGCAACGGGGGTTTTGCCATTTATAAGAAGCCAAAGCACTTCTAAACAATAATTGTTTCCCCAATTATCCATGAACCAAAGATTAAAGACACCTCAGATTCTTCCAAAAAATTGAGAAGTCGAATCCAATAAGACGCAATGGCTCCGGGCCTTTGACGAGCTCCGACTACCGCTTCGCTTTCATGCGTGCCCAAGAGTCATGACTCACCAGCTATTTAGCCTGCACAAGGCCTAGCGCCTTGTCTGCCAGCCACTGATCAGCTCTGACATCGCCAGCCATGCACCCTGGAAGATTAGATCAACAAGTTATCTAAATTATATATTCGGGAGCCTTGAGCCCAAGATCTCGGGCTGACTACCTGACCACTGGGCTTCAGCCATGCACCCTAAGAGTCATATCACCAGCTATTCAGCCCTATAAGGCCCTCGCCTCCCTGAGCCCAAGAGGCCGCTTGATGAGCTCGACCACTCTACTCAAAGCACAAATCCCTAAGAGAGTCAACCGCCTCAGTTATTCAAACCCAAGGCCCCGCCGTCTCGGAGCCTAAAATTCGCCTTGACGAAGGCTCGACTACTCCGTCTTCAGCTATGCAACCTAAGATCGATCGCCAAAGGCCCAGCCCACAAGGCCTCGCGCCGAGCTCAACAACTGACGAGCTCGACCACTCCGCTAAGGTCATACGTTTAAGAGTCAAATCACCAAAGTTATTCAAATTTATAAGGCCTCAAAGGTTCGGGGCTTCCCGCCAGCTACTTTGACGAGATCGACACTTTACTCAAAGCCATGCGTACCTAAGAGTCATATCACCAAAGCATTCAGCCCACAAGGCCTCGCCCTGAGCCTAAAGAATTACTTGACGTAGTCGATATCTGGCCAAAGCATACTTAAGAGTTAGACTGGCCTGCTTATTCAAATTCTACAAGGCCTCGCCGCTGGGGAGCTCCAATATTCAACACGAGTTCAATCCATCTTCGCACAGCTACGCAATCTAAGAGTCGCTCTGCCGCTATTCAGCCACAAGGCCTCGTGAACTAGGAGCCCAAGAATTGACGTAGTTCAACTACTCCGCATAGGCCATGTACCTAAGAGCCGGGGCCTCTCGCCTCGTACCATTCAAATTTCCATGAGGCCCTTCAGCCGCTTTAAGCCCAACAGACGCCTTTGAGAGCTCAACCCGCTTCAACTCAAACCATACCCTGTGAGCCGCTCAACTCGCACGCTCAACTCAAAGCATGCAGCCTAAGAAATTAATTCGGGCCATGCAGAACAAAGGCGAAATGCATATGTAGACAAAAGTGGTAAAAATAACATTTATTAAGGAAAAGACACGTTCGGGTCCCAGCCCAAGAAAAATAAATAAAATTAAAATCTAATCAGCAAGCCAAGATATATGGAAGGAGATCAGCAACAGATCGAGGAGCAAGGCGTAAGAAGTGGAGTTGGGCCTCACTTAAAACCCACTGCATTAGTCAACAGAGGGACTCTCACCCTCCTCGTCATAGGATGTCAAAGTCAAGTCCAGATTGCAGGGCACAAGCAGGTTTTCCTCTGAAAGGCAAGCCACCTAGAAGCCCATTGAGTACAGTCATCCCTCAATCTTCCTATAACTTCGTCCCGCTGAGCAAACCACTACTTTGTCGATGAAGGTCCCCACGTTGTACCTCACTCTGGCAGACTTCCTCGCCACAAAGCGCTCACGAAGCCATGTACTTTGAAGCCTCACGACGAGCCCCGTCCAAAGAACATTGCTCTTATCGCTAAGTAGCTTCATCTTAGGGGTCAGACGTAGCCTCTTCTTTAGACTCTCGCCCAGCCGCCCGGGATGTAAGATAGCCCATCCCCAACCATCCAAGCCCATATCGTGACCGCAGCCTTCTTTCCCCGGCATCCAACAAAGTCGCTCAGACAGCCGCAGCTCATCCAGACTCCTCCCGCCTCTCTCCCTTCACGCTTCTGCTTCGGCCTCATCTTCTACCTCTACCGCACACACCGACGTTGTATGCTTCAAATCAGACTTAAGCTTCACTCCGCCCCCCACATACGTCGCAACTGGATCCCGCAACCTACCACTGGTGCAGTGGGAAGCCACCGCCTCAGAACCGCGCCTTTGGCACGACCTTCGTTTAAATTGGCTTTTTTGGCCAAACTCTTCAAATGAGTAGCCACCTACCACATCCAGCGCAGGATCAACACCCAACACCCAACTCTTCAAATGCCCCTGGAACATCTCGAAGATCAACCCCAGAGACCCACAAGGCGACGCCGTCGCTTCGTAACCCAAGAGAATGTACCGAGGAGTCACCCAACACGCAGAGCGTAAGAGCGACTGAATCATGGTGATAGCAAGCAGTAATGAGAACAAAACTCGTCGACCTAACCCTAACGTTTCGACGATCGCCCGAAAAAGACACGCTACAAAGAGAAAGACACAAATATCCTCGCAAATAAAACTAAAGCCGTATCTCGTGAAAGACGCCGTAGTGCTGACTCGCACAAAAGGTTCGATGGAAACTAAGGAAGAGGAAGTCCGAACTCGTTAAAAGCGAAGAAAAAGTTTCAAGATCGGGGGCATAAGACAGGGATGTCTCAAAGGAAGAAACAGTATGAAACCGAAATAAGTGGGGAGAAATGAGCGAAACTCGAAGAGTCATCATTATCGCAAGACATATGACGGAGACCAAGCCCTAACTAACCCAACCCCGAGCATACACGTGGAAATTGCATCCGATATAAGAAACGTTACAGCCCTTGCCCACACACACCGTACACAATCCAACTAAATCTCACCAGCAAGGAAAATAAGATAATTCACGATATAACAGCTCATCCTACATATCAAGCCGGATCCCACCAATGAGGAAGAAAGATAATTCTAAATAAACTGCTCTTTCAATATCCCTTATCGAATCCGATACCGATAAAGGCAGGAAATATCCCGTCCAATGGGAAAGAATCCTAATCACCATCCAACTAGGAAAACATATACTATAAATACCAGGCCATCCCATCGGTGAAAGGTACGCAACACATTCGCCCCTCTGCTAGCCTATCTTTTCTCTCGTAGGAGAACCGACTTAGTATCTGAGCGCTACCCGCAAAGCCCCGTCGACCTTTCTTCTTTTTCTCTTTGTCTTCAGATAAAGAGTCGCCCACATCCGTAGCTCATGCATCGGGGCCTGCTACATCCAGAGCCTCAGATCAAACTCAAAGAAGAAGAAATTCTATCTCCGCCTAACAACCCCAATACGCCCGCAAATTCTGCCACTGAAAAAGCATCATCAGGCTATAAGTTAAGTTATAATCATGAAAATTAAGTGATTCTAGTTGGTAAAGAACCATAAGAGCTAGAGATACAAATTTATAGAAGGGACTAGAGAAAATTGTAGCTCTAAGGCTCCCGAATATGGGATTAAAGGTGAGTTTTGGGTAGTTGACGGGTATGCTCTATTTAGGTGTAGTCGGGTGTTTTCGTCAGTAAGTCGTTTCACTCATCCAAATCGGCGATTCAAAATTACGTGTAAACTAGAATTAGAATAATTTATCGAAGGAATTGTATTCAATTTGTAACCCCAGTGCCTATAAATCACAAAGTGGAGCTATGTGAAAGAACAACTGATTATGTTTTGCAAATTAGAGTGGGCCGATGTAAAATGCTACAACTGAGTTTCAAGTGATCCAAATCATATGATTCTAATTGGAGAAGAAACCTTAGAACCATAACTTCAAATGAGTATAAGGAACCATTACCAATTTATGGATTTAAGACCCCTGAAATCGAGAATAACAGTAGGTAACCGAGTGAGCTTGGCATACTGACCAGTTTGGAATTAAAATGCCGTAACTTGAGTTTGGGTGATCCAAATGAGATGATTCCAATTCCTACTAAAATTAGACTCATAGAGCTATCATTATTTTGAAGGAATCATGAGAAAAATATGGCTCATGTGCCCCAAGAAAATATTTCAAGTGAAGGTGTATTGGGTAGAGATCAACCCTAACTGCACCCTAGGAATACAACCGATTCTTTTTTTTCGGGCTGTTCTTGATTGTGACATATTTGTGATGGATTAGGTCAGACAGGAAGCTTCGACCTAAGAACCCGGATTACGAAGATAGAATCGCAGTGACAACCTTTTTTGGGTTTGTTCTCTACACTTCTCTCCTCTGTTTTGATTTTAGTTTTGCTTGACAAACTAAATCTAAAAGGTTTTATATGAATATGCATGTGTGCTCTGGTTCGAGCCATAAATGAATTGGTTTGGTCTCCACTCTTTCTATTTCTAAAATGTTTGAAGGATTATGAAATAAGTGGATTTGATACGAATTGCGATAAATTGTGTATTTATTTGTTTTAAATTGATTTGATACAATTGATTTTGAAATGAATTGCACATGAAAAATAGCATGAGTATTGGAAACCAAGTATTTGGATATAAATGTATATACACTATTGTAAATTGCTATGAGTGATTTGAGCACCCTTAATAGAATGTTAACTATTAAATTTTAGTTAAGGATAGATTGGTATACCAATAAGGGTCAAATGAGCAGTACTGTGTCGAACGTAATGATGTGTCACTCCAATCTGTAGCCCAACGGGACAGTATCGATAGTGTTCAAGAAATGATTTTTAATAACCACAAGAACACGGACTGCATTTGCTGTTGAGTAAAACTTTTTATACCGCCATAAATTTAGCAGACTGCGGTTTGGTGATTCGCCGCTTTGTGCACCAAAAGCATAAAGTTAACTCGCCTTAGCGGCAATGTGGCGCCGTCGCTACTACCTGATTCGCTACTAGTAGGTGAGCGGAATCAACAATATTTGTTTCCTATAAATGCCTTCTCCCATCGCCAGAAATAAGCTACCGCAAAGATAGCCGCTTCCAGGTCGAACACGGATGGGTTTTCATCCTACCGAATGATTTGCACGTTGTTTGGAAACGCGAGGCTTTTGTTTGATTTGTGGATTTTGCTAAAACAAAGGGAGGCCGTTTGTTCATCGACTAGAATCAGAATATTCTTCAGTGAAGTGTGAAATGGTAACCTTGAAGGCTCGGGTCACTAAAATTTCTTGATAAATACAGTGGCATAGTATCCCTGCTATTTCTCGCATTGGGCAATTGACATATAGTCAAAGCCAAACCGGATCTTTGTTTAGCTATAAACCTAACCCTAAACCACTCCTATTCGAGTCAACCCAAGTACTCAAGCATTCAAAGTCCCATCTCGCTTGAAACCCGGCATTTAACCTCATTCCCATGGCTCGTAGAATGACATCTAAAGAATGTCAAGGTGACCTACCATTAAGAATGCAATCGAACCCCAAAGCATGGCAAGTATTGACCAAAAGAAAGACATTAAATGGGCATTAAACCCTAGTTTCAAAAGTTTGGAACCATAAATGACCAGACATCAAAGCATGAGGACAACCTGCAGCAGCCCCAAAACCAAGCTAGCAACCTCCTCTTCTTATATTATGAGGCTTGAGCCAAGCATCCCTTGAGTCAGCCATCCTCAAGGGGTGTGTTCGGGCAATCTAGAAAAAATGAGAGAAAAGAGGAGAGAGAAGAGAGCAAACAGACCTAAAATGAAAGTCGCTGAAAACTTTATAAAATGAAAAGTTGCTTAGGTTACAACGCTTTGAGGGGCTTATATAGTCAACCCTAAAGTGGAAAATACAAAAATGCCTAAAATATGAAATTACATAAGTGGACAAAATGGTAATATATCAAAACGTGGTCGTCACATCAAGAATTCCAAAACACAAGGGTCGATTTTCGCTTATGCAAAAAGAAATACAGCGGAATTTCGCTAGCCTAACGAAATTGTTGAAGAGATAGCGAAATCGGTACTCTTAGAATTGTAGTGAATTTCGCTAAATTTACCGAAATTTGTGTGAGATATTAAATCAACATTTTCCGCCAGAACGTTGAATTTTGTTAGATAGCGAAATTTCACAAATTCTAGCGAAATTTTCACATAGCTTGTACTTGCTAGATTGCGAAATTTTCACATGATTATAAATTTTCGTGAGTCCAAATTAAATTTGCAACCTGTTAAAATCCCCTGCTTTGCCATCGCATCCTCGCAACCTTTCTTTCTTTCTTCATGATCCACTTCACATTTCTTCATCTGCTGGTTGAGTAACATCAGAATCCTCAAAGATTCAAGAATATCTTGGACATCAATCCTTAACTAATCACCTGAGAGAAAAGCCTCGTGAAATTGCTCGCCAAAACAAACTCGAAATGGACACGAAACTAAGTGACCCGCACACATCAACAAGTTGAATGATATCAGCAAAAAGCACTCAAAAACCTATTGTGAATAGTGGCTCAAAATAGCGCTGGGCACTCAATCATCCACCAATACTTTACTTACTATGTAATCAGATCACCAATGCAAATACAAATATCCAATACCATAGTCATGCTACTTGTTTTGCATACCATTAAATCAAATTGCAATTTCATTAAAGACACATTTCACATATTCTAATGAAAATATATACATATATACTAATTCAACTTAAAAAGTGGGGCCATCATTATCTTCTTTCAATACACATTTTCTCCATTAAATATGGCGCATATTCACTGTCCATTTGTCACTTATATATATTACGCATTATGTCAGCTTCTGAATACCCAAAAATTTATACAATCAAAACGATTCACTTTTGAATCTATAGTTTGAATACAAAAAAAAAAAAAAAAAGTCAAATCAAATTCATATATGCATGTGGCAAAGCTACACTTTTCCTCCGTGTGGCTTTGATTTACGACTCTGAATTCACATTCTTATTCTCAGACTATCTTCAAGACTTCACAGGGATAGTAACAATGCGCTAGCATTTTCATGCTTAAGGTCAGTTTCTTCCATTTTAGTTTAATTCAAATCATGCAACATTTCTAAATCAATGCCTTTGTATAATTTTTTTCAATGATCTAACATATTAAATACATATATGTATATTTTCATTTTCGTGATATTCAAATTACAATCCATTGTCATTTCTAATCACGTTAGCCATACGCACAAATCAGTCTAACACAAATCATTCATTTCACAATTTTCTTTTCTATTTTTCCTCAGCGAATTTAACCTATGCTTTCAAAGGCATAGATATTCAATCACCGCATGGTTCTCTGGCCAATGTAGCTGTGATAAAAAAGGTTTTATAACAAAGTACTTGCTTCGCTGGCCACACTAGTTATTAAAATTATTTCCGCGGAATACTATCGACATCGTTCCGCCGGGTTGCTGCATCTGGAGGACACATCATTACTTAGCACAAGATCAGAGACTTGACCTCTATCGGTATACCAATCTATCCTTAACTCGAATTTTAATGGTTAAAATTCTATTAAGGGCATTCAAATCATTCATAGCAAAATACAATAGTGTAAATAAATTTATATCCAAATACTTGGTTTCCAATAGTCACGTAATTTTTCATGTGCAATTCATTTCACAATCAGCTGTATCAAACTCGCTTAAAAACAAATCAATATGCACTTATCTATTTGTTTCAATAAATCCAATTTATTTCATAATCCTTCAACATTTTAGAAATAGAGAGAAAGAAGTGGAGAACAAACCAATGCATTTATAGTTTCCAACTTATAACACATGCATATTCATATAAAACCTTAAGATTTATTTTGTCAAACAAACACAAACTGAAACAAGGAAGGTGCCAGAAGAACAAACCTCAAAAAAGGCTACCATCTTCCATTCCTATCCTCGGAATCCCGTTCTTGGGTCAAGTTTCCTCATCACCAACCCCTATTCCATCACAAATATGTCACTATCATTGAACAACCCAAAAAAAAAAATCAATTGTGCATTCTAGGATTTTTGGTTAGGGTTAATGTCTACCCAATACACCTTCACTTGCAAAACTTTTTGGGGGACACAGCAACATTCTTTTCTATGCTTCCTTTGAGAGAAAATATATCTATGTGAGTTTATTTTAGTAGGAATTGATATCATCTTATTTGGACTGTACTCCAAACTCAAGTTACGGTATTTTTAATGCCAAATCGGGTCAAGACATGCCCACTCGCCGCTACTCATCAAGTTATTCTCGATTTCAAGGGTCTTAACTCCATAAATTGATAATGGTTTCTTCTACTCATTTGAAGATATGGTTCTAAGGTTTCTTCTCCAATTGGAATTATCCAATTTGGATCACCAAAACTCAAGTTATTGCATTTTACATCCAAACTACTCTAATTTGCAAAGTAGAATCAGATTGTTCTTGCACATAACTCCACTTTGACAGATTTTTGGGCACTTTAGAGTTACAAATTGCATACACTTCCTTCAAGTAAATTATTCCCCTATAAATATAGTTTACCCAGAATTTTGAATCACTCAATTTGGATGTGTGAAACTCAACTTACGGCCAAAACACCACAACCACACCCAAAAACAACAGCACACCAAGCACAATTCGAAACTTTACCTGCTCTCCATATTTCGTGGGCCTTAGAGCTAAAAATGTAGCTCTAGCTCTTATGGTTATTTAGAAATTAGAATCACTCAATTTGGATGATTATAACTTAACTTATATCCAAAACAAAAATAGGGGTTTTGAAAATTTTTGATAGCAACTCTTTTGAAACTTAATTTTTCCTTTACACAAAAATTCCTCAAAACCAATCCAAACCAATCAAAACAATGAAAAACAACCTCAAACTGAACTAAAACCATCCAAGAACACTTTTCACAGTTGGGGAGTTTTTCTCCAAACCCAAACACAAGAAAGAAGGGTTAGTTTGGCTTTGCCTTAAATCTCTTCCTTTATCTTCTTTCTTCTTCCTTCTTCTTGATCAATACTTAAACTCTGATCTCATGGAACAAATCACCCACTCATCTTCCTTTTCTCTCAACCGGATTTTCCGCCTAACAAAATGCCTAAACGAGACTCTTCTCATTCCAAGACCACTTGGTCTTAATACTTAAACCTTCATAAGGCCATGTTTGGCTTACAGCACATTCTATTTTTTTCCATTTTTTCCATTTTAGGGCTTCATTTCCACTTCATTTCATTGCTTATACTTTTTGCACTTACATTACTCATTTAAGCACCCTTTAGGTCTCATTCACATTTTTACCAAATTATCGCCCTCAGAAATTCTCCGAGTTTTTATCATTTTTCGTTTTTAGTCATTTGAACCTTCCAGAAAAATATAATTTAATTTATTTTACACCTTGAACATGTTATAAAAACTGTTAGGGTATTTTCAGGGCATTATAGGAAAAATGAAAAGAAAATTGTGAAATGCATGATTTGTGTTAGAATTATTTATTGCATATGAAACTACATGATTGAAATGACCAATGAATTGTAATTGAATAAAAAGGCGAAATGAAAATATAAATATATGCATTGCATCACATCGTCATTGAAAAAAATTATACAAAGGCATTGAGTTAGACAAATGCATGATTTACTTAAACTGAAATGAAGAGAGAAATGTATAGAACCACTAGGCATGAAAATGCTTAACGCTGTTGTTTTATCATCACAGAAAATTTGCGAACAAGTACTATGAAAGACCGCAGTTGATCTCGTATCAACGCTTATGCCACTTAATTGAAGTAAAGTCTCGACTATGCATTCATGAAAGATATTTGACACTTTTTTATACAAACTCTGATTTTGTTTTGTAAGATTGATATTGGAAACTGACATAATGCCGTAATGTTGAAGGTAAATGACTAAATGGGTATGTAATACCATATTTAATGGAAAATGTGTATGAAGTCAAAATGATGGGCCCTTTTAAGTTGAAATGAGTATGTACAAATATATTTTCATAAAGATAAAAATCCTTTACAAAATGAGCATTGGAAATGTGTTTTACTGACAAAAGAAAAAGGAATAGGATTCAAAAAGAGGATCGCGTCCCTGATCAGGTTCAGCCTCCGGGTCAGGTCAAGTATGATGGCGTGGGCCGTCACATTTTTAGTGGTATAAGAGCTAAGGTTTAGGCGGTTCTATAAAATGATTTTTGAAATTGCTGTGACATGGTCAGACGGTATTTAAAGACGATATGACTATGATGGATCTTGGCTTGTTAATAGGTAAGCATGGATGGTTCAGGACCCCATAGGGTCAGAGGTGACTCGGGAAGTCGCCCAAATAGCCCTACTAGTGTGGAAGGTGGGCAAGCGTCCCATGCTCCATCGATTCATGAGCAAGGTCAAGCAACAGAAAGTGCTATGGATATCCTCCAGAAGATAGCTCAGGCATTGCAAAGAGCAACGCAAATCCACCGGTTATTCCTCGCCCTGGCCACCAGAGAGAATGGCAAAATACCGACTCCATAAATTTTCTTTTGAAAGAGACACGAGTCTTCCTATGCAGAAAATTGGATCGAAAGAACTAAGAGAATGCTGCAATAAATGCATTGCAGAATGTGAGGATAATTCTTAGAGTGTGCGACCACAT
Organism: Tetrastigma voinierianum; assembly: GCA_016808115.1. Taxonomy (NCBI): domain Eukaryota; kingdom Viridiplantae; phylum Streptophyta; class Magnoliopsida; order Vitales; family Vitaceae; genus Tetrastigma; species Tetrastigma voinierianum. The sequence goes on from JAEQBH010001769.1 coordinate 256,504, forward strand.
TACAGATGAGGCTTACCAAAGGGTGGGTTTCCGTGACTAGAATCGCACCACCTGAAAGTGTTACATGGGAGTTTTTCCTAGCGGAATTCAGGAAATAGTATGTGGGTTGTATTTACCTAAGCAATATGAGACGAGAGTTTCATAATTTAAAGCAAAGGCAGATGAGTGTGACAGAATATTAGAGGGAATTCACCGGGTTAAGCAAGTATGCTCCAGAGATGCTAGTTACCGAGGAGAAGAAGTGTCGTGAGTTTGAGGATGGCCTCAATGACTATATTCGAGCCTATGTCACAAGATTCGACCATGATGACTTCTCTAAGATTGTGACATGTGCGTTGAATGTTGAAAGGGTAAAGAAAGAAGACTATGAAAGAAAAGAAAGAAGACAAGAAAAACTCGGGATGTCAAGTTCTTATCATCAAAGATTCAGAGTAAGAAATCTCGTAAGACCACGTAGTTCTAATCACCCTACAAATTTCAGTGGATCACTGTGCTACCGGCAGTAAGACTATCTCTATCAAGTACCATCGCTCTAGTGCACTAGAGGTTCTTCAGATATTGTAAACCCTTCTTATTGCAATACATTAGCTTGGAGGAAACATAAAAGTGAGAGTGTTAGAGATTGACAGTGCTTGTTTGGTATGTGGATCCAATGAACACAAAGAAGTGTAAGATCATTTATCAGCTCTACATTCACAACACCTGACTCAGGGGTACAGCTCAAGAATATTTAAGAGTAACAAGGACAATAAGAGTGTTGCATCACCGAGTGTACATAGACAGGATGCTCGTGCTCTAGCCAGGGCATATGCAATGAAGGCAATGGAAGATAAAGATGCACCGGATGTGATAGTCGTAATTTCTATATTTCAGACTATCAGACATGCATTATCAGATCTAGGTTCAACTCCATCATAATATTTGTACTACCATTCCAAGTTTGGGTATTGATCAAAACAAAAAGCATAAGGTGTAAAACAGGCAAAATAAGAGTAAACTAAGTATGATATTTTAGTGACAAACCATCAAGTATAGTGTCATTGTGGAATAGAGTTTTAAGAGATTGCCCCATCGTATCATTTCAGAGTACGAAGCCTGAGATTCACTTACCACATTTAGAGAGCTCATGTGATATCGGGATGGATTGGTTGTTCTGACACCAAGTGGTAGTTGATTGTAGAATGAAGAGAGTGACCTTAAGGACACCGAGTGGCGAGGAAGTGACTTTTATTGGCGAGAGGTTGAACCACCTCTCTAATGTGATATCCACCGCTACTACTAGAATGATGATTTGAAAGGGGTGTGAAGCTTACTTGGTGTATGTGATAGATACCAAAAAGGTGGAGCCTAGTTTATCATACGTCCCTACAGTTTATGATTATTCGGATGTGTTACTGGAGGAAGTGTCGGGATTGTCTCCACAGAGAGAGATTAAGTTTGCAATTGACGTTGTTCCAAGTGCCACTCCTATCCAATGCTAATCGTACATAGAATGGCCCAATGGGAGTTATGAGAATTGAGCTTTAGTTGCAAGAGTTGTTAGAGAAGGATTTATTGTCCGAAAGTGTATCACCAGCCGGGAGCTCCAAGGTTTTGTTAAGAAGAAAGATGGTACACTTAGGTCGCGGTGTCGACTATGTGACAACCGAATAAGATGACAAAGGAAGAACAAATATCCGTTACCTAGGATAGATGCAGACTTGCTCTCGACCAATTGAAAGTGTTCAAGTGTCTTTTCGAAGATTGACTTGCGATATGGGTATCATCGCCATATGATTATGATGGATGTTGTTAAGACGGCTGCGAACGCGATATGGACATTATGAGTTCCTTAATGCCGCTTGGTTTAACAAAGTAATCGACTGGGCCAATAGGACTTAATGAATCGCATTTTCCGACCTTTACGTAGATCAATATCGTATGTTTATGTGACAGACATCATTGTGTATCCAAAGAATCGAGAAGATCATGATACACACCTTCAAAAAAAGGGTAGAAACTCTTGAGAAAAGGAACAAAGGAGTATGTAAAACCTAGAAATGTGGAAATTTGGTAGAGAGAAGTGTCCTTTCTTGGACACATTATATCAGAATAAGGAATTTTAGTGGATCCAAAGAAGATAGAGGTGAATATTGAATGGAAACCAATGGCAAATGTCTGGCGTGAAGCCTGAATTGGCAAGTTACTAGCGAAAAGTTCATTAAGGGGTTTCGAGGACCGCAACATGACAAGATTGCTTCTAAAAGAATGTGAGATTTGAGTAGGAGTGAAAAGTGCTGCTTAGTTTTGAAAAGTTGAAAGCATTCTAATCGAGGCACGATTCTACTCAACTAACCTTACAAAGAATAATGCTATTTTTAGTGATGCTTCATTAAATAGACTTGATGTGTCCTATGCAAGAGGGTAAAGTGGTAGCTTACGCTTTAAGGCAGTTGAAGTCACATGAAAAGAACTACTCACAATATTGATTTGAATCGTCTCTATTGTGTTCGGTGATTGGAAAATACAGACAATTATCTTTATGGGGAGAAAGTGTTTCATCTACATCGACATAAAGCTCCTAAGTATTTTCCCTCACAACGAACTTAACTTTAAGACAACGATGGATGGAATCGACTCAAGACATGATCAGATCAATTATCATCCCGGGAAGGCTAATGTAGTGGCAAACGCTCTGAGTAGAAAATCAGTACAAATGCCTTGAGCGATGAATGCTCATTTGTCATTGTCAGACAATGGTGCAATAGTGGCTGAATTGATATCAAACCCGGATTTGTTAAACCGAGTGCTAGAGGCGCAAAAGAATGATGAGAAAATTACTGCAATTGTAAATCATAATAGAGTGGGGAAAGATGTGACACCCCGACCCGGGGGTCCCGTTGACCACTGTTAACTTGCGGAAACCTATGTGTCTCATATCATGAGACCCATACATGAGTAAAATGGCCACGTCGGGCCCATACATCCATACTCATTAAAATATAACCAACTATACTGCAATAGTTTCAAGAGTTAATTACACTCTTATAAAAACATGCATGGATCAAAATGTTTCATACATGTTTTACAAAAATACATAATCAAAGCCACATGTCGACTTTCTTCTCAAAAGCTCTAGTGAGCGTCGTCTTCTTGAATACTCCCTGTACCTGAAAGGGGATCCCACGACGGGGTGAGCAAAGCCCAGTAGTGATAATCTCCTACAAGGGTTACTCCCCACCTAAGTGTTCATGCAATGATCGAGCATACACACATTTAAGTAAAGATATGCACATTCCTACTCGAATGTCTACATGCCATGGATGAGAGTGTGACTCACCCTTTCCCACTTCTTGAGCCCTCACTGACTTATTCATGCATGCCTAAGCCAAGTGTGAAAAAACACTATTTTCAAAACAAAAGGTTTTTGTTCTTGAAAACATAATACCAATTTCCGATAAAATTTATCAATAAATCCTCCGAGGTCTGCTGGATAACCTTCGAAATACTATGGGTCATCCTCTGAGGATAACCGTTGGACAACTCTTCAAGGCAATTATTCGAAAATCTTCATCAAATTCATTCACAACCATGTTTTTCACACACCCATACCTACTATTCTAGGTTACCCCGGTGCATATGAAATGCAATATACCATTTCACAATAATTCATATTAATATATCAAGCATGCACATATTAACGAAATTCACACAAAGCAACATATTATTTATTCATAGCAATAACACCAAAAATTAGCTCACATGGGCTAATAAACAAACCGACAGTCCATCTTGGAACTGCCTAAAGCATCACTCCAACAACACATGTTATTCAATCATAGCAATAACATATCAACACACAAGCAACACATATAGTCCACTTGGCCGGGGCTGAGATTGTCTAAAACCACTATGTGATTTCACTTAGTCCAAGTTGAAATCAATGAACGGCCATTCCGGCCCCTGAACATCCCTAACCATTAAAATGGCTCTTAGCCAAAGAATAAATCAAGTAGGAGAAAACCCCTACCCAATATAATAGCCTACAACATGCCATGCAATGGTCATGTTATATCCCGGCTATTGACCTCGACATAACCATGCAACCTACACACTTGGTGAAAAAACATAGATTTCAGCAGGGTTATGGTCGCCCAATGTCCTCCACAAAACCATGGATGAAATATTGACTCAATGGGATTTCCATAGAGTCCAAGAACACACGAATCGGAGTTCGGACGAAGAATTTATGACAGTCCAAAGTTGGAGGTCACATTACGAATGGCCACTTACCCGACCAAATTCTACCCGACCGCTCTGTTTCCACAAATTTCCAAAGATCTATCTTCCTCCACACATGGATGGAATCTGACTAATGGATTTCATAGAGTCTAAGAACACCCGAAATAGAGTTCTACCAAGAAGTTATGGACCGTCCGTTGAGGTCACACATGAATGGCTATTCTACTGAGATTCGCCCCGACCGACACCCGCCCTCGATGGCCGATCTAGTACCCACTGCCCTCCACAAGATATGTCTGAATCTTGACCAATGGGCTTTCCAGGTGAGTCTAAGAACATCAACGGAAACTGGACGGCTAGTTAAGTGATAACCAAGTTTAAGGTCACATGAATGGCTACTCACCGCTAGGGGCCACCCGACTCGCTCGCTACCAAATCCAAGATCCACCCGTGACCAGCAGCATTACATGGAATCTGACTCAATGGGCTTTCCACAGTCCAGAATATCTAAAACTGAGTTCCTGGACGGCCAGTTATGACCTTCTAAATTTGAGGTCACACATGAATAGCAAATTTACCCGACTGCCACTGGCCAAATTTCCAAAGACTCACGCCTCCACAGCATATGATCGAGTCTTGACTAACGGGCTTTGCATTGTAGTCTAAAAACACCCGAACGAGTTTGATGAAGAAGTTATGATCGGTCCAAGTCGGGGTCACATAAGGGCAATAAACCCAACCTGGGGTACCCTAACCCAGTCGAAGCATCCCCGACTCAAGGTCTACCACCCGACCGGGCCGAAATGACCGACCTCACCACGACCGACCGACCTATTAATCACTAGCAAATGACCTCTAGTAAGCTTTCACTTAGACTATTTAGGGTAAACATACCATAACTTGGTCTATAGAGGCCCAAATTAAGAAATGCAAAAGCCTAACATCAAGTTCAACATGTGGCTAACAGAACTGATCAACTCACCCAAATTTCTTTATTTCCCACCAAAAACAAGTCCTAAACTCCATCTAATGCGATGATCGCAATAGGTCACTCGTTCAAAATGCAACCAAACATTCCCCTTTGAGCAAGACACCACCACACAACCCTTAGGGTAGAGAATAACCAAAGTAGGAGAAGACCTACCTCTTGTGTTGAATACACAAAAGAGCAACAATTATATCAGAATTTAGTACCTTCAGTCATACTTTGCTCACATTTTGTATAAGAATAGGTACCTTTGATTGTTTTCATGTTTCTGGACTTGTACAGGTTTTCAGCTTCATGTATAATTTGTTACAAGGTTCGTGGACTGTAAAGCTTAATATGGATCATCGAGATGATGGCAACCGCTGTGGTTAAGCCTCGAAAATATCATGGTTATGCGTAGTGCTGGTACCCTGCAACAGCAAACCGCTACCGATACCCTCAGCAGTGAAATCAACAAAGGGCCAACCCAAGACACCGGCACTCCGCACCACCAAACCGGCACCAAGACCCAAACAAAAGACTAGCACCAACCTGCATCAGCATCTGACACTGAACCCAGACTCTGCGACTCCATCAACATGTAATATCGTGGGGAATCGGTTGGATTACGATTCCAATGCAAGGTACATTCGTCTCTTTGACCACCAACTCGAGATTACAATGGAAAAGGGTATAAAAGCAAAGGAAAGGTGTGAGAAGGCAGCTTTGATTTCTAGGTTTTGCTTCATAAAAAGAGGTTCTTCATAGCTTGCTAGGTTTAGAGTAGGAATGAGACTTCTACTCTTTCCTCAAGCAGATTGGATTTCAAGTTCCATGTAACCCTTCAAAGCATCACACGCTCGTTTTCTCTTTCGTAGTTTGTGTTTTTTATTCATTGGTTTTGCACTGAAGCTTGATTTTCTCAAGTTTTTATGAATAGTTTCATCAATTATGATTCGCTTTATACTCAATGAAGTTCTAATCCTCTTATGTCGGGTTCCACGGTGGAAACTCACCCCGATCAAGGTAATAACCTCACCTCTTTATACTTAAATGGGATTGTATGATGTTGGCACTTGTAGAGAACTTTATAAAACCTTAGTTGGGCATCTTCGACAACGTGGTGAACGTGAGATCCTCTAAGACATGTCAGGTTTGGACATAAATGCAAGCTAAGAATCAAAGTTAATTGTCGAACAAGGTTTAACATCCCTCGACGTATTTCATTCTAAAGAGCGTTTAATGCAAAATTTTCCATTGAAGACCATTATCAATGGCTCTTGTGGATGAGATTGTAACCAAGAGTGGGAATTACTCCGATCAATAGAGTGGAAACCTAAGAACCCTTATCAATCATCTTCTTTGCTTTAAAATAGTCTATTTAATTAATTACTCAATCAACCAACCACAACCCCATAAATTCCTTTTAAATACACATCTTTTTGAGATAGTCCCAAGGATCACCTAGTATCCACCCGTGGAGATGACTTGTGGACTCCCACAAAGACACAATGATCAACGACCTTAATTCCCACGCTTAAACAAATCGCATACGAATAAGACGGCATTCGCGCCGTCACGGAGTGGCAATCAATCTAGTCGAGCCAAGAGTGAGCTAGAGGTAATTTTGCACTCAGACAAACCCATTACTACCTTCAATATTTTTTTGTTCTGGCTTTGCAGGAATTTGCTGGTGATTTAGAAGGAGTAGGATTAGTGCATGTTGGTTTGGGCTCGCAACGAGCAACGCCGACTTGTAAGAATTGTACCTCCAAGAAATTCTGAAGAGTCCATAATAAGTCAATTGTTTCAAGAGAATCCTACACCTCAAATGGACCATCCAAGGAATCAACAACCACTTTTTAATCAAAAACGCCTGCGGACACCTGTTAACCTAATAAGGACTCCCCGAACATCCAATAACACGTGAGACTTTGGTCGACTCCCAGCAACACCAACAATGGGAGGGGGAAATGTTAACTTTCAACTAAATCAATATCGAGCTCCCTACTCCTTTACCCCACTGTGGAAAGAACTATCCGAGAGATTTTGCAAACTGAAGAACCACAACAAACTCATGTATTCGCCTTCCGAAGAGGCTAACAATTTCACAACGGAGATGGATCCGTCTTCACCAGGTACCGCGGGTTGATTCTGAGAACCCCTATTCATTCATGAGAGACTTTAAGGTTGTTTGTAGTGCATTTCTCTCTACTGGATCACCTCTCCACATAATCTGTATGGTTCTATATCCTTTTGCTCTAAAGGAAAAGGCCAAAATCTGGTTTCATTCGCTTGCACCCAATTCAATCTTTACATGGGGAGACACATAAATGAATTCCTTAATAAGTTCTTCCCTCCCGCACGTACTAATGCCTCATGCAAGCAATTCAAAATTTTCAAAGTCGTAGAACCTTGCCGTAGTAATGAAAGACACATGATCTCCTCCATGCTATCCCTCATCATGGTTCGATGTCGATGTCAAAGATTTTCATCAAGGGCTATCTCAATAATAAACAATACATCCAAATGATGTATGGAGAGTTTTAAGAGAAAAAGCAAGAGGAGGCAATTCAACTCTTTGACACCATAGCGTAAAATGCTCGAATACGGGAGACTAATACTTCCGTAGATACACAAAAGTGCATAAGACACCTATAGGAGGAACCACCATTGAGAAAATGATGATCTGCAAGCAAAAATCGCTAATTTAACAGAAGTCGAGGCTATAGAGTCGAAGCGAACGAGGTAACTTGTGTGCCTCAAGTACCCCGCACCTATCGACCTGTGACAGAGGAGCCATGCATCATTTGCGATGACCCCACGCACTAAATCTATTAACTCCGCTCAAACCTTCCTCGCTAAAGGAGCAATTCAAATAGAGCAAGCTAATGCCCTTAACTTTCTACTAAAGGAAACCTTCACTCCTCCATATTCCGAAACATATAATCCAGGGTGGGTAAGTCTGAATTTTAGTTGGAGAAATGAGGGAGGCCCACTAACGTGCTAAACAACCAAGGTCTCACTTATCAAACTCATGCTTAAATCCAAATTTCCTCCATTTCGTAAAAATCAAGGTCCTCAAGGATTTCCTGTGAACCCTAATCAAGGTTTCCATTCGTCAAATCAAGGGAATCCAAACCTACGTACCAGATTAACCTCCACATAAGAGAAGTTTGAGGATATTCAGGACACACCGTATTGCACTAACAATCCACAAACACACTTCGAACTCCGCCTGAATGATGCGAGAGATCCCAAATCACTGCTTAACCCTTCACGGGCAATTTTCAACAAGAAAAAGGAAACTCCCGCTCCCAACCATCCAAAACCCCCAAAGTCAAAATAGTGCTGGAGTTTCCAGGTCAAAGTGAAGGCACTTTCGAACACGAGAAGGTCGTCACCACTCTTCGGCCGTAAGGTAATTGACAAACCATTCAACCCAAGTTGAACCGGTACAAGAATCTCAAATGAACCGCCTGGGATGACGAGAAGGCCCGACAAGCCCATGTTCCTAGGACAGATGTGACTGATGGTGAGCCAGAGAAAAACAAGGCTTCCCATATCCCGTCATTCCATACCTCATAGCTGAGCCTCAAAGAGGTGGGAACAACCATTCTAAATATGAGTTGTTCAAACAGGTGAAGTTGAACATTCCCTTGCTAGATGCCATTAAGCAGATTCCGTCATATGCCAAGTTTCTAAAAGATATGTGCACTGTAAAAAGGAAACTAGGTGTCAACAAGGAGGCATTTATGACTGAGTAATCTACTTCATCGATTTAAACACCTTTGCCCCCAAAATATTAAAGACCAGTCGCCTTACTATTTCCATAGTGGCAGAATCAAAGGTGACATGCTCTAGCGATTTGTGGGCAAGTGTTAATTTGTCATTTTACTGCGTATATGTCATCTAGGTTAGAGAATTAGAGCGAACCAATATCACCTCCAATTAGTCAATCGTAGTGTGAAGCATTCCAAGAGGAGAGAAGGATGGTATTGGTACAAGTGGATAAGTTCTATTTTTCCGATGGATTTTGTCAGGCTTGACAATCAACCTGCAGAACCAAGGAACCGCTCCCAAAGGACTGGTAAACCATTCTCGCTACTAATGCCATCATACACTATAGGGAGGACTAATGACACTACTTGGTAACATGACTCAATTGAATATCTTAATATATCAAGGGAATGGGAGATGAGGAAGATGTTTGTGAGGTAAACATGGTTGACTCTGTGGTGCAAAAAATACTTAGATAATGTCTCATATGATGACCTCACAGTCTGGTCAGTAAACCTGGCTGGTTAAGGAGGCGACCACTTCGAGCCCGAGTTCCTATACTCCATAATCGAACACAATGAGGTATTGAAGTGAATGGCGGGCACCCAAATTTGAACCATTACCACCAATCGAGACGTGGCATTACCTGTACAAAGACCACCTAAGCCGAGTTGAAACCTTACCATCACACCTCAAATATGCATTTTTAAGGTAGAAGAAACTTTTCCCAATCATATCTTCCTCCTTAGAGTTAGACCAAGAAAATAAACTTTTGGAGATATTGAGAACCCACAGTAATCCGCCTCAGGATGGACAATTGCGTATATGAAGGAAATTAGCCCTTGATCTCACACTAGACCACTAAAGAGGATGTTAAACCCTATAATCCACATAAGACGATCGAACCCAATAATGGCATGGTCAAGAAAGCAAGCTTCTAAAACTCTTATAAAGATTTTACCCTATTGCATAGCAATGGTCACCAACTCGTAGTCCCTAAGAAATATGGAGTCACTATGGTAGCAAATGAAAATAATGAGCTAATTCCCACTGTACACTCCTCGGCCGAGGGTGTGCATAGATTATAGGAAGCTTAATGCGTGCACAGAAAGATCACTTTCCCCTACCGCTTGTCGATCAAATGTTAGAGAGCTGAAAGGGCATGAATTTTATCAAGTCGATGTACTCGTGGTACAATCAAATCGAGATAGCTTAAGATCAAAAGAAAACTATATTCACTGCCCTTGCATATTTGCCTTTAGAAAATGCCCTTGATTATGTAACGCACTGAACTTTCCAATGATGCATGACTGTGGATTTTAAAGGATATGATAGAAATCATTTGGAAATTTTCATGATATTTCGCCTTTAGTGACTCATATAGATGTTTGAGAACTCCACATAAGGTTTTGTGTGAGAGATGCCAAGAGAAGAACTGTTAAATTGGGAAAAGTGTCACTTCATGGTGACACAAGGGATCAGTTTTAGGTCACAAAGTATCAAAATGGAATCGAGGTGGGATAAAGCCAAAGTCAGTTGATCTCCAACTTACTCTGGCCTCGTAAGTGTGTTAGAGATATAAGGTCTTTTCTGGGATTACGTCGGGATTCTATGTAGAGATTCATAAAAGATTTTGGGTGCCATAGCTCGTCCCTTATAATTTGCTTCTCACAAGGATGTCCCTTTCGCATGGTCACAGTTTCAGGAGGTCGCTCGATAAACTCAAAACTATGTTAGTGTCTCCTCCTATCATGCGATCCCATCTGAACCTTCCATTCGAGATCGTGTGACGCTATTGATTATGCTATAAGGGTCGCTTTTAGGACAAAGGAAGATAAAAGGCTTAGATCCATTATGCCAAGAAGACTCTAGATTCCACAAACAAATTACACAACCACGGAAATAGTTTTTTACCGGGCCGCCTTCGCTTCTAGAAAAGCTTAGGTCATACATCGTAGGGTCTCCGTGAACCATTACATCACGCAGCACTAAAGTACTCGCTCTCTAAGTAGGGATACCAAGCCCTGCTAACTAGGTGGATCCCCACTGCGCTACACTTAACCCGATCATTAAAGATAAAAAGTGGGGTCGAGAATGTATCGACTCACTTATCTTGATTAGTTCCGATCCAGCTTCTCACTATGATACCATAGGGCGCATAAGCCTGATGAGCGCCTTTTGCTCTCGCTCACGCCATGGTATGCTGACATAGTAAATTATCTAAAGGATCGATCAAATTCCACACCAATGGACTTCTAACAAAAAAAGGAAATTTTCAAGTAACATTAAGAAATATTATTTTGATGACCTATATCTCGTTTAAATACCGTCTAAAACTATTTGATGAGAAGCGTGTGTACCCAATGATGATCAAATCGGGATACTCACCTTTGCCATTCGTAAGCTTGGCGCATGGGCATTTTCCGTTGAAGGAAAACAACAGATAAAATTTTCGCAAGCCGGGTTTTTACCGCCCACACTTTTTAAAGATCGGCTGAATTTTTCAAAACTCAGGATCTGTACACAATTGTGAGGAGTCACAAAAAGGAACATGATGCCTCTTACCCCCGATTTTAATCATCGAGATCTTCGACCGGTCAAGATAGACTATGGGCCTTCTCAGGGGTACTTACATTTTGTCATTCTGCTACTATGTGTCGGAAGGTCGAGGCCATTCCAACGAGAACTAATGACCACAAGGTTATTTTGAAATTCTATAAAAGAATACATTTTTCGCTGAGTACCTCGCAATTATTAGTGATGGTGGACTCCATTTTGTAACTCATCTTTGAGAATTGTTGAAAAGTATGGAGTCACCCACAAAGTTTCAACGGCATACCACCCACAAACCAATGGTCAAGCCGAATTAGCTAATGTGTGGAGATCAAACACATTTGGGAAAAAATCCGCTGCCCCAAATCGTAAAGATTGGTCGCCCGACTTACCGATGCTCTTCAGCTTACCGTATCGCTTTAAACTATTCTTGGTATGTCTCCCTATAGGCTTGTTTATGGAAAGGCTTGTCATATGCCGGTAGAAATGGAGCACAGGGCATATTGGGCTATTAAAACTTTTAATTTTAATTTTAATTTGAATCAGCAGAACCGCGCGTATGAACGAGCTTCGAGGAATCGGGAGGCATGAGTCGATGAGAGCCCCGAATCTCACAAAGAGAGGCTCAAGTTGTTCCATACAAGACCATCATAAGGGGAAACTTAACTCCAACCAAAAGGTACTATTGTACGCCTCGCTGCACATGTTTCGTGCAAATCGCTTCTCGCGACCAGCCCGTCATGTCAAGGAAGGTTTACCCATATGGTAAAGGCATTGAAAATCCCGAAATGGGAAATCCTTAAAGCCAATGGCCAATGCATGCCACTGAGCACTTTGACCATCAGGAGAGTAGTGAAATCCTGGTAGATCCGCTCTACCAGGATACTCCTTCAGAGTAAATTCTATCCAACTCATGTGTATAATTTGTTTTATTTCTTGCATTTTCTTCATCTTCACTCCACCATTTAACGTCGTTGCCCAAAACACAAAATTAATTGCCCTCCGTTATTTCTCAGCCGCCTCCACTTCTGTTGTGGGGGTACCTTGTGTTCATTGAGGACAATGCTTGTTTCAGAAGGGGGTGGGCTTGACCGGTCAACTGTCCATGCGCATGCTTACATGTTCAAGGTATGGCAAAAATTTTCGAATCGAGGCTCTTTTGCATAGTGTACTTCGACCAGAATGTATGCGTACCGCACACTTCATAACACTCCATCATCTCAATGCATTTGACAATAACAAGCATGCACAAAATCTCTATGTTCATATTATGGACCTTATTACCCCGAATTTGTATCAATTCCCCACACAAAACCATAGACTTTCTGTTCAAACTCTACTACTACGATCGCTTTCTCGCTTATGTATTATTTTAGCATCCCATGTAACTACATGTATCATATTCTTCAAGGAACACCATGCATAACTGAAAGTGATTTGAGGCCATTATTTCGTGGTTACATTTTGTGAAATCATTTTGATCTACCCCTGTACCCATCTTCGAGCCTCGAGTTGCCATCTGCTTCAACTCCTAGGAACCTATGATCACACAGCATGGGCTCCATGGTAACAGAAGGTGCCTATGAGGCAAATTGTTAGCCGCGAACACAAATGTTTGGGCGCGTATTATGAGCAGAGAAATGAGCACAAGAAACTAGATGGAAGGTATTCAGTGATATTGTACACATCGCACTACTATTCCCAATTTACAAAAATATAAAAAATATATATATATATATATATATAAAGAAAGATTGGGACAACAGATTTACTCACTCTCACCTGGGTGACTCATATCACACATGCAAAAAGTATGAGGTGATCTAAAGATCGGCATCGCACTAATCTGCATCTGCATCGCTGTGCGAATCTAGCAGCACCAGGTTTTTAACCCCTTGTATCCCCTTTCCATTCCCCATCTCACCCACTCTTATATAAGACAAACTCCTAAATTCTTTGTCCTCTCACACAAGCGAATCCGAGCTCAGAGATGTTCTGCGGCAGCCACCGGCACCCAGATTCTTCTTCGTTTGATTCATGTATTTTGATAAGCACTCGTAATTCTTGAGAGCATTTTATGTGGTATTGCTATTGTGGTTCATGGATTTATTCAGGTGGTTCAAGCAGCTTATCTGCCAGGGATTAGGTTTTCGTCGATAGTACGGGAGAAAGCTTTTATCTATCCGCACTATACAGCCCGATACTTATGGAGATAGGCTATTGGGATATTGTTTTATGTGTTTAGCCGTGTTTTCCGTATTTTCTATTCTTGCCATATCTATGGCAAGATCTAAGAACACTGGAAAGGGCAAAGCGCCTAGCTTCTCTATGGAGCGCGCTGTGAAGAAAAGGAAATCGACACTGCTAAACCACAGTTAGTGGTGTGAAAGCAAGCAGATCCATCTTTCCGAGATGTAGGCATTGAGAGCGATGATAAGGAGATCGAAGCCATGTTTGCAAAGGCTTTTGATTTAGAACAGGGAAAATGGGCCCAATCAATTGCGAAGCGGGGATTTCATTGCGAGCGGGGTGTGAAGGTGGACACATTTTTGTTCACCCATCCTATCGTATGGTTGTCTAAGATGCACTTGCGCTTTGTTCAGGTTGAAGTACAGGGGTATCTACCTACCTTGGTTCTGGGAATTTTACACCACCAGAGAAAATTAGCTGCAGATACCCTACTGGGGAGACCACTATGATGGGTACAGCTAAAGATCACTCTTGATTCGATAGGGGCGCACTTTATAGTATGTCCGCCCGCCACTCATGATCGACCTACCCCTTGGGTGGCCATTACCCGCCGACGCCTGGGCCAGCTCAGCAAGACCATGTGCACCCATCCTCGCTACGAGTGGTTTTATACACATGGAATTTGTTCCAGGAAGCTCAAGCCTCGAATATGCGGATGAACAAAATTATTCATGATAAGGATCTGCCAAAGTGGTAACGGAAATTTTCGAGCAAGGAAGAAACTAAGTTTTTATATGAGGTGATGACTCCAAGAAGCCTATCACCATGCCTTGCTATGCGCGCTATGAGGGACTTTCTCGTTAGCCCCAACTAAAAATGTATATCCCATTCCCATCTCTAGTGACAACCAGGGAAGCCGCTGACGAGGGGAGGGTTAGGGGAAAAGAGAATTCCTTCAAAAGTCAGCCCATTACAAGCCAAACAGAGCCAAGAGCGTAGTCGCATCCACGAGACCCCAAACTTCTCGCCATCCCGCTGGCTATTCCCTGGCCCTTCGTCTTCAAATTTCAGGTCAATGAAACATCCTCCGAAAGAATGGAGCGTCTGGATCAAGGGTGGGTTTAAAATGTATTTACTCAAACAAAACAGCTTAACTTCTGCCGTGCTCCAGCCCAAGAGTCACATTTACCCAGTGAGAGACCCAACAGACGCCTCCCTGGACTTGGATCAGGATTCGGGAGTGAGCTGACGACCGCGTCGATGAGGACGCATTTTCTTCGACAGACGACTGGGGGGACATCGAGTAGTAGCATAAGAGTTAGAGCAGCAGGTTGCACTCTGGTAGAGACCTCAGCCACGCTACGCCAACACCCATTTTGTTCATATTGTCTCTACTTGTAGCCTATGGTCATTACAAGCCTTAAAGACCTTGATTTCAAATGTTGGTTGGTGTGACGTTTAAACCCCGGTGTCCACACAACCCGCTTGCCATTTAAGATCGACGAGATGTCTGCAACCTACCCGACATTCATGAAGACCCAGCAGTCTCCTTTCAGACGGGGAGCTCACCTAAATACAAAACTCCGTTCCAAACAATCCACAATGACCACACAGGTCTACATGCGAGTAATATAATGGGGCCGCTCGCTCCCGCATCAATAATTCACAAAATATATCCCAAATACATCAACTATCTACAATAGTTCAAGAGTTAATAAACATTTCTTTATACAAACATATATTAAAATTACCACATTCTAATACATGTTATACAAAATCAAAGCCACAGTCGCCTATATGTGCGGTCCCGAATACTCTGGTCAAACCATCCCGCACCGACCAGACTGGAAGGGGGTCCTAATGACGCAGAGCAAAGCCCAGAGGGTGTGACACCCCTACAAGGGCTACTCCCACCTAAGTGCACATGCAATGGTCGATAATCAAACACGTATCCATGCAACATACACATGCCCACCAATGTCTACATGCCATGAATGACTCACCACCATGCCCATGTACCGAGCTTTCGCGGCTTCCATCACTCAATATGTCATTGAGTAATATATCCCAAGTCACTCACCTACTCGTCTCACATGCATACTAATCGGTGGGACAACCGCCACCGCAGCACTAATGACCCGGCATCGAGCCCTCACCGGCTCCATTACCCAATGCAAGTGTCAATGGACAACAACCTAAGTCAATCCCCGACTATCACACAACCCAAGTCTATGATAAACATGACCATGTCTTCTTTCTGGGCAACATAACTTTTCTGTGTGATACCATGTGCCCTCTTACACCCATACATAACTGCGATATCGCGGTCTCTTACACTCCATACACCCCGAAGCTCACTCGACTCTCAAACATGCATTCTACCATGAATGAAAACCATTTCCAAAAGTTCAAAGGTATTTGTTTTTAACCGACAACCCTCCGATATAAATAAATGGATGTGACTGAGCAATCTATTTTATGGACAACCTCCATGTGGCACACCGGGCGTAAACTCCGACGATTGATATTATATGGACAACCGATGCCGTAGTGACACACCGATAACACATTGTCAGTCAACCTCCAAACAATTCCTCAAGAAACCACCTTATGCACTCACTCCTATTGTTCTGTGGTGCCCCAAGGTATGTATGAAATGCAATGAGCCATTTCCATTTCCTTAACCCGTATGATTCATTGGACGCTGGTCTCATTAACTGAGCCTAATTAATCAACACCATCCGCAGCAGTGTTGATCCACAACCGTGTACTCACGACACACCAGTTCAACACCCAGCGTTGTCGATCTCAACTATGCACTCACACCATGTTATGCGATGTTTATGCATGTAGCATGCACTATGCCATTGCCTATTCATACCATGCCAAGAATATACGAGTAATTATATGTATTAATTACTCATGCATATTTATCCATGCATCATTTGGACATTCTCCATATTACTTCGCTCATACAAATTCCAAATCAAACATACTAATTCAAGCATATATGACATCATAAGTCACTTACCACCCGAGTAATGACACACATAAATCCCTAGGCCTAGTGATGATACAATTTGTCCACGACTAGCCTCCAACGAGCCATTTAATGGCCTCAATCATGTACAACTATGTGTCATTTATTTGTCACACAACGACACACAAACCACTCAATCATATTATTCACTTTCCAACAATAACATACAAAATGACCCAAATCTCGGACCCATATAAAATAGGGCACCTTTGGTCCCTTCACGATTCATCACCGAATATTGTGATACCAAAACACACCACACAAAACCTGAAGACATCAGTCCCGGAGCAAACTAAACTCTCAACATACCCAGACTGCCTGAAAATAGCCATCCTAAAATACCGCCATGACTCTAAAACGCCTCGAAATTCACCGAACTGCCTCAAAACAAATTCCGAATCAGCCCAGACTGGTCCAAAAACAAATTCCTTAAAAATTCCTGAAAATTCCTAAACTCAGTCCAAAAATTTGAGAACTGAAATTTACGACCTCACGCCTAAGCCAATTTCAAACCATTAAATAAGCCTTGCTAGAAATAACACAAGTAGGAAAATTCCTACCCGTGGAGTTTGACTAAACCCAAGATTTCGTGTCTACGCGTAGCTCTCATCAGCTGTGATCAACTTTGCTCTCTGGGCCTTGACCGAAAACCTACTTCACCCGATTTCTTCATAGATCTAAGAAAGAAACAAAGAGAAGAAAAAAATAAAATAATATTCTCTCTCCTTACGCCTCTCTCTCGTCCCCAACTCGCTCCTTTTTATTTGATTTTTTATTTATTATTATTATATTATTATTATTATTTAGATACATAACTTATATTGCCTCATTCGGGTTCGTTTCTCTCCCAAAAAATTTTATCATTTTCAGTCTTCAAATTATTTTTAAATGAACTTAACTCAAACCATTTTCTAACTGAGATTTTCGTGAAAATCTTGCCCCTCACAAGACTCATAATTTATCACCCGTAAATTCAGAAATATTATGACTGCCCGCACTTGATGAAACTTTCCGGGTCATTAGATTTCACGAGACGAATTTAACTACAAGCAACTGCTTTCATTATCCGAGATCTAGAGAATTTCCAGTTTTCAACCGAAATTACCATTTTACCCTCTTTTTAGAAAAATGCACTTTTCTCGTTCATGTTGTTCTTCTCTTACTTTTATGCATAGTAGTTGTGTGGTAATGTTAAACTGCGTTTCTATATCGCTCATATTTCAATATGTTGTATATACTCTTCTTTCTAATCATATCTTATATGAATAGCTCGGTTGATAGTTTGTTGTTATGTTCTTCGCTGAGACTGTATTTTGAATGGAATGGATGTGCAATACTATGCCAGTTGAAGTACTATGCTTGTCTTTACCTTGAGAAACTTGCAAAGCTGAATCAGCACCTAGCCATGCTGAAAAATCATATTTAGTAGTGTCAATAGTTCAAATCTTGCTAGGGAGATCTAGCAAGATGCAAGTTAAAAGGTTGGTACACAAAAGAGCAAATAATTGATATCTGAATGAGTAATTTTCAAGTCATATTTTGCTCACATTTCTTGTATAAGAGAATAGCACTTTGATTGTTTTCTATGTTTTGTAGACTTGCATGGTGTTTTTCGGCTCATGCATAATTGTTACAAGGGTTCACACCTGAGTTAAGATGATCATCGAGGATGATGGCAACCACGTGAAGTCTCTCGTGAAGTGCAAAGATTGGGATATGGTAGAGGCGTTGGTAAACAAAGAGCAAAGCAAACCTATGATCACTTTCAAACAGAAAAGTACTCAAGATAAATTGCAATTTGATCACTAACCGATACCTGCACTAACATGGCAGGATTATACTCCAATGCAGGCGGGTACATTCGTCTTAACCACCAACTCGAGATTACAATGGAAAAGGGGTATAAAAGCCAAAGGAAAGTGATATGCGCCTTGATTTCTGTGGTTTTCGTCACAAAAGAGGTTCTTCTCATAGCTTTCTTTTTCTGTGGTTTATAGAGTAGAATAGAGACTTCACTTTTCTCGCTATTTGATTTCCCAAGTTCATGTAACCTTTTAGTTATATCACACAACTCATTTTCTTTCACTTATTCAGGAGCTTTTTATTCATCGGGTTTTGTAAATTGAAGCTTGATTTTTCTGTTTCATTATGAATAGCTTTCTCATCAATTATGATTCGCTTTATAATTTCAATGAAGTTCAAATTTATGTTGGGGTTCTAACTATAGAACCACCTTGACTCAAGGTAATAACCCCTCAATTCCTCTTTATACTTCAAATGGATCGAGGATGTTGGGCACTTGTAGAACTTTATAAACCTAGTCAGGGCATCTTCGACAACGTGTGAACGTAGAGACCTCAAGACACGTTGTGCCAGATTACAAATGCAAGCTAAGAGTCCGAAGCATCTGTTGAACAAGTGTTTTAACATCCCTCAATCAGATTTATCTCTAAAAGATGTTAATGCAAATCTTCCGTCGAAGACCATTCATCAAATGCTCTTAGATGATTTATAACCAAGAGGCGGGAATTACTTGATCAATAGTGAGTGGAAACCTAAGAACCCCATCAATCATCTTCTTGTTTTAAAAATATCATTTAATTAATTACTCAATCAATCCAACCACAACCCATAAATTCCTTTTAAATACACATCTTTTCGGGAGAATAAATTCCTATGATCACCAGAAGACCACTCTGTGAGATAATCGACCCACAGATTATAATGCAGACAACCCACTCCACACGCTGGGAATAATCCAGCATACGACAACAAGACAAAGATCTGATTTTGTCAAAACTCCCCATTCTGAGGTTCTCATTGTAGCTCTTGGTCACGAGGAAAGATCTTTCCCTCCATACTTCGCTAGAAAATCACGTCCGATCAAGGTTTAAAATCTGTAGAGAAGATAGAGCCTCTCTCTCTAACTCTTCCTTTCAAATTGGTTTTCCTTTCTCTCTCTCCTTTCCCCTTTCTCCCAACCGGTTGGGAGAAGATAGAAGTCAAGTGAGATGTCCTCTCACTTGCCACTTGTCCAATTCTAAGTGGCTCCTTTGATTACCCTTATCACCTTATCATCCATCACTGATTTCCTCCAATTATGTTGCCACATGTCTCTCTCTGAAGTCCCACTTGAAAGCTATCGGTCAGACTAGCTAGCTCTCCACTTCGACACAGTCTCATCTTATTTCACGAAATGCACCAAGTGTCCTGCTCTTAGTGCCTCGAAAAATGTGAAATTTCGACTATTTCAGAATTCGATGAAATTCGATGTGGTAGCTAGATTTCGCGAGACAATTGCAACGGTGAAGTCCGTTTCATCATCCGAGATCTAGAAAAATTCCAGATTTTTGACCGAAATTACCGCTTTACTCTTTGATTAGTGCCCAAAAAGTGCTATTTTGAACTATATTTATTATATGTTTTGAGTGCTTTTTGTGTACTAATCATTGTACTAACCCGATGCATTAAGGTCCCTGCTTATTCTATCGATCGCATTTGTGGCAAATTTTCATAGCTTTTGCAAGCTAATAGTGCCAAAATTGTTGAGTCGATCCAAGCACGAAGAATTCGAGTCAAGCTCAGCATTGTAGATAAGAGACCAAAAGGAAAGAAGAGAAGAAAATGCAAGAAAACTGGAGCACTGCGAAATTGCATCCCACTGCCACTATTCTCCATCATGCGACCGCCTCCAAATTAATGCTCCTTCATGTCAGCCGCTTTTTGCTTGTCTCTTTTGGTTTTCTTCCTTTTCGCCTCATTGTAATAGGTTTGAAGGTTATTTTGTAATTTGGTAAAGGGTTGGCTACAAAAATCCCTGCCAATCTCTTGAAAGGGGACTTGATCAATAAAATTTGAGGGCAAAGCTTTCAGCCCGTTTTTCTCTCTAGTTTCCCGCTTTTCCTTTTTCTCTTTCCTTTTCCCAGCTGCCAAACACACCTCTAAGGATGACAACTCAGAGGATGTTTGGCTAGGTCGTTTTTCTCCTTGAAGAGGAGGGTTGTTGGCTAGGGTTTGGAGGTAACTAACGGTTCCCTGTTTTTAACGCAAGTTTTTATTGGCATTTATGTTCCTATTTCTCACTCTAGGTTAGAACTCATTTGATATGCCTTCATTGATCAATATTTAGCAATCTTTAGGGTTCGTGATTTTCTATTGCTAGATCCACTGAGATTCATTAGTTGCTTTCTATTTGTCACTGTGAGGTAGATCGGGGAGGCATGTTTTCATTTTCTGGGAGCATTAATGCTCAATAAATGTTGTTTTTCAAAAGGGAAAATCATAGGGTTTAGTTTTTAAAAGCTAAATGAAGATCCGGTTTGGGAAATGACTATAGGTCATCTTCCCCAACGCGAGGAAATGGACCCGGGGACCCCTCAGTTGCCTCTAGAACCCAAAACCGGTAGCCTGAAACTTCAAGGAGACTTCTTTAATTTTATTTTATTTAAATTTCAGTTTTCCAAACATTATCTCCCATTGTTTTTACCAAATTCCTTAAATCCAAAGTGAAATTCACCATTTTGAACTCCACTGCAACTCATTTGTACAAAGAAAACCCATCCCTGTGTTCGACCCTAGAGCCGCTATACTGCAGTAGCATGACTACAGCAATAGGAGGAAATTTAGGATACAAATTTTGTTGATTCCGGATCACCCTACCGTGGCATGAATCACTCTTTTTCAGAAAATTAGAATTTTTTGGGGTTTTACAAAAGAAACCGGAAGCCATAAATAAAGATGATGGATTGCGGTACTATGGAGATCGGGTCAGGTAACAATGATGATGAGTTGAAGAAATCCATACTTGAAGAGGCACACAGTGGATCCTTTGCTATGCATCCTAGTAGCACGAAATTGTATCAGGATTTAAACACTTCATACTTCGGTGGTTCTAATGAAAATGCATGTATCGAATTCTGTGACCATGTATGGTGTGTCAAAAAGTGAAGGCAAACATCAAGTTCCTTCGATTATTGCAAACTTATTAAAATAATTCGAATGGAAATAGGACCGAATCACAATGGATTTTGTGGTTGGGTTACCGTTGACAGGAAGGAAGCATGATTCAGTTTGGGTCGTGGTAGACCGATTGACAAAGTCAGCTTACTTCCTACCTATAAGAACCGACTATGCACTTGATAAGCTGGCAAAGCTTTACATAAGGGAAATAGTTCGGTTACATGGAATTCCCATATCGATCATTTTAGATAGAGATTTTTGGTTTACCTCAAGATTTTGGAGAAAATTGCAAGAGGCTTTAGGCACTCGACTGAATTTCAGCACAACGTTCTACCCACATACTGATGGACCATCGAGAAAGATCCAAGTAAGAAGATATAAGAAGCGGTGATCGACTATGAGGGTTGGGATAGGATATATACCTCTAGTTGAATCTCTCTGTGTACAACAACAAATTTCTAGTCAAGATTGAATGGCGCCTTACAAGGCTCTCTACGGAAGGAAGTGCAGAACACCATTGTGTTGGACCGAGTTAAGCGAGAAGAAGATACTTGGCCCCGATTTGATTCAAGAAACCAAGGAAAAAGTGAAAATGATAAGAGAAAGATTAAAAGTGGCAACGAATAGATAAAAATCCTACTTCGACATGAGAAGAAAGGATATTCGATATGAGATCGACGAAAAAGTGTTTTTAAAAGTATCGCTTGGAAGAAGGTAATGAGATTTGGGAAAAAAGGGCAAGTTAAGCCCTAGGTTCATTGGGCCATATGAGGTGATAGAGAAAGTGGGTCCAGTGGCATATAGATTAGTTTTACCTCTAGAGTTGGAAAAGATCCATAATGTTTTTCATGTGTCATTGCTAAGGAGGTATAGATCGTAATCTATCACACGTAGTCTTTCCGCAGACAATTGAACTTTAGACCGCATTAGACATATGAAGGTATTTCATGGGAGATCTTAGTCAAAAGGAAAGAGTTAAGTGAAAGCGAATCCCATTGGTCAAAGTGTTGTGGAGAAACCACAAGACCGAGGAAGCCACGTGGGAAAGCGAGGAAGTTATGCGGCAACAATACCCTCAACTGTCCAATGAAGGTAATTTCGAGGACGAAATTCTTTTAAGAATGGGAGAGTTGTAACACCCTGAAATTACCCTAACTGTTTGATAACATGTTTAGGGTATAAAATAAAATAATTGTATTTTTCCGCATTTAAATTGATAAAAAAATTAATTCATAAAATAAGGGTAAATTAGAAATTTACTAATTCAGACCCAAAGGTCATAAATAAAGAAGTCAATATACAAAGTGGAATAATGGGTTAGTTGATAAATGAAAGAAAAATGAAGAACCAAATAGCAAACCGAGAAAAACTTAATTGTGCCGATGCCAAACAAGGCCTTAATCTTGTAAAAGAAAAAGACCAAAAGTGGTCTTGTAAATGAGGAGGTTTCTCATTTGCACAAGGGGGATAAAGAGAGACACTCAGTAGAGAGGAGAAGGAGAAGGCAATTTCTTGGTGTTTTCTCCATCTTGTAGACTAATCTTGGGTTTAAGAAGAAAGAAAAGAAGAGGCTTGTAAGAGATTAAGGTATGGAAACCTAACTAAAACCCTCTTTCTTGTGTTTGGGTTTGAAAAAACCTTAGCTGTGTAAGTGTTCTTGATGGTTTTAGTTCAGTTTGAGGTTGTTTTGTATTTTTTGATTGGTTTGATTGGTTTTGAGGAATTTTTGTATAAAGAAAATGATGAAGTTTCAAAGGAGTTGCTGTCAAAAAATTTTCAAAACCCCTATTTTTGTTTTAGCTATAAGTTAAGTTATAATCATCCAAATTGAGTGATTCTAGTTGGTAAAGAACCATAAGTTCTAGAGCTAAAAATGTATAGAAGGGATCAGGAGAAAATTGTAGCTTTAAGGCTCCCGAATATGGGATCAAAGGTGAGTTTCGGTTAGCTAATGGGTATGCTCTGTTTTAGGTGTAGTTGTGGTTTTTTAGCCGTAAGTTGAGTTTCACTCATCCAAATTAAGTGATTCAAAATTATGGGTAAACTAGAATTCTAGGGGAATAATTTACTTGAAGGAAGTGTACACAATTTGTAACCCCAAAGTTCCTAAAAATCCGTCAAAGTGGAGCTCTGTGAAAGAACAATCTGATTCTGTTTTTCAAATTAGAGTAGTCTGGATGTAAAATGCAATAACTTGAGTTTTGGTGATCCAAATCATATGATTCTAATTGGAGAAGAAACCTTAGAACCATAGCTTCAAATTAGTATAAGGAACCATTACCAATTTATGGATTTAAGACCCCTGAAATCGAGAATAACAGTAGGTAACCGAGTGAGCTTGGCATACTAACCAGTTTGGAATTAAAATGCCGTAACTTGAGTTTGGGTGATCCAAATGAGATGATTCCAATTCCTACTGAAATTAGACTCATAGAGCTATCATTGTGTTGAAGGAATCATGAGAAAAATATGGCTCATGTTTCCCTAGAAAAATTTTCAAGTGAAGGTGTATTGGGTAGACATCAACCCTAACCAAAAATCCTAGAATGCACAACTGATTTTCTTTTTTTTTCTTGGGTTGTTCTTTGATTGTGACATATTTGTGATGGATTAGGGTTGTGACGAGGAAGCTTGACCCAAGAACGGGATTCCGAGGATAGGAATTGAAGAGCGACAACCTTTTTGGGTTTGTTCTTCACACTTCTTTCCTTGTTTCGGTTTTATGTTTTGTTTAACAAACTAAATCTAAAAGGTTTTATATGAATATGCATGTGTGCTCCGTTTGAGCCATAAATGAATTGGTTTGTTCTCCACTTCTCTCTCTATATTTCTAAAATGTTTGAAGGATTATGAAAGAAGTGGATTTATTGAAATGAATTGCGATAAATTGCGTATTGATTTATTTAAAAGTTTTATGATTTGTCACTCTAATATGTAAACCAGTGGCTAAATATTTTAGTGTCGTGAAATGATTTTTAATAACCGCCAGCGTGCCTGCCGGTAGACCGTACTATGTTGAAATTTTTTTATACTGGTCATTGGCCAGCGGACTGTGTCGATTTGTTATCTGGCACCCAAAGCATAGCTAAATTTCTCGCTTTAAGGGTAAAATGAAAGAAAATTACGAAATGGCCATGATTCAGGTTGTAATGATTTATCATGATATGAAACGCATAATTGAAAGGACCAATGAATTGTAATTTAAATGTATATGAAATGAAAATATACATATATATTGTAAATCGCGCATTGGTCATTGAGAAAAAAAAAAAAATTATATAAAATGCATTGATTTAGAAAATGCATGATTTACTTAAACTAAATCGCAGAGAAATGTATAGAACCATCATAGGCATGAAATGTTTGCGGTCCCGCTGTGACACCCCAAATCTGGGGGTCCCGTTGACAACTCACAACTCAGGAATTCTCGTGGGATTTCTGCACCTGCATATCACACCATTGTAACCATCCATCTGATCCATATTTTCAAAACGGCAGAGTCTCCTTTGTTCGGGGAGCTCTATCCAACATACAACCTGTATAACAATATAAACATAACCCATCCAGGGTTTCAACATAAGTAGTATTGACCCCATAAGGTCAATTTGTCCATATCCCCAATATATACATCCCTTTTACCATGACCCATTCATTCACATTTAAATCTAAAATATGAAAATAAAACACTTAATTACAATCCGTAAGAGTCCGATCACAGCCTTCTTACCATAATTACATACCCCTACTATCTAGACAATAGTCCCAAAATAATTTAGTTACAATTCTTTTTATACACATTTTTATTAAAGAAAATACCACCAAGGCCACACATCGGCCTCTCCTTCATAATCACGACCGCCGGTTGCCTTCCCAGACACCCCAGACTTGAAAGGGGGTCCACGACAAGGTAAGCAATGGCCAGTAGAAAATTTTTCCTACAAGGGCTACTTCCTCGCCAAATGAATAGCGCAATGACATATAAACATCAAATCATATACCATATAAATAATGCAATCCTATATGGAATGTTCCATGTCACGATGAGACGAGACTCCCCATGCCCACAACCCGAGTCCCAATCACCTCACACCCGCAACGCCAAGTGTGAAAAACCAATCATTAGTGTTTCACCCAATGACTTAAACCATTGACAAACCCTCTAATTTAATTATCAAATCCTCGTGTGCTTCCGTGGTGGCGACTGGGAGTCTCACTGCTCATTCACGCCTTTCAACACTTTCGTGAACTTACATTATCGGACGCATATGTCTAACCGAGAATAAAATTTAGGTCTTTCATCCTAGGGGGGGGCACGATATGCCCCATCTTGTTTCACCCAAACACACATGATTTAGTATTATTATTATTTTACACAACCGTGAGTCTTGATTTTAGATGTTATCCCATTTTCGAGCTCACCACACATTCACCAAGAATGGTGAATAACCAACACCATGCACAAACACCCGACTCGACACGATGTGACCATGCATATAAAATGCAATCATGTCATTTCATGCAATGTCATGCTACATGCACAATAATAGCTACATGCAACATTTATAAATTTCAGATAATTATATTTCCTACATATAATTTCCATTTATCAAAATTTCTATGTTAATTCGTAAAGCAAGTATATATAAACATGATTTTTACACATAATAGCATGTTATTTATTTTTCCAACAATAACACACAAAATGGCCCAAATCTCAGACCCATATAAAATAGGGCACCTCTTAGTCCCTTCACGGTTCATCACCGAATTACTGTGATACCAAACACACCACAAAACCCGAAGACACCAGTCCCGTGATCAAAACCAAACCCCAATACGCCCGTGGACCCGCTCAAACCATTCCCCATAAATTTCCAATATTCAAATTCCAAAATCTTATCCTGATCATTCAAAAGTACCTTAAAATTCCTAAAAATTCCTATACTAAGTCCTAAAAATTTGGGACTAAAATTTATGGCCTCTAAGAAAACCTCAAGCCATTAAATGGCATTTAGACTATAAATAACCCAAGTAGGAAAATTCCCTACCTCTTGGAGTTTGACGAAACTCCCTGATTTCGGTGCCCACGCATAGCTCTCGTCGCGTAGATGAACTTTGCCTCTTGCTCCAACAAAAACCGTCAATCCGATCTCCATAGATCTTAGAGAGAAGCTAGAGCTTCTCTCTCTAGAATTTTTTTTTCTTCCTCACTCTTTCTCCTGTCCGTCCCCTCTTCTCCTTTCATTTTGACTTTCATTTTTTTCTTTTTATCCCTTTTTTTTTAAATTTTGTTCTGATACATGGCTCACATCATACCATGTGTTCATCTCATTCTGTGGGTTCGCTTTCACTCGAAACAATTTATTTCTTTCGCCAATTTATTTTAAATGAACTTACCTCAAGCCATTTCCCGACTTACAAGATTTTCGTAAAAATCTTGTCCCTAGTGTAACTGGTGACTTATCACCCAAAAAATCGTAAAAATAATTCAACTGTCTCAGAATTCAAAGAAAATTTTCTGGGTCACTGAATTTCGTGAGACAGGGATAACCAATAATCCGACTTATAAGATTTTTGTAAAAATCTTGTCCCTGGAGTAACTAGTGACTTATCACCCAGAAAATCGTAAAAATATTCCGACTGTCTCAAAATTCGACGAAACTTTTCTGTCTCAGTGGACCGAACAGGTGACGGGGATAATCCATTGTCTACCAGTTGTGGTGTAAGAAAGGAAAGCACTCCATCTCCATGATCCGATATCTACTCATTAAGGGAAGAAGGATCCCTTCACGATTACGGCTCCCTAATTATCCTTTAATATTTAGTTAGCGATAAGGAAGATGAGATTCCCTACCCAATTGAGAAGATGTCGTGTCGCCGTCTAACAAGGAAAGTCATCATGATCACCCACTATAAATATCGAGCAATTCCACCAAATAAAGGTACGTAGTCACAACGCCACCAACAGTTGAACTCTTTCCTTTTCATAAGAAAGAAACTGACTTAGGCATCGGAGAGGCAGCCGACACACCCTCGCCGGACCACCTTTTCAATGCAAAGTTGCGTGTGACCGCCTTCAGTGTGTTATGTGTTACACACCGATCCGACTGAACGAATCCACTTAGCGGCTCTAAGAAGCTCCGCCCAAAGATCGATAGAAAAGCAATCTACCGCTTTGGCACCAAGCGATGGAACGATCGCCTTTACAAATCAACTGACTTCTCAATGATTGATGGTATCGACTTGAAACATGAGCAAGAGCAAGGCCAACCTCCCAAGGACGCAAGACTAACCGGACGACGTGGACAGTAGACAACTAGGAGATGATCCCGGAGCACTACATGCCGCTAGTAACAAGATGGAGGCACTCCACTTCGCCAATCGCCGTCAAGCAGGAGTCGTGGAACTCACCAAACAGTAAGTAAAGACTGCATGAGGCACAACAGCCCATGAAGGCTGCAGAATACCATTCCACAGAGGAGCAAGAAATAATTCCTACGCCTCAGACGTGACGGAGAAGGAGAGAATAGCCGCACCAGGGGGTATGATCCCTACATACCCCCCGGAGATGGTCGCGATAAGGGGATGCCTGGCCAAAATGGTGGAGGTGACGAGCCAACCCCTTATCAACAAGGGAAGGGGGAACAATCTTGGGAGCAATGGTTCCAGGAAATTTAATAAGAGCTCAGCCATATGAAGGAGGCTGTGAAAGGTCGAGCCTCGGTCTCCATGGATGCCCTGGTACAGCAAACAGAATCCCCATTCACGGCCGGGGTACTACACTTCCCTCTCCCAATAAAGTTCATAATGCCTATCAAAGCTTTCAACCAAACGAAAGACCTCGTAGACCACCTCAACACCTACAAGAATTAGATGGAGCTGCATGGATACCAGGACCCTGTGACATGTAGAGCTTTTGTCATCACGCTCAAGGGCTCGGCCTTGGCATGGTTCAATAGGCTCTTGCCAGCCTCGATCTCATCCTTCAAAGAACTCTCCATTACCTTCGTGTCCCACTTCATCGAAGCCCGGACATACCGGAAGCCGAGCTACCACCTATTGACTATAAAGCAAGGTCCTCAAGAAAACCTGAGGTCCTACGTCCAGAGGTTCAACTCGGAGTCATTGAGGGTAGACATCCCAGATGAAAAGTCTAGTCGCCACCGCCTTTGATATCCAGCTAGCATACAACCTAAAAGACCTAATGTTCTCCATCTCGAAGAACCTCGCTACGCATGGTCAAAAGCCACAAAGCATAAAAATACATCAACGCTAGGAGGTCCTCATAGTCTATGGGAAGCTCTTCACCGAACGAGAAAGGGAAGGATGAGAAAAGCCGGACCGGGAAGTCAAGAGAGACAAGATACTTAGACATATCTCCATGAAGGAACAGAGAAGACAGAGATCGATCACCAAAAAGAAGAGGTAACGTCAAGGACCGCTTGGGTCCACCCCAGCCCTAGCTACGTTCCGCGGCACCCACTCCCCCGCAGGGCCACCCCCCTCCACTGAATTCCCGGGAGTGTCTCAAGTCCCATACGAGGCAAATGAGAGGTTTTTAAGGTGGCCGCCTCGCATGAAGACAGACCCAAAGAAAAAGAGACATGACCTCAAGTAATCGCAGTTCCAACGATCATGGGCACCTGACAAACGACCCATTCGCTTGAAAGAAATCGAATTCCCGAACCGACGAGACATCTTCGCTCGCTACATGGCACCAAAGGATCCAACCGTGTGGACCTCCTCTACCAATTGTCACCAAATACCCTAGCGTAGCATTAGCAACCCTCGAGATATTAATGATTTCCGGGATTCGGGCCGGCAGGGAATCCATTCTCGGCCGTATTCACTCCACGCATCTTCATCAGGAGACACTCAGGAGGTACGTGGGTCATTCCAAGCTCCCTCGGTTGGATACCACCATAACCTTCTCGAACGCTGACCTAGAAGGCTGCTAACATCCCCACGATGACCCACTAGTGATAAGGGTTGTTGTGGCCAACAAAATAGTTCACAGGGTCCTGATCGACAATGGGAGCTCAACCGACATTATCTTCGCATCGGCATTCAACAAAATAGGCATTGGAAAGGAGAAGTTGAACCCAGAACGCCACTCATGGGACTCTCCAAGAAAAGTATTACCCCGTCACAAATTCGGTACTCACTTTGGGAGACCCCCCATGCCAAGCCACAATGACAATAAAATTCCTCATAGTGGAGGCCCCATCGGCATACAACATGTTACTAGGCAAGCCTTCTCTCAATGCCATAAGGGCCATCCCTTCCGCCTACCATATGGTTGTCAAATTCCCAATGGATTATGGAGTAGGAATGGTTCAAGGAAACCAGCGGGTAGCCAGGAAGTGCTACTTGGCATCAATGAAACAGAAAGCAGTGGACAACATCCACATAGATGAGCTCGACATGAGGGATGAACTGGACACCCAACCAACACCTTCAGAAGAGCTGGAACCAATGCAATTGGACGACCAGCCAGAACACCTCGCCTACATCAGATCCAAACTGGACGAGGATGTCAAAGACCTTCTCATCCACTTCTTAAAACAAAACTTGGACGTATTCGCCTGGAAGCAAGAGGACATTGGAGGAATTGACCCAGCAGTTATCACCCACAAGTTGAATGTCGCCCCCTCCTTCAAACCCATCAAACATAAAAGAATAAGTTAATCCCTAGAAAGGCAGAAGGCAATCAACGAGAGGTCAGCAAACTTCTCCAAGCCCGAGCTATCCGAGAAGTAGATTATCCTGATTGGTTAGCCAATGTTGTCCTCGTCAAGAAGGTAAATGGCAAGTGGCGACTCTGCATTGACTTTACTGACGTGAACCAAGCCTACCCAAAAGACAGCTTTCCCCTACCCCGGATCGACCTCATAGTGGACGCCACTGCTGGCCACGAGCTCCTCAGCTTCATGGACTCTTTCTCGAGCTTTAATCAGATCAGGATGGACCCCAGAGACCAAGAGAAGACCTCCTTCGTGACTGGACAGGGGACATACTGCTATCAGGTGATGCCTTTTAGGTTGAAGAACGCGAGGGCCACATATCAGAGGTTAGTAAACAAGATGTTCCAGAAACAGATAGGCGCATCCATGGAGGTATACATAGATGACATGCTGGTGAAATCAGTCAAGGCCGAGCTCCACGTAGATCACCTAGCTGAGTCTTTCCAGGTCCTGAAAGACTACAAGATGAAGTTAAACCCAACCAAGTGTGCTTTCGGAGTCTCTGTAAGGAAGTTCTTAGGTTTCATAGTCAACAACCGCATAATAGAGGTAAATCCAGATAAGATAAAAGCTGTGCTCGACATGCAACCACCCTTGAATACTAAAGAAATTCACAATTTAGCTCCTAAAATAGTCATACTGAGTCACTTTGTGTCCGTGATCCAAAGGACAAATGTCACTCTTCTTTCTGTCCTCGAAAAGGCCTTCCATTGGGATGCCCACTGCGAAGAGGCGTTCTCGCACTAAAACCTACTTAAGCCCCCCCTATTCGGTAAGCCCTCGTAGGGGGAACCCCTACGCCCCACTTAGTCGCTTCCACTTCGACTAATGCCGCCCGGTCGTGAAGGGGATGAGCACAACAACCATGACATCTAAACGGCTCTAAGATGGGTAGAGGAAAGGTATCCGAAGATGGAGAAGGTTCTGTTGACCTGCAACTTTCACCGCCGTAAGACTTCGACCATACTTCCAAGCTCACACCACATCGAGATTCCGATAACAATCTAATGAAGCAAATACCGCATAAACCGTAAACCTCGTAAGACCGTAAAATGGGAAATATAGTCAAGTGAGTTCGATATTAGTACAAGCCAAGAACAAATGAACAAGGGCAAGTATCAAGTGTGATTTTATCATGGAATTCACCTTGACATAGCCTACCAAAACCGCCCAACTCGCGTCCGACCTCCCTATCTGGAGGTTGTCCATGGATGGAGCCACCAACGCTCAAGGAAGTGGTGCAAGTTTGATTCTAACCTCCCCGGATGGGATCGACATGGAATATGCACTCAGATTCGGGTTCCAAGCCTCCAATAACGAAGCCAAATATGAAGCTGTCATTGTCGAGCTTAACCTCGCCCACTCCATGGAGGCTGACCAACTAGAGGTATGCAGTAATTCCCAATTGGTGGTGAAGCAGATAGAGGACTCCTATGAAGCGAGAGGTGAAAAAATGATCCTTTATCTCAAAAAGGTACGTAAACTCAAGCCAAAAGTTCGACGGTTCAAAGTTAGACACACGTCCCAAGAACTAGACCACTGGACGACGCCCTGTACCTAAGTTAGCAACAGCGCTGCAGAAGACTCTGTGACAGATTGCACCGTCGAAAATCTCATGGAACCTTCAAGAAACATCAATAGCAAACGAAGTCCTCCCAAAGAATGACCGCGCTCGAGCCGGATGGACCCTATCCGACTATTTATTAAACTAGCACACTACCGAAAGCAATCCCGGCGGAGGCTTCTAAACTAATAGCCAGATCAGCCAGATTCGTTCTTTTGCGAGGAACCCTTTACAAATGAGGCTTTTCCGTACCCTTCCTCAAATGCGTAGGAAAAGAAGACACAGATTACGTGCTTAGAGAGGTACACGAGGGCATCTCAAGAAGAACCATATCTGAGCCTCGAACTTTAAGGGTGAAAACCCAGCAAGGGTATTATCGTCCACGTATGCTAAAAAAGATGCCACATAACTAGTCAGAAGATGCAAAATATGTTAAAAACATGCCAAGATCTCCCATCTCCCAGTCGAACCACTGACCTCGATCATAAGCCCCTAGCCTTTTCAATGGGGATTACATACCGCCCCTACCCATCGAAGAGAATGCAAATTCGCCATTGTAGGAGTGAACTACTTCACCAAATGGGCAAAGGCCGAGCCATTGGCAACAATCATCGAGTATAAGGTATGCAACTTCATTTGGCGGTCCATAATCTGCAGGTTCGAGATCTTAAAAGCGCTGGTATCTGATAATGAAAAGTAGTTCGACAACCATAAATTCAAAAACTTTTACGCCGAGCTCGGAATCAAGAATTACTCACTGCCCTCGCCATCCGGGCTGTCCAACGGACAAGCCGGAAGTCAATATAAGGATCCTCAAGACAAAGATTGAAGATTGCCGAAAACCTAAAGGGAAAATGGGTAGAATACCTCCTCGAGGTACTATGGGCGTACAAAACTACATGCAAGTCTGTAACTCAAGAAACTCCATTTGCCTTGGCATTTGGCACCAAGGTGGTAGCTTTGTCGAGGTTGGGCTCGAGTCACCTAGGGTCGAGTTTGCAAACACCGAGCACAACGAGGAGTCTCTCCACTTAAACCTTGATCTCTTAGAGGAGAAGCTAGAGGAAGCTCTGAAACACGCCGAGGACTACCAACGAAAAACAGCAAGGTACTATGATCGGAAGGTCAAGCCTAATAGTTTTAAGCCCAGCGACCTAGTACTCAAGAAACTCCTGCCAGCAAGGAAAGCCCCCACTCACGGGAAACTGGGACCCAATTGGGAAGGACCCTATATCGTATCACGGGTAATCTATCCTGGCAATTATGAGCCAAACATAAGAGTGAAAGACCTGCATCACTCTTGAATGCCGAGCACCAAGCGGTTTTACCGATAAACTATAGTCTATTAATAAAGCGCAAGAATACTTTGCTCAAATAACTTTTCTTTGTTGCTTTACTATTCGCTCTACTGCAAATCATAAAGAAAGAAACTAAGGAGCTCGGTTTATCGTGAATCCGTGGCCTCGGTAAGGCCTTGAAGGTTACATGAAACATCAGACAAGTACAGGTGCCGTAGATCAGACTTGATGCGCTTATCGAAAATTACACCAAGAAAACTGTTCTCTACATCTCAGAAGATTACAATTAGCAAAACCGCTCTCTACATCTCAGAAAATTACAATTAACAAACAACCATTCAAAAAAAAAACCCACAAGAAAGAGAAAAGGAAAGCCGGAAAAGAGGGGAGGATAGGTATAGCATAAGAAGCGGGACTTGAAGTCATTCAAGGAAAAAAAAACCACAAGTAAGAGAAAGAGGAAGCAGAAAAGAAAAAAAAAGCGAGGGGAGAGGTATAACATAAGGAACGGACTTGAAGCATTCAACAGCCAATTCTCCAAACGTGTTCCCGACCCAACCCATCAAATGGTTCGACTGAGCAACACAGCCCAACAAATGGCGGACTAGAAATAACACAACTCCAACAAATGGCGTAATGAAACCAAACGCCGGCCTATGACCATCGTACTTCGCAGCCGTGATCAAACACTGAAGCTTCATCATGTCCGAACTCCGACGCTGGCGAAGGTAGGAACGAAAACAGGAGCGGAGTATAACATACACCCCTCGAAGGAAAGCGGTTATTTATAAAGAAGCTCGTACACCCGGGTCACGCAATTGCTCCATCTCCCCGTATAGACCTAAGATTAAAACTACGACACTTCTTCCAAGGGAAGGAAGATGAAAGAGCCACCTAGAGCTCAGCCTCAATAAGCATCCAAGTGCCTTGTGAGCCACGTACTCGCTTGATACATTCAGGAGCTCGGATATTAAAGAGCTACATAGCTCGGGAACCGGTAATCCATCAAGCCTGGGTCTGACAAGATCCCTAGAGGTCAGTCAAGAGCCACGGTAGTTTCGCCCGCAGCAGCCTAGTAGCTCAATTCAAGAGCCACGGGTCACCACAAGAGCACTGGAGCCGGATAATAGAGAGCCACAGCCATGCAAACAAATTAAAGGAGCAACAGAGCCTGTGAGTCCGGGAAGAGCCATTAAGCTCAATTCGACAAAGAGCACAACAACTAGATCGTCACATGCAAGCTCGCCTAGGTAAGAGCCCGCAGCTCGGGCCGCAAGAAGAGCCCAAGAGGCTCAGATTATCAAGAGCCACGAATCTCAGCTTGGTAAGAGCCTAGTAGCTCAGATCGTCAAGAGCCATGAAGCTCAGTTCAACAAGAGCACGGAGCTCAGATAATAGAAAGCCACATAGCCATGCAGCTCAATCCAAAGGAGCCACGTAGCTCAGAGTCCGAAAGAGCCACAAAGCTCAGTTCGGCAAGAGCCTAGTAGCTCAAATTGTCAAGAGCCACAAAGCTCAGCTTGGTAAGAGCCCAGTAGCTCAGATTGTCAAGAGCCATGAAGCTCAGCTTGGTAAGAGCCCAATAGCTCAGTTTGTTAAGAGCCACGAAGCTTAGTTCGACAAGAGCACGGAGCTCGGATAATAGAGAGCCACAGAGCCATGTAGCTTAGTCCAAAGGAACCACGTATTCAGTCCAAAGAGCCACGGCTTCCGCCTCCAAGAGCCCAAGAGCCTCATCATCAAGAGCCACGAAGCTCAACCCCGCAAGGAGCCCGCAGCCCGCCCACAAGAGCCGGGCAACTTGGGCAGCCAAGAGCCACGCAGCCCGATGTTAAGTGCAGCAGCCGCTATTAAAAGAGCCGACAGCCCGAAAGCCGGTGGCAACCCAAGTTAAAGTAAGATAGTAAAAATACTAAGGTCCAGTTGCACATCCACAGATCGTGACAAAAATCGTGGTCTGAGATTACAAAAAAAAAAAAAAAAAAAAATATTCTCTGCAGCCTAAAGTTAAAAATAAGTATAAATCTATAAGGAAAAATGGGACGTTTGAATCATAACTTGAGTACGCGAACTCAACTCTTTTATACGAGGGTGAAGTACTAATGACTGAGGTAGGAGAGCTCGGGCCTCCGCAGGATCTCAATCTCGTGTTCACCACTTCGGTCCGCTCATCATCAAAGCCATATTCTTCCGCCCCCTCGCAGAACTCTGGAAGTCAAATCAAAACCGAAAACCTTAGTAGCCTCAAAAGCAAGCCACCGAGGCGCGGAGACAAGGTACAAACCTCGCCTCGCCCCGCGATCACCCTCTTTCCGGGACCACCAAGGCCTCCTGCCTCTAAAGATCTCCACAAAGCACAGACTCGCCGCCCACTGAGCTCACTACCGGTTTCTCGGGTCGACCGCTTGTCGTGGCTTACGCGCAATTATCCATCGATACGTAGCTCGCCCTGACCACTGTACTGCCCTGCCACCTTCACTCGCCCCCGACTCAATTCAAGAACTCATCCCCGCAACCCTCGCCGTCCCAAGCCTTCTTTTTCTTTTATCTTCACTGGTTTTCACGGCCAGGGCGTGCTTCAAGTCCAATTCATATTTCACGGCATCCTCGGCAAGGCGCTGTATCCATGCCCGAAGGTCGGCATTATCGGAGGTCAAGGAAGCAACCTTGGCTCTACTTGCTTTCACTGCTTTAATAGAGCCCTCGGCGAGGCTAGCCCTCCTCGCTAGGCTCTTCATATAGGTGGTCACCTGTAGAAACGAAATAAAATTAACAGATAGTTTGAAGCAACGATGGAACAAACAAATAAAGGTGTTTGGACATACGGTGGCCGCCTCCCTTGAAGCGATGTGGTCGTAACCTCCCTCACCCGGTACGGCATCCGCCTCTCGAGGTTAGAGTCCCAGACAAACGATATAGTCTCCCGATTTGCCAGCCTCGCACTCGCAAGGCCGAGTCCTCATCCCCTCAGACTGAGATGCTTCCCTTCCCAGCCCTCGACGCCCTAAGGAAGCCTTGCCGGCCACCGAGGGGCTCCGAACCGATATAGGCAAGATATCCAGAGGAGGCTCAACGGTCCTCCCGGGAGGACTCGTGGCTACCACGGCACGGGGAGAACGGAGCTGTGAACCTATCACCTTTAACACCTCGGCCACAAGGTGAGGCAAGCGACCCCTCGCCTAGAATTGCCCCAATAATCCTTGCGCCTAAACAGACGATGGCGAGGAGGACGCCCCCAACCGGACTCATTCGAACCACATGGTCAGTCAGCAGCCGGGACCTTGTGTTTGGCGCTTCTTTCTTCTTCTGGCCAATAATTAACTCGGCCTCAAGCCTTCCGAGAAGCGCTTCATGGCAAAAGGTTGGGGTGGCCCCAAAGCGGAGGGTCGAGATAGCTTCACACCCAAAGGCCCAGAAGGTCGAGAAGGTTTCGCACCAGAAGGCCCGGGAATATCCTATCTAATAAGTTCAGAATACATCCGCGGACTACATTTAACCAACTTCCGATTCACCTCTTCATCCTCGGAACTGAGTCTGGGGCGAATACTTGAAGGCCGCACAACCAAAGCAAAGTTAGAAACATCTCATGACTTTTAAAGGCTAAACCCAATTAACGCAAACAAACTCCACGTAGGTTCCTGCGGCGCCTAAACGGCCTAATGCCAAGCCGATCTTCCTGGGCCCTCGTGGTTATGCTCCGCCACGACTATCGACCGAAAAAAATAACGCTCCTCCAAAGGTTTATGAGACGAAAGATCCGAGATGATTAGTTTGGTATCAGCGTTTGAGATGTACAAAGCCCTACGTACTCCTTCACACTAAAGAAATTCAGAGCAAGTTTATCCTAGGAACCCCAAGACCTTTATCCCTAAAGACGCACCAAAGAGCCCTACCGTAACGCCTGGCAATCGGGAGAAAGTCGATTTTACGTATCGCAAAGTGTTGTAAGACACTTTTGATAAAGGGATGTAGAGGAAAGCGAAGACTGTTCTCAAAGGCCGCCTCAAAGAAGCAAACCATTTTTGGCACTTGGACGATATAAGAAGTGAGAGAATCGGGGCACCAAACATGAACACCAAAGGGGGTCCTATAGCGAGTGGCGAATGCCTTTCCAAAAGAGGGCTTTATCCCACTGTGTGGCCCATCAAGCCTGGCATTTGCACAAAGAATCTCTTAAATAGCCATACAACCACTGGTGGTACTTGATCTCACTAACCTTGCTCTACTCCCAGCCACACTGGGAAGATAACCCGCCGGAGGGACACAATGACAACAAGTGGCTGGATGTACCCTGATCTCTTCAATTGCTTCACGCTGAATCGTGTCTTCTGAACTTCCCCTACGTATGCACTAAAATAACGACAGGGCCCTGGCAGGAAGTACACATGATTGGGCAAGAATAAGGGAGGTCGAAGGAATGATAGAGAGGCGGAATCCCAGCCAAACACGCCCCAATAACCCTAAAGTCAAAACAGTAACTCCACGCACAAAAGGCCGACTCGGTCCCCAACCAAAAAAAGGTAGGAAGAAGAGGCAAGCAATGGTCACCAGGGACCCACGGAATCCAGAATAAGAAAAGGTAAACAGGGGAAGAAGAAGGAAGACGTACCAAACTAGGGAAGAAAACAAAAGACGCGACCCCAAGCTAGATAGAATGATAGAAACCACCAAAAGCGCTTCCTGAAATGATGACGTAGAAGTTTCAGCAAGGGGAGAAAACTGAGACCATAGAGAAAGAGGTTTGAAGAATGGGGAATACTTGCTCAAACAAATTATGGGGGTGCTTTTCAAAACACCGAATCTAGTCGAAATAAAAGGAATTCAGAAAAGCCATCATTATCATGATGAGATTGATGATGACAAGCCTAGACCAACAAACCCTGTTCGACCATGTGGAATCCACTACTCGATCCAAGAAACGATTAATCCCTTGCCCAAGCTCACTTCAGCCAAGGGTTGGGGGGCAACTGATAGTGCCTAAAAAATTAGTTCGCATAGGCCTAGAACGTAGGCCCAGAAATCAACTTCGCAAGCCTAAAGCAAAAGCTAGGCATCCTCCGAAGGGCTAACAGCAGAGCTCTTTGGCGTAGTGGAACTTTAACCATGATGACGCCCCACTACTCCTAAGGCGAGTCCGTAGCTGAAACAAAGCCTAGTGAGCCGAACAGGTGACGGGGATAATCTGTTGTCCACCAGTTGTGGCATAAGAAAGGAAAGCACTCCATCTCCATGATTCAATACCTACTCATTAAGGGAAGAAGGATCCCCCACGATTATGGCTCCCTAATTATCCTTTAATATTCAGTTAGCGATAAGGAAGAGGAGATTCCCTACCCAATTGAGAAGATGTCGTGTCGCCGTCTAACAAGGAAAGTCATCATGATCACCCACTATAAATATCGAGCAATTCCACCAAAGAAAGGTACATAGTCGCCACCAACAGTTGAACTCTTTCCTTTTCATAAGAAAGAAACTGACTTAGGCATCGGAGAGGTGGCCGGCACACCCTTGCCGACCACTCCGCTGTGCCGCAGAACCACCCTTTCAGGCAAAGTTGTAGGTTACACAAATCGATTCACTGA
The DNA here is from genome assembly GCA_016808115.1 of Tetrastigma voinierianum. Classification (NCBI taxonomy): domain Eukaryota; kingdom Viridiplantae; phylum Streptophyta; class Magnoliopsida; order Vitales; family Vitaceae; genus Tetrastigma; species Tetrastigma voinierianum. The sequence continues at coordinate 295,402 of JAEQBH010001769.1, forward strand.
ACTGATCGCCTAGCAATCTCCAACAAGCTCCAAACAAGATCGAGAGAAAAGCACCATCACCTGTGAAACAAAAGTTAGTCATAAATAATTAACCATTATAAATATCCGCCTACTTAACCACCATAATATTTTATCTTTTCATTTTATATGTTCAAATTTAGGTTTGAAACTAATTAAAGTGTTTTGAAACTTTATCCATCGTTCAGTAGATAATTTTGAAGAAATTTTATTTTCAAAGAATTTTTTAATATTTTTGCAATCGGTTCTTAAAGTAAATTGTTCTTGGTTTAAAAATAATTGAAAATTTTCCAAAACTAAAATTATAGCTTCTATTTCTAAATCTATTGAACTAAGGTTCTTTTGATATTCGTTAAAAGTTCCACTATCTGTTTGGATTATTTTATATTCATTTTCTAATGAGAGATGTAAGGCTGGGAGATTTTTCACAAGTTCTTTTATTTTTTGGACTAATTTAATATCTTCCTGGTTAGAATATTTTTACCTTGTATTTTGGTTTTACTATAGAGAGGTCCAGCTAATTGACTTAGGTTTTTAATGTAAGGTCCAGCATAATTTAATAATCCTAAGAAACTTTGAAGGGTTTTTAAATCTTCTAGTTTATCGGGAAAATTATTTATTTTTTGTACAATATGTTCTTGAAGTTTTACTTTTACTTTTTCTACTCCTAATCTGAAATCAATTGATTTTTGTATAACTTTTATTTTCTTTCTACTAACTACCAACCCATTATTTATAAGTTCTTCAAAAAACAAGTTCTAAAATGATTTTTGTACTATATGCTCTTGAAGTTTTACTTGATCATTTTCTAATTCTAATCCTAAAAATTCAATTTGATTTTGAAATAACTTTATTTTCTTTCTACTAACGACCAACCCATTATTTATAAGTTCTTCAAAAACAAGTTCTAAATGTTTTATATGTTCATGAATTTTTTTAGAAAAAACAAGAATAAAAGAGTATTTACTAATAATAATAATAATAATAATAATAATAATAATAATATATCTTTGATATTGATATAATTCAATCTGACAAAAATATTGTCGCTGTATTTCATTCTAAAATGGCTCAAGAGCAAAGAGCCAAAGATTGAGATGGTGGATAATCTCTTAGAAATGTTAAAGATTTTTTATCAGGTTATAACCTTATATGATTGTCTGGTTAGACTTGTCAAGACCGAGACTGATATTGAAAAAATTAAAGTTAATGTCAAAAGCTTTATTATTGACTTAGAAAGAGCTGTAAAAAATTATACTACTTTTGAAATGAGATTAGTATCACTTCTAAAAGAAGAGGATACTATTGATTTTGCCAAATTAGAACTTTCTGATGATACTTCTAAAAATTCAAATATTGAAGTACCTGCTTTCTATAAGGTTCATAGGTGTGTTTCTTAAGACCTCAAACTGAGAAGTCTTCAACGATTTTTGAAAAGATTCCTCATTCCCCTAGAAGAGAGATTATGAAAATACATAGTGAAACTGTGGAAAGATTATTCGGTTTAATCGACACTGTAAATATGATTGTGGATAAATCTGGTATTTATCCAATGATTCATTTTTCTTCAATGATTAAATGCTAAAGAATACGCGATTTGTATGATTTTGGTAGTATTGCTACCATATACATGACATCTCCTAATTTTCCTAAAATCGAAAGATTACCAGGATGGATTAAGGAAGGTGTAAAAGACAATTTTTAGAACAGCCCAATGATCAAGATAAATGATTTTATTGCACTAGATTTTTTCAATGCAAGCCCCGATTTTGATGAAAATCAAACCTATCAAGTTTGGCATTTTATTAAAATGCGTAAAGTTGGATATGAAAAAACTTCTATTTCTAACAAAGAAAAACTTTTCAAAAGATTCATTGAAGAAAATGTTCACTATCGTCGAGGATTGGGTCTCTTACTTGTAATAATAATAATAATGGACTCAACCAAAGGCCAATTTGATAGTGTTTTTTTATAAGTGTTTCTAGGCCTAACAACAATTTTAAGTGTTTTTTTGAAGGAAAAAAGGCATTTGATAGAATTTTGAAAAACGTTTTTGAAACCTCAAAAAAAAAAAAAATTTACTTAAAGTGTTTTTTTAAGAAGCACTTGGGAGGTGTTTAAAAAAAAACATTTCAATTTTTTTTTTAATATTTCTACAGTACCTATTTCATTCATTTTTAAAATCTAATTATATTTTCTTAAAGTATCTAGTTACTAATGAACAAAATAGGTTCCCATCGAGATAGTAAAAAAATTATTTTTAATTCAAATCTTTTTGTAAATATTTTTTATAATCATATTAATAATTATTTTAGGTTTTTATTAATACAAATGTTTATGTATGTTTATTCATTTGTTCAAATATTTTTGTAAATATTTTAAAATTTTTATAATCATTATTTTTAATATTTTTATAATCATAAAAATAACTATTTTAGATTTTATTAATACAAATTTTTATATATATTTATATTTTTATAATAGACTTTATTTAGTATTAGTAAAAATCCAGATAAAAAGGACTAAATCTAATTTGAGTAAGCCCAAAGAAAAACACAAGGGTATTTCTAAAAAAATTTAAAATTTTTCTAAAGTCAAACGAGACTTTTTTTTCAAAGTTAGAACATGGCAAGAAGATGTGGACAGTTATTTATGCATGAAAAATCAGAGCAAGCCTTCCCTAAAGGAGACGGGCAAGCATTTTGGCAAGGGGTTAGCTGGAGAAAAGTGGAGGGAAGTGGAGAGCTGGGTGCTTATTCAAGGACTTTACAAAGAAAGAGTGCTCTCTGCGCTTTAAGGAACCAACAACCAATCAATCAACAATGAATGTAAACCTTGCAAATTTGAGCTTTTCCAAAATCACAACACTTGAACTTGCCGCTATTTATACAGTTGAAAACTTGAAGTTTTCTAGATCTCTGATGACAAACCGATTTCATCGCTGTGTCTTGATGCGTAAATTTAGTTGCTCAGGCGACTTCGTTGAATCTTGTGATAGTCGGAATTTCACGCTGAGACAACTGTGTCGCAACACATGGTGAGCCATGTGGGTGACACATGGTGAACCATTTGGGTGACACGTGGCAAGCCATGTGTCACAATGCATGGCAAAGGCCTATGCATGTAGGACACATGGCAAGCCATGTGTGTGACACATGGCATGGCATGTGTGTGACACATGGAATGCCATGTGTCAACATGCATGGCACATGGAGAAGGCTATATATGGGGTGTGGGAGTTGTTTGTAGAAGCAGGGAGCAGCAAGAAGGAAAAGGAAGGAAAAAAAAAATAGGGAAAGAAAGGAAAGAAAGAGAGGAAAGAAAAGAGAGAGAGAATGAGAAGAAAGGGAGAAAGAAAGAAGGAGAAAAGGAAAACGGTGTTTCGACGGTCGGAACTCGTTAGACCAAGAAGGAAAGTCCGTATATTCGACGAGGGCTACACTCTAAGAGGTAGGGATTCTTCCTACCTTGGTTTCTTTCTATCCCTTGAGCTATTGTTTTGGTCTCTCATTAGATCACAGCTGTGCCATGTTTATGGCATGTTTTGTGGTATTAATTGAATATGGCCTATTTTATTATCCTCAATTGAGACGGGCTAGAGCTGGTCTGTGCGGGTCAGCTTTCCTAATGAATTTCCTGCTGAAAATTGTACCTAAGTTGCCAAAATGTTCTTGCAAATCCTCTTGGGCATTTAATTATTTGTATGGATTGGGCGAATAGTGTGTGGCCCCTCTGCACTCCAACTTTGGATGACCATATCTTTCTCGTTCGAACTCCGATTCATGCGTTCTTGGACTCTTTGAAAATATCTTTGAGTCTAGAATTTGATCACATTCCAGGAAATGGCATTTAGTGCTCACAACATTGCTAAAATTTTGATCATAAGCACCAAGTGTACTAATTGCATAGCATGACATGCTTGTTTGATGAAATGTTGATATGTGTAATAATATATTGATATATGATGAATTGTATGTGTAGACACGGCACATTTACATGTCAGAGTATTATCGGACATGTTATGTTGTAATATAGCCTAGAGTGATAAAGTGCTTCATTACTTGACTAACTAATGATTGTATGTGATATTGATATATATGCTTGTGTGATACATTGACATGAATGAGTTAATGAATTATATGCATGTTTGATAAATGCCTGTGATTCATCAGACATGCACGTCGATAAAATTTCATAAAGATTCATCATATATATGTGACATGGTACAAATACGCAATGGCATAATTGCATTGCATATGTATGAGGACATCACATTAAATAGGTGTGAGTGCATGGTTGGTAAATCAACATTGTGTTTGGTGTTTGATTGGGTGGGCTCGGTTAAATGGGACAATGTCCAACAGAGTCTCACAGTTGATTGAAATGGTAAGGAAAATATGTGTCGGATATCAGCAAGTTGGGATAGATCCCCCCCTCGGGTGAAAGACTCGCCAATTATGGTCAGACATAGTCCCCACCGGTGAAAGGCCGTAAAAGTGTTTGGGTTTGCGAAGCCTTGTGGCACCCCAAAACTCGGGTGTCTTGTCGACAACCTGTCAACCTACGGAAGTCTATGGAAATAGGGTATCACGATATCACACTCACATGTCTCGTATACCGAGACTCATCGCTGCATATTTAATTCATAAATACATAACATCCCCATACAACCCGTATAATAAAACGTGAGGAGCATAGCACTCACTCACACATATGGTACAAATACGTGCATTACAATCAAATGTTGTTCCAATATACAAAACAAGATATGTATTACGAGTAACAGTTCTCATACATATACAAAAATACGTCAAGGCCATAACCCTAATTCTTTTCTCAACCGGTCGGCCTCTAGAGCACCGCCTACCCGCATGTGACCGCACTAAAGGGGGTCTCACGACACAAAGGTGAGCTTACCCCTTAGTAGAAATAAAACCTACTGTATTACTCCCACCTAGGTGCACATGCAAATAATCATTTCACAATTACAAAAACAACACAATCCATGCAAACATGTTTTCCTATCATGGAAAAAAACTACATGCATGTATGAGATGACACTCTACATGCCCCATGTACCAGGTCAACCTCCGACCCACCACTCAATGCAAGTGCCAATGGGAAATCAATACTGAGTTATTCCCGACTCCTATCACACAACCCGTAGTCTATGTGATATTTATTTAATCGCTTTCGTGGTTCAAGTAATAATCCTTCCGAGGTCTCACTGCGGGTCTCTTACACCCTTCGACATTTTTCATGCTTTCACCAATGGATACGCTATCTAACCAGGTTTTCAAGATTTTCACCTGAGGGAGTGTCTATCCCCTACTTGCTATGCCCGACACTATTCGTTTTCCATTTTTCATTTAACACTATGTGACTCAATTGGGCTTCATCCCATTCTCGAGCCCACATAATTCAGCACCAAACACAGTGCCAAATCAGTACCATGTACACACACCCATGTAATGCGGTGATTTGTTGTACACCCATGCAATGCAATTGTGCAAGGTAATCAAAACTCATACCTAATGTGAAGACTTACATGAACATTTTACCAGACACACTAGGTAACAGCGAACCCTCACATCTAATGCACATATCAGTTCATATATACAGTTCAATATCAATTTACATGTTGTCATGCTAGAATTCCACTCACTCAATTCAATACATCATGCAAGCATACATTCCCATAACTCCTAACATCAATTAAAAAAAATAGAGGTCATGGCTCAAGTCTCCAGGCTGGGACATAGCACCTCAGTCCTATAGGCTGCAACATGCCAAAATGGCCATGTTCAAGCACAACACATATAACTCCAATTGTTTGGAACACACAATAAAGTCATCATGACATCTCTTAACCAAGAGATGGCACTTTGATCCACAATTCACAATGGCTTAAGATTCAAGCCTCATACCATCATACCTGAGTATAGAGATTAACCCCAAACATCACAAAATCCATGATTTCAAACTGATCTAAAAGCAAGGAGAAACAGTTTTGGAAACACTGTTTTTAACATGGCTACTCAGTTTTCAAACAAGACTAGAAACTGCCTGAACATAGCTCTCCTTTGAATGCATTTCTGAGTCAAAAGGAGTAGGAAATTGGATAGACCTATTTCAAGAAGATATGTTTTCCTATAAGTCTAGTTTACCCAAAACTTAGAATCATTCAATTCTGATATGTGATGGCCAAGTTATGGCCAAAACACAGTCATGGGATCTCAACACAGCATAGGAAAACTACTTGAACCTAGCTCCACTTTGAATGCATTTATGAGTCAAAAGGAGTCGGAAATTGGATAGATCTATTTCAAGGAGATATGTTCTCATATAAGTCTAGTTTACCCAGAAACTAGAATCACTCAATTCGGATGAGTTATGGCCAAACCTCAGTCAAGAGGTCGAATGGAAAAAAAGCTGGACAGCATCTCCCCTAAAACACAACATTTACCCTATACACGAAATCTCCTCCATTGAGGGTCACAACTAAACTCAATCAATGCCATTTCCATGGCCCTAAGAAAGGAAAATAACCAAATAGGCAAAGTCCTTACCTCTTATAGTGTGTGGGATCAAGTCCTTTATCCTTCAACCTTGCAAAAAAAATGGAGGTGTTTAGCTCCTCCTCCTCCTTTCTCTTCCTTTCTTTCTTGCTTAGTTTTTTTGGTTTCCTTTCTCACCTCAGTCTATGAACTGACCTTGCCCAGCAACAATCCCCCTCTCCTCTCCTCTATTCATGAAATCTTCTCTTCCTCACAATGCTTGATTCATTCCAACACAAACCACTAAGCCTAGACATGTTCTCAAACATGCATGACACATGGCCTAAGTTATGCATGTGTCACTATGCCAAAACTCATCCCCACTATAATGCATGCATTCATAGTGCACGCCACATACTGCTCGCGCTGAGCAACTTCGATTTGCGCCACTAGGCACACTCTACGCCACGGGTCACCCCGCGGATTGGGTCTGCTAAACTCCTAATTGCATGAAAACCGACCGGTTCTAGGATTCACGCACTCTTCTAGTCCAACTAGATTTTGGGAGATGATTCTTACGGCGCAATCCGTTTCGTCATCCGAGATCTAGAGAAAAATCTAGGGTTTTGCCTATACCATCCCAACAAGAATTACCGATTCGCTCTTTTTCAGGAAAATACGTTTTTCCCGGGTTTCACATTCTCCCTCCCTTAAAAGAATTTCGTCCCAAAATTCTCGCATGCATACACATTCAAACACATGCATATGCAATAGTTATTTAAAACATTAATGACTAGAAAACGCACCTTCCCCGTCGAACAAGAAGGGATAGTTGGCGCGCACGGTGTCCTCGCGCTCCCATGTCGCCTCCTCAACTCCTCGGTGTTGCCACAACACCTTCACAAGCCTCATAGTCTTACCATGCAAAACCTGCTCTCGGCTATCCATGATACGCACTGGTCCCTCCTTGAAGGTCTCCATCCGCATCAACAACAAGCTCACCTCAATCCACTATATGAGTCAGATTTGGAGTGTTCCTCTCAGAGCATGATGAAACACCTGCCATGAATGCCTAAAACCCGTGTGGCAATGCTAAAACTATAACGCGCTCTTACCCTCTCGAGTACGAAGGGTCCAATGTACTTACGATAGCTTCACTTGTTTAAGCTCTAACCCCGATCAATTCCTCTCTTAGGCATCACCTTCAAGAAGACATGATCACCCGCCTCGAACTCTAAAGGTCGTCGTCGCATCACCTTCAAGAAGACATGATCACCCGTCAACTCTGGGAGGTTTGTCGTATATCGCCTAACTCTTCAACGGTCAAGTAGTAAGGAGACACTTTTGGATCATACCCACCTTCTCCGAGGTGTCTCTAATCAGATCTGGACTAGTGATGGAGCTCTCTCCTACCTCTGTCCAACATACCGATGATCGACATGGCCTCCTATAGAGAGCCTCATAGGGTGCCATCTGTATGCTCGCTTGATAATCCATTGCCAGAAGAACCCACTAAGGCAAGTGCTCCTCCCAACTACCTCGAGATCCAGACGATGCTCATAGCATGTCCCTTTCTGCACCAATAGTCCGCTTCCGATTGACCATTCATCCGAGGATGAAAATGGTATCATCGACAACCATGTCCCTACGGCCTTCTGAAACTCTTTCCAGAACCGGTCAAATCGATACTATGGAGATCGCACCATGCAACCGCATCATTCCTCCGTATATACAACCCGCACTTACTTCCAATGTGAAGGTCACCGTGATGGCCAAAAATGTGTCGAATTGGTGAGTATGTCCACTATAACCCACACCGCATCATGCTCCCATGATGTCCATGGCAAGTGAGTCACAAAGTCCATCGTGATGTGCTCCCACTTCCACCGCCACCGATGGTCGAGTAGCCCCGCCGCTCTCGTGCTCGCCACCGCTACCACATGACAATCGGCCAAACAAAGTCTCCGACGCGGCTACTTATTCCAAATAATATCGTGACGAAGGTCACGATACGCACAAATAATCGGTGAGCAATGGAACTCCCCGGTGATCTCCTCCTCAACTGGCCGAACCCGGACTACACCGCCCCCTATATCGGCGACTACCATTCGCGGTGGGACGGCCCACCTTCGTTAGTTATACCGACCGCATTTTAGCTCCCTCTCTGATGGGACACTCTAGCCTCATGATCCTGCCCTGACTCTATCACTGGTCAAGAAAGACAGAGCCATCGGGACTCCCTCGCACTCTAAGCCTACTGGCTGCATTATACCAATCGCCCATCGTCTCGAGCATCCGCCACTCGGAAGCTATACTTCAGCAAGATTCAGGAAACTGGCCAGTGCATCAGCCACCACATTTTCTCACGGATGGTAATGCACAGGCCGAATCCTCTAAAAACTCATCCACCACGCCTACTCTCATACGAGGTCTCAAGCACGTGAAGATGCATTTGCACTTTTATGGTCCGAAAACACTCGAATTGCCACCATATGCTAAGGGCATTAAATCTTGCGCGAAGACTACGACTGCCAACTCCATGTCATGTGTGGGGTAATTCTTCTCGTGATTCTTCAACTGCCGAGAACCATAAGCCACAACTTTCCCGGACTGCATCAGAACACATCACGGTCCGTCCTTCTGGCACCGCTAAAGATATCAGGTACCTCATCCCCCTTTCACCCCGGCGCAAGCCCCCTCTTCAATTCCTGGAACGCTCACTCACATGAGTCATCCCACACAAACTTGACTTCCTTCCGGGTCAATCTCGTCATAAGAGCTACTAGCCAGGAGAAATCCTTTATAAACCTCTTGTAATACCCCGCCAATCCCAAGAAACTACGTATCTTGAAGACTGACTTCGGTCTCTCCTAACTCATCACAGCCTCAACCATCCCAAGGTCTACTGAGACGCCTGAAGCTAACACCACGTGTCCCAAGAAACCCTCCCCAGAAGCCAAACCCGCCACTTACCCAATCCTGGCATACAATTGATGATCCCTCAAAAATCAGAAAATGATTCTCGCGATCCTCATGTCTACCTCGACCGAGTGTATCAAGATGTCATCAACAAAGACCACCATAAATCGGATCTAAATAGGGTCGGAACACCCTACTTATGAGATCCATGGAATGTTTCGTGCATCTGGCTAATCCAAAGGGCATCACCGTAAACACAAAGCGCCCATACCGCTTCCTAAACCCCGTCAGTGGATGTCCGCTCCTAACTCTCAACTCGATGGTAACTAAAGGCGCGGTTCATCTCGATTAGACTCGCGCCCCCCACCGATCAAAAGTCATCAACTTCTAAGCAATGGATGTATTCTTGATCATAACCTTGTTCCAACCATCATATTGATGCATGATCGTAAGGGTCTTATCTGCTAACCTTGAAACCAAAGCGAGGGCGCCCCATGGTAGGTACCGATCTAATAAACCCTTGCCCGAGTAACTCACGTGTATCTAGACCTTGGAGCTCCTTGACTACACCAAGTATCATGCGGAGTCATAAAAATGGGCGACGTACCAGGATGCAACTTCCGATCGAATCACACATCCCTCGATAAATTAATCACGGTAGCGCTCATGCGAGAAAAAACATCTTCGTACTCGTAAACCACCAGAGGTAGACTCATGTCTTGTCTCACCTCGTCCTCCAGTAAAAATTTGTAATGACTGTCGGCCGGAGTGCCATCATGAATCGTACCGCGGTATGGGGTGAAGCATCATGCACTATTCCTTGAAACACAACACAAGCACATGTGGTGTGTGGCGGTAACTCTCATACGGTCACAATCTACTGACAGCGGGTATCTGCTTTGAGTAGGCACGATCCCATCCAGGGATGACGCAAGACTCTGACATGTCCATGACTCAAATTCGGCCAGTAGGTAGAATCTGGAGATATCTTGCTCATCCACAGCATATCGATCAATTCTCACACCAGTCCTGGGGAGAGCTCACATCACCGGAGTGGTTCGTCTAAGGTCTAAAGCCTCTAAGCCCGATACTTTCTACTGCACCAGGTCTTGTGATAAAGAAATGTGATGCCCCTGGTCGAATAACACCCTTGTGAGCGAAGAGTGAAACGTACCTTGGATCGCGTGGCTAATCTGCTCGGTTTGCGGTGTAGCAGTGCTGAACGTGCCCTGAGTCCACCCGATCCAGAGCATGTATGCTCTACCCTCGACCTCGGCTCATACTCTAGCCCCTGCAGCTGTGTGACGTTTTGGGTGCAGTGTGGCACAGCAGAGCGATGCTATTCCACACAGCCCCCGTCTTTTGGTGGGGACGCGGGCGTGTCCCATACAATAATCGGGACGTGGTGTCCGCACGATCTAAAGCCCACTGTATCTACCGGACAATTCCTCCTCATGTCCGTGATGGCGTGGAAACATGTCATGCATGAACCCTCGCGTGGCTTGGACCCCCAGCTTTGGCCTTGTTGGCGCGGCCATACAAAATCCTCATGGAATGAAGTCTCTACTTCTTTCTGAGCTTAGAAGAAGCTTGGCTCCCCACCATTTATCAAGCTTTGGCACGCATCGGATGATATGAGTGTCTATCTACCTCTCGCTCAATGATCGAGGTGTAGGCAGCCAGTCCATTATCTGTATGTTATGCCTGATCTTGCCGGGATGGACAACTTGACCCATCCTCGAACTTCCTAACGCCAGCGTTCAGGTGGCCGTGATAATCCCGACGTGTTAACTCTGTGAGATCTAGCTACGTGAGTCGAGTGCGATCATCTCGTCCTTGTCTCGATCATGGAACTCCGGACTGTGCATGTCTGGCGAGTGGAAGGTGCTTCCGTGAACAATCTGCGAAAATCAACCCGTGTCATAGTCTCGAGTCCTTGGAAGTTGTGACTAATCCTGAGATGGGGACTCCACCCTCGACACGGAATGAAAGTGGCGTAATCAGGAGTAGTATCAGGGTGATCTCCATAGCTGGAGGGAATCATCTCAATCCCCAGAATGAAACCGATGAGCAGACTACCATGGGTCCCCACTCAGCCACCGTGAGCGTGGGATGATGTGCCTTGAACCTCCCAGGGTTCTTCAGCACCTCCCGGTCTCTAGCTACGTGCTTTGTACGGCGGTGGCTATCACAACACCATGGCCTCTATGAGGCCTGCTAATAAAAAAGACAAGTGAGGCGGCGACAGGCCATGCCCCCTGAGCAGGCTCTCACTTTGCCTCTACTTACACCATCTACCTGAGTCAAACGGTAAGTTTACAGAATCATTTCGTGTCCTACTTGTGTGCACATGCCAACCCGATAATAGACTGTGTCGGCTTGATTCGTTCGTTTCTGACTCCTAAGGTTACGTTTCTCAACCCTAGTGTTTTTCCTATATACATCCTACCCATTATATAATTCACGTAATTTGGAAACACACGATCTTGCACATACAATCAAAGTATACACGAAAACAAACAATGCATGTTGTGATCTAATCTATCGTGGACTCTGGTAACCTCTTACCTAGACCTTAAATCACCAAACTACTTAGTTTGGATATCAATTTGAAACACTAGGAAACTCTAACTCAAGCTCAAACATGAAGCTATACGACTATGATGCTCCACACACATTATGACATGTCTAGACCCATGCCCCACCCAACCCTAGGTATTCATATACCTAAGCTATGATACCAAACTGTGGCACCCCAAAACCCAGGGGTCTCGTCGACAACCTGTCAACCTACGAAAGTCTATGGAAATCGGGTATCCCAATATCACACTCCATGTCGTATCTGAGACTCATCCTATATTTAATTCATAAATACAACATAACTATACGATCCCCTTCTGGCGGTGAAGGAGTGTGAAGAAAAACTTTTATATCTTCTTAACTTGTTTTCATTTAAAAATCAAACCAAATATTTGTTCCAATATACCCAAAACTCTGAATATATAACTCTGACCAGATCTCTTCCACCACTAAACTAAATCAAAACCCCAACAGCCCTCTCACCTAACAGCTAAACTCTAGGAAGCATCTGCCACCACATACTTTATACAAAAGAGATCTACGACGGTGAGGCCTACGCTCGATTAGAAACTCACAAAACCTCTTGAAATTGCTCCCACAGCCTAAGGTGCACATGCAAATGATCATTTCACAGTCACCTGAGAACAACTGTTCATGTAGACATGTTGTCTTATCATGGAAAAAAACTACATGCATGTATGAGACGACACTCTACATGCCCGTATACCAAGGTCAACCTCAGGCCCACACTTGTACAAGTTGCCAATGGAAATCAATAAGATAAATCTGACTCCTATCACACAAATAAATGTCTATGTGATATTTTATTTAAATAGTTTCATATACTTTTGTGACAAAACTTTTGAGGTCTCATTGCGGGTCTCTTACACCCTCAGAGCATTCACTTGGAGTGGATACCTTGTCTAACAGTTTTGGGCTTTTCACCTAGAGTACATCTATCCCTGCCCTTTCATGAACACTATTCTTTTCCATTTTTCATTTAACCTTTGTGTGACTCGATTGGACCGTCCCATTACAGGAAACCCACCACGTTCGGCCTCGCGTGGTACCCGAATCAATACCATGTACACGCATGTAATCACGGTGATTTGTTATACCGCAGTAAATGCAATTGTGCGGTGCACTCGAGCTGATCAAACTCATGCACGATGTGCCGAAGACCTCCATAGACATTTTACCTTGTACCTTTAGGTGTGTACCATGAACCCTCATGTCTAATGCACCTGGCCAGTTCATATATTCGATTCGATATCAATTTACATGTTGTCATCTTGAATTCCCGGCTCCTCCAATTCAATACATCCCATGCAAGAATACATTCCCGCGCTTTCCACTAACGCATCAGTGGGAAAATAGAGGTCATGGCTCACGTCTCCGGGATGGGACACCTTTCAGTCCTCGAGGCCCGCAACATGCCCGAATCCTTGGCCATGTTCGAAAACCTGACACATATAACTCCGAGTTGTTAGGAATTATGATAAAGTCATCATGTCATCTCTTAACGAGAGATGGCACTTTGATCCACAATTCACAATAGATTAAGATTGAAGCCTCCTTATGCATCATAAGCTGAGTATAGATTAACTAACATCCACAAAATCATGATTTAAAAGCGATGCGAAAGCGAGAAATAGTTTGGAAACGCGTTTTTTGCTGCCATTTACTCGGTTCAAGCAGGGCGAAACTACGAACATAAGCTCCCTTTGAATGCACTACGAAGGAGTCAAAAGAATTCCCGGAAGTGGATAAACTATTCGAGGAGATATGTTTCTATAGTTGGATTTACCAGAAATTGGAATCATTCAGTGCGATACATGTGATAGCTTGATTATGCGAAACATAGTCATGGGATCTCGACATAGCCTGAAAACTGCCAGACATTTCCAGTTCCACTTTGAATGCATTTCTAAGTCAAAAGGAGTCGGAAATAGGATAGACCTATTTCAAAGAGATATGTTCTCATATAAGTCTAGATTACCTAGAAACTAGAATCACTCAATTTAGATGAGTTATGGCGAGTTATAGCTGAAACTCAATAAGGAGTCGAAGGGAAAGCGGGCAGCATCATCCACAAAACACAACATTTACCCTATACACGAAATCTCCTCCATTGAGGGTCACGACCAAACTCAGCTTGATACATTTCATGGCCTGAAAGGGAAAGCCAACCAAATAGGAAAAGTCCACCCACCTCTCTTTGTAGTGTGTGGGATCAAGTCCGATTCTGACTTGAAAATAATGGAGATTGTTGGCTCTTCCTCTCTTTTCTCTTCCTTTCTTTCTTGCTTCGTTTTTGGTTTCCTTTTCTCACCTGGAGTCCATGAAGCAGGCCTTTGCCCGGCCGGCCAATCCCTCTCCTCTCTCCTCGGTTCACAAAATCTTCTCTTCCTCCATGATATACTTGATTCATTCTAACCTGAGAACCCTTTAAGCTGAACATGTTCACCAGTGGCATGACACATGACCCTAGGATTGGGCATGTGTCACTCGCCATAAAATTCATCCACTATAATAATGCATGCATTCACAAGGGCATGACCTTGGCACCCGCTCAGAGTGCCCGAGTGTCCCGATCCGTGCCATGTGACATGCACTCTCATCTCACGTGTCGCCCAGTGATTGGCCCTTTAAGACCTTAAATTATGTGAAAAGCCGTTTGTGCAGGATTATTTAGATTCATCTAGTTCAACTAGATTTCGCGAGATGATTCTACTTGGCTATTCGTTTAGATCATCAGGATCTAGAGAAAATCCTAGGGTTTTGCACAATGCAGTCGACAAAGTGCCCAGGTCGCTTTTTAGAAAAATATATGTTCTTCCCAGAGTTTCCATGAGCGATTGAGACACGAAAATCCTCTACCCACAAATAGTTTTGAATATAAAATGATCATTATGATATATCTGTTCAGCTTTGATTTATAACAAATGAAAACTGTTTTTAAGCCATTCATTGGATATGTCGAGAGTGTGGCGTTTCACATGGGCTTGAGTTGTGGCGGGAATGGTGATGAGGACTCGGCGCGTAATTTTATGATGAGTCTCATTTCATTTCATGGCATGGCATGTAGGTTCCATATAGAATTGGCATGTTCTTGTTGGAATGTGATTGTGAAATGGTGAGTGGACATTGCATGTGCACTTAGGTGGGGAGTAGCCCTTATAGGAGGTATTCTCTACTATTGCTGGCTCACCCTTTATGGGAAAAATATTTCAAGTGCAGGACAGACACCGGTGGATGGCGCTCATTGAAGGCCGTAATTATGAAGAAGGCCGACATGTGGCCTTCATATTCATTTTGTAAAATATATTAGAAAAAAAATAGTGTTAATATATGATTTTGTATAAGAGTGTTCTAATAGACTCTTAAGGACTATTGTGACATAGTCTTGGTTGAGTATGGTTAAAAGAGCCCAGTGGGGCTACTTTTACTCATAAATGAGTCTCTGATTGAATGAGACCTGATAGTGTGGTGTGGGGATATCACGTGCCCGTAAAGTCATTTTTTTTTTTTTTTTTTTTTTTTTTTTTTTTTTTTTTTTTTTTCAGGTGACGGTTGGTCGACCCGGGACCCCGGGTTTTGGGGCATCTGACTTCTAGCCGATTTAATTAAAGTTTCTAATAGAATTTTTCAAGCTTTTTTATTTAGGGAGTACTTTTTCATTTCAGTTTTCCTAGTGAAATACAACAATTCCTTCATCTTTTATTTTGTTTTCTTCAGTTTATTTATTGTGGCATTTTTACTTAGATTATAAGAGGAAATGTGAAACAATGAACAAATTTTTCGTTTAATTAGAAGTTTGATTTTTTGGCTTTGATGTTGTTGGAAACACTTTAATTTCCTGGCACGCTCGTGCACCATTCTAATTGTCATTATGTATGTTAAGTGACATTCACGAAATCAACAACATATTTTTAGCGCGCTTGGTGGGACGGAAATCTTTGCATAGAATGCTGCAAAATTTTGGGTAAAATATTTGTGATCTCGAGATTCGGGATCTAATGTTGCGAGAAGTAGTACATGGAGGAATTGTTGCGAGTGGTGGAAGCGGAAGTGAAAGAAATTTGGTTAATCCTCGGCGGTGGATTTACCTAACCTTTTTTCTAACACATTGGTAATTTTCAGCTTTGATAGATGAATTGAAGAACGAGCCTAACTATCTCACAACAGCAGTCCCGATGGTCGACGGACGAGGCCATGTCTTTGAGTTGACAATCGGGTGAGTGTGGCCGGTGAACCTCTATCTCTTGTCATGTTAGTAGCTCCTCAAAATTTATTTTCTGCACTAACTTTTATTCCCACACCTGACATAAGTCAATAATGAGCTAGTTCAATCAACTAAAGGCTCGGGGGCACCATGCCCCACCCTTTGGAGTAGGTGTTAATGAGGATGACAAATTCCCGACTTGTGTATAGTCACCTCCAGTACATTTTAGGTGAAGTTACAAGGCTCACAATGCTGGCTTTGAAACCATCGATGTAGAGGAGCTAAGGAATTCAATGAAGGAGGAAGTTCATCATTTTTCCTCCTTGATGCCATCTCATAGCAAGAGAAGCAAAGGAAAGTCTAGATATAAATATCTGTAACTCCTGGAATCCTTGAGTACTAATTCTTGTTGAGTTTCCAGAGATGTTATCTGGAGCAGGATCAACAAAGGGGAATCTTGGAGTTCCTTGGAGGAAAGGAAGTCATGGTGAGTTCCACGAGAAAAGGAAGGAAGTTATGAGGTGAAAGTTCACGGGGAAAGAAAGTCATGGTGAAACTCCTAGAAAGAAGTCGTAGTAAAAGTTCATGGAAAAACCATATTGGGTTGTTGAAACTCACTTATCCACTAGTGGCTTGATCGACACAAGCTATTGTAGGCATTAAAGAATTCAAAGAAGGCAAGAGGAATTCCACCAAGCCCTAAGATAAGAAATGTATGGATTCCTAAGTAATACTTAACTTATAAAAATGATATGGTTGTAGAAAAGAGAATTATGCGTAGTCAGAAAAGAAAAAGAAGAGCATATAAACCATTATGGAGAAAAATCCAGTAGGGCGCGGGCGAGAAACGAGGGATTCTTAAAGGGAAAGAATGTTTTTCCAAAGAAAGTATAGCTACTCGAGGAAAAAGGAGACATGAACAATCTTTAAGGATGACAATGCCTTTAAGGTTTTATAATTTCTTCTATTGTCTCATCTGTACCAAAATGGTATGTGATGCAGTATAAGAATTTCTCAGCTCTACTGGGCTTCCGAAAAGAATAATGTAAGGAACCAAGAGCTATGGAGAAAAGACAACTCAATAAAGCTTTTATAAAGAAGCACCCAGGAGAAGAAGACTAAGGAATGGGGAGAAATTGAAGGGAATAAGCATCCAGCTGAGTGGAGAAGACAGTTTGAAGGAGTGTGGAGGGATGCTAGTGTTTACAGAAATTGAATGAAAAGAAACAAATTCGGGAATTATTCTCATATGTACAATTCCTATTTCCTTGAATTGTTCTACTAGTTCTCTAACTTTGCCAGCTTTCTTCAAGTCAAAGGAGATGGAGAAAAGCCTTATAGAATTGAAAGAGAAACAACCTATAGTATATGAAGGCCGCATTTACACGGGGATCACCATTGAACCCATGATGACCGGAATGTGATGAATTAGAAAACCTATAAAAATGACAAAAACACATTCAATATAAAATCTACAAAGGGAGCCACACCAAAGGTTCATCAATGGGAAATACCTTAAGCAATATTTCTCTACAAGCATAAGACAAAAATAATGCTGAAAGCATAGGGAAATTATACTAGCCTAAGTTTTTGAGTTAAGAAAGTAGGTTTTTAATCCACTGTTTTCTCAAACACGCATTTCTCTAGTGCTGAACTTGTTACCAGCTATCCATTTTCAAATAAACAAAATCGGTCCTAGGACCACTTTAATTCAAATTCAAAACCAGCCACAGCTAATATTGATTGAACATTGGGCCTCGTAGTGAGAATGAGGCCCGAAAATATTCTGAACTTTTAATACATCTACATTGTGGCCCTCGGGCCATAATACATGTAAGAGCGATCTGTTTTTTGCGCAATTTAAATTTAGCCCCTAACTCGGTGTCTGGTTTAAGACCTAAGCCTAAACTCATAGGTAAGAAATTAAATAAAAAATGGACTGAATCCATTTGAGTTAGCCCAAAAGCATAGGGAGTATTTCTAAAAATATTTTCAAATTTTTTGAAAAGTCGAAGCGAGACTTTTCTCTAAAGTGAGAACATGACAGCGAAGATTGTAAGGCAGTTATTTTGAAGTGGTGGAAAACTTGGAAGCGAAGCCTCCTTATAAACAATGAAGCGATTACTTGGGAAGTACGGGTGAGAAGTGGAGAACTTAGGCGTTATTCAAGGACTCTATAAAGTAGGAGAGCTCTCACGGAGGGACCATGACCAACCGAGTGGCAATAAAGAATCACTTCGCAGTTTAGTGGGTTTCAATGAATTTTCAAGCTTCTTTCATTTTTGTAGTACTTTGTCATTTCAGTTTTCCTAGTGAAATACCACAATTTCTACAGTAATTCCTTCATTTTAGTTTTCCTAATGAAATACAACAATTTCTTCAGTAATTCCTTTGGCTTTCATTTTTATTTTTCTTCAATTTATTTTATTATAGCATTTTAGTTCAATTACTTAAATCAAGGAAACGAGTACCTATTTTGATCTAATTGAAGTTTGATTTTGATCTGAGTATTAACTTGAGAAAACACTTTAATTTCTAATACGCTTATGCCATTCTAACTATCACATTCACGTATCATTCAGTGACATTCACAAAAAGATCGACAACATATAAGTGTTAAACATTTTCAGAGCTGATTAAAGCGGACATGGGTTATATTATATGGAGAAAACCAGAAGATGACATCAGCCGAGAAGGAACGATATTGAAACTGGATCAGTGAAACTCAGATAATGATAAAAGCGGGAGAGAGAAGAAGTGCGCCCTCAAGAGTGGGAAGGTGGCCGTTTTGTAATATGACAACGTGACATTCTTAACCATTGGTTTCTGGAGGTTCTTATGGGCGTGCGGGATCATGTATTGGTGCTCATGATAGCTTGTTTCCTGTTGATGGTGACCTTGTAAATGTCAGAAGGTTTACTCACCTTGCTTTCACTTGTCCCAGAGCCCATGAATAACTGCTCCTCAAAGTCGGGCATTCTCTGCGGTCGCCAGATTTACATATCCTGTGACGGAAAGGTGTTATCGTTTCATCATCAGGATGGCCAGTTTAGATATTATTGCGCGTGGGGAAGAGTAACATCGATTACTATGCACATCATCGATAGCAGCCTTGAGAGGAGCTCGTCATTTTAATTCTCATCTAGGTTTCTTCTCTCTACTCAGACTATTTGATAATTCTAGTGGGGTAATAAGTGCAGGATCGACCGTAAATCTTTTCTAATGATTTCATGAAGAAAATTTTCTCAACATTAGTATACTATATTCATATGGATGAGAATTGGCCTTCGTTTCGATTAATGAAATTGGTTTCCATTTCAACCAAACTACAACAAATAATGGAATTCTTGACGAAAAATTTAGTCCACAAATGTAGAAATTTCGTCCATAGAGATAATTGTGGACGAAAAATAAAACATCTCTAAAGGCTCGTCTCGGTAAAGATAATTGTGGACGAAATAATGAAACCATCCCTAAATATTATATGATTGTGAGCGAAAATAGAAGTTTAGATACAATGAGTTCTTTATATCTAGGACAAAAAAATTTGTCCCTAAAATTAATAACTATTCATCTAGAAAGGATATTTCGTCCACAAAGGTTGGATGTTCAAAGTTAAATGGACCATTTTTGGGGACGAAAATTTTTTATTACGATTGATTAGGGTGAGACGAAAACATTTCGTCCACAAAGGTTGAATTATCATAATTGGAGGCGAAAACTTTTCGTCCACAAGGGTTATGTCGAGAATTGGTGACAGATACCATTTTGTCCACAAAGGGTTGAATGATCAGAATTTGGGACAAATACCATTTCGTCCACAAAGGGTTGTGATCAAAATTGGTGACAAATACCATTTTGTCCACAAAAGGTTAAATGGTCATAATTGGAGACAAATATCATTTCGTCCACAACGGGTTGATTATTGTTAATTGTGGATGAATTTGTTTATTTCAAAGTATTATGGAAAAATATCACCACCTCAATTTTTTGTTTACTATTATATACAAATAAATTCTATATCTTATTATATGCATTGTATAAAAACAATTTATTAATATTTAAAAATAAAATTATATAAAAATAACATTTTCATAAAACATAATGTTGTGATTAAAAATATAATCCATACATAGTACATGACATTAATAAATTAAGTATTTAACATACCAAGAACATAAAATGTTATATTATACATATCTACTTAACATGTTCTGTATTTAAGAGATTCCTTGCTGACAAAATCTAAAACTCAAAAAAGTCTAAAGCAATCAACTATTAGTGAATTGCATCTCTTGTGGCTGCACCTACAATGGACAACAAAAGAACATATCATAAATAATAAAATCCAATTAGAAAGTAAACTTTAGGAGAGTAAGAAGTGTGAATCATTTCCTTACCAAGTCTTTCTAAAAACTATGAGTTGGTAGACGACACTATAGCGGCTTATAATAAAACATCTTCTCTTGGCATTCAAATCGACCTCCAAATTTTTTTCTTGATTAATGCGATAAGTACAAACTCTCTCTTGGTGTTTTTCCCAAACGGCTAGTCAAATAATCTACTCTATCAACCCAATTTCATCTATCTCCACATCTTTCTCTTTGAGGTTTCCTCGAAGCTTGTATTTTGGCATTTGAGTTGATTCCTTTCCTTTTGGTTTAGGCCATATCAGGGCAACAGTGGCAAATCTAGTTCCGGGGGCCGATGCGCAAATTTCATGGACTTAAAAACAAATTCATGGCACTCTTTAGATTTCTCTAACGAGTTCCATCGTTTCATGAAATTTTAGAATATTCAATATGAAAGTTAATATGTAAATCATGACTTAGAGTTAGAATATATAGCATAACAATTGCATTTACATGGCCACAGGCTACACCCAGCAAATCAACCATCCTTTTCCTTCTTTAAAATGTGTGAACTTGTAAAAAGATGATCACACTCTTCCCCATCGTAATTTCTCCTCTATTACATAAAATAATATGAAGATAAAGTCAAGTCAATCAATTAAGAAAGCTAAAGAAGTTTTTAATTCCCGACATACAATTTCATTTAGAATAACAACAGCGGTGATCATGAGTTGTGATACATGTTTAATATGATTGGCATTTTAGGCTGTTTTGCCTGATGACTAATTGCATGACCGAGAATTCAAAGTGATATCCAATTAACTAATTAATGAATTAACATTTTTGATAATATACCCCTGCAATAGAATCATTCCAATATATTGCAAGGGGTTTCCCAATTATCTTAGTCAAATTCTCAAAGTTTGGCTTGTTTGCTTTGCATCCTCAATCGAATCAAACATTAAAATGCTTATCTGAAGTATCATTATTGAGATCGAGTGTTTTTAAAATTTACATTGAATCTTATCAATTCACGCCATCGTCTTTCTCATCAACAATATCTAGCATATAATTTTTTTTGAAGAACAGCTGATAAATATATATAAGAAACATGTAAAAATAAATGAAATTAGTAAATTATGATAAAAGTGATTAGGTGCAATTCCAAGAGTTTACATAACATCACTGTTTTAAAAAAGAAAGAAAGAGAGTCATTGTAATAAAAACAACTACACTAAGATTCTCAAAAATAAAATAGAACACTACTACAGCAATAGGCTGAACCCACGAAAAATACCACACAATTGGTTGTCCTTAACTTATTGCTTCTTT
Source organism: Tetrastigma voinierianum (assembly GCA_016808115.1). NCBI lineage: Eukaryota > Viridiplantae > Streptophyta > Magnoliopsida > Vitales > Vitaceae > Tetrastigma > Tetrastigma voinierianum. Next base: position 317,325 of record JAEQBH010001769.1, read on the forward strand.
ACTTCTAAGAAAACAATTTTTATTAATTTTTAAACTTGAGCATAATTGCATAGTAATACATAACTAATTCCTTTACGCTATTCAACATATCTGTGGATTTCTACATAGCGACTTCACAATAAATCCAATGTCTTAGAAACAAGTTATCAAATGGAAGGTGACCTTGAGAAAAAGAAATTGAATATCAAAGTAGCTATACTAAATCCATGATAAAAATTGATAAGACATTGTTATAAATATAACATGAGTTATTGGATATTTTAAATTCCAGCGAATTTGGTGCAATTTAAAAAATATTGACTACTTTTCTTTAGAAGTAGAAAGGTGAATATGCCATCATTCTAATACCACGGTCTTCTTAATGACTTTGGGGTCAAGAAATACTTGATTATCAATGTCAATGATAAAGTTTGGGAAACATATACTCCACATGCAATAATGTTAACTTGGCAAATTATGAACTGGTGAGAACAAATGTACCAAGAAAAGTTGTTGACTTGGCAAATTATGATCACAAACAAACAAGACTGTACAGTTCATTCTCATGTATTATATACCAGCTTCAATAAACTTCACCTTGACAAATCAAACATTTGATTAAAGAAATTTGTGCGGCATTTAGACAACAAAAATTGCCACAGGCATATCAGTAAACACAGAGTTATTTAGATGCTTCCAAGTGTGAGTTTTTAGGGAGCAAAGAAGATGAAGAACTGCTCTAGATGTCAATAATTTTAGAATCAATAAGGAATCCACAACCTACATACTAATGGTATACCTACTTCTTCTAGTAGCACAATTGGAACCTCTGGATTTCTAAATGATGTCAGTTACAAATAAAGAGATATATTTTCACTTACTTCCAAATGATCCATTGCAAGATTAAAATCATCATCCTCCATATCATGCCATTTATTTGGCACAGGTATGCACTCCCTAGATATTAATCCCAACTGATTTGAAAGCTTTGCAGTTAAACTGTGCAATTGGCCTTCCTTCTACATCGATAATGTTTTCAAGCTCCTTTGTTGCTGTTCATTTTTCAATCCTTTGCCTCGAGTGTGACCTCGGTTTTGACTCACAGTTGGTGAAGTTATACAATAAATTTAATGGATAGGTCAGTTTTGTTATCAATGATTTATGAAAAAAATAGAATACAGCTTGATAAATTCAATGGATAGATTACTTCTAACCTGCACTACCACTTTGATTAGGTTGAATGGACTCTGTTTGAAGTTCTGAATTAGATGGCCTAATTAGAGGAGCTGGAGGAGCTGACTCAAGTGATTCAGCCGATGGAATATTGTTGACCAAAGGTGAAGTGCAGCTTGTGGATACATTTGAAAGAGTACTACTTGTTCCAGCAGCAAACTTCTTGCGACGAAGTAGCACTGAAACCATTTTTCTCTCAACACCTATTATAGTCAAACAATGAAAATGTGACTTAACTCTCTTTGGCATATTAAAGCATAACTACAACTTTATGAAAGAAACAACTTAAAGCATGTACAAATTAAATTACATGAAATGGAAAGAGTATTAATACCCAACATCCATATCTTCATCACTAATAAATTCAGCTTCTTCTTCTTCACTATAATGCTCTTCTAAGATGTCTTCTTCCTCCTCATTAACAAATTCAGTTCTTATATTGTTCTCAATTATATTATTGTCTAAAATTTCAGGATCCATATCATCTTTTAGCAATAAATCCATTTCTTGAACCCCAACATAATGAACATTCACTTGCTCTTGTAATTCATCTTGATACACTTCATCATTGGAAACATCCATAGAATCATTTTGCATATCCATGGAAATACATGTCTATGCTGAAACTTTTGCACAACTTCCCAGTTCTTCCCCAACTTTGTGTCATTGACATAAAAAATATGTTTGGCTTGGCAAGCGAGTACGTATGAATCATTTTCATACCAAGTCGATAACATTGCGCTAATAACATACGCCATCTTATATGTATCTTTGGATTTGCTGGCGAGATCAAACCACTCACATTTGAAAATCCTGGCAGATCTTTGTGTTAAATAATCTAACTCAAAATATCGATGCTGACTCCGCAAAATCAATAACATTATCACCATGATTCCCTCAGCCATCTGACCCACTATTTTTGGGTCTTACGGCGACTATCCACGATCCTTGGTATGAAACCTTACGCCGGTGATATCTGAGTGTTGGCTGTCTTAACTTCAACATCTAGTCCACATGCTAAAGCATATAATGCTTCTGTAGCTTATGGTGAATGATTATTGTATAACTGTATCATCTACCCAAAAAAAAAAAAAAAAACGAGTAGATATTTGTATAAAAGCTGAATCTATATACATATTATTGTATATAAACATTGTGTTTCAAATTACTTACTTTTTCTTAAACCATAAAGGAAATTCAGTTTGTGTCTATCCTTACACTTTCAATGGATTGTCTTGCACAGGATTGTTCCATGTGTGCTCACAAAATAACATTGTCATTAATCATATATTGGGAAGCATATAAGTAATCATTAGAAATGTCAAGTAACACTTACTCCATATATGGTTCTTCAGCACAATTACTTAGAATATACCAATGAGCTCTTTCCAAATCCTCTTTCAAGTCAACATATTTAGCCGCTCCAACTGGTCTAAGTTTCTGGGAGAAAATAGACAATCCACCATCCTCTGCTATATCATTATTCCTTTCTTCTCTATTAAATTGAGTTTCAATTCCACGCAAGTACATTGAACAAAAAAGCAGCATTCATTTACAATATAACTCCCATGATTGAGCCCTCAAGGCAGGCCTTGTTTCGAACATTAAACATGATCACCTAACTCTCTACAAAGAACATATTCAATTTTAATCTGTAAATTATTCTAAGTCATTAAAAGAACACTCTAGATGTAAAGACAATCTTCACGGATTCGAGTGTGAAACATCCATCTATTTTGAAATTTGGACCACAACTGACGCCTCATTTAGCAAATTGATTGCGAATGCACCATTATGTCAAGAAAGTTGGTGGAAAGATCATTTCCAGCTTGCAAAAATTACAACTATGTCGGACTTCATTTTCTCTACTTCTTCTACTTTTAAAGTCTTGCAACAAAATTTATTTGAAAAAATGTCCTTTCTGTCGAGGCATGAAACACCTCCTTCTTTAGAGTATCCACAAATGCCAATGGGAGTAATCATTGCAAAGAACATAGCAATCAGCTCTTCAACCCTGATATCTTGCCATCATTTATCGATGCACACCTAGAGATGTTTGAAGCATACCCATCCGAAAACTTCACAGATTTTAAGAATTCACAAAACTCTTACCTCTCAGCCTTAGATAAAGTATAACATGCTGCTGACATTACATATTTTCCATCACTTCTCTTTATCAAATGCAACTCCTTTCTTATGTTCATGTCTTCCAAATCTTGCCTTACTTTGAATGTCTTTGTTTTACCCTCGATATTCAATAATGTTCCCAAAATGCTATCACAAAATATTCTTTTGAATATGCATTACATCGATTATGCCTCGATTTTAATCTATGCGATAAGGCAAATAAAAAAAAATGCTTTTTTTGGTCCAATTCAACTCATTGGGGGAACGTTTTCTTTTTTTGCTACTAAGATGATTTCCAAACTTTACATCATTCAAATTTTCTGGATTGAAACCGAAATATCATCTTGAGATAACTCTATTGGTGCTACTCCGTATTACGTCTTACTATTAAATTTCTTACTTTTTATGACTATGATTTGAAGGTAAAGCGGTGGTGTCCCATATAACAAATTTTGCTCCTTAATACAGGGGAACATATCTTTATTACAAGTAAGACAAGCCATGTATCCTTTGGTTGACCAACCAGACATCATGCCATAAGCTGAAAAATCATTTATGGTCCAGAAAAGAGCCGCTCGCATTTGAAAATTTTCCCCCTTTGATGCATCATATGTCTCCACACCAATTTCCCATAACTCTTTTAACTCATCCACTAAAGGCTGTAGGTATACATCAATGTCCTTTCCTGGTGAAATAGGTCCTGGAATAAGCAATGACATCATAGAGAATTCCTTTTTCATACATTTCCAAGGAGGGAAGTTATACGGGTGGGAATTACAGGCCACATCTTGTAAAATTGCTCATATTCCCAAATGGATTAAAACCATCAGTTGCTAGGCCAAGCCGAACATTACGAGAGTCTTGGGAAAACAATGGAAATTCCTTATCAAAATCTTTCCATGCTTTACCATCGGCGGGATGCCTTAAAAAATTTTCATCATTAACTCTTTTATCCTTATGCCATCTCATGCTCTGCGCGAGTTTCTTGGACAAAATAGTATTTGGAAACTACAGGCTTTAAAGGAAAATAGAGCAATATCTTGCATGGGATCTTCTTACCTTTACCATCATCAATTTTCCATCTAGAAGTACCACATGTAGGACATTGTTCCCATTGCTCAAACTCTTTCCAAAAAAGTGCACTATCATACTTGCAAGCATGAATAGATATATACCCCAATCCTAAATCATTTAACATCTTTTGAGCCTCATAGTGAGATTATGGGAGAGTCTCACCATTAGGTAACACTTGCTAAAGCAAATCAAGCAACATGTCAAAAGACTTATTGCTCCATTTGTTATATACTTTTAAGTGAAGTAATTTAACTATGAAAGACAATTTAGAGAATTTTGAATAGCCCGAATATAATTCTTGTAGAGCTTCTTTCAACAATTCATCAAAACTTTTCTTATGTTTAGTTCTTGTGACATCATCTTCAATATTACCTAAGTCATTACCTATGTAATTTTCATAGTCATCTAACATCTCTTGGATCCCATCATCTTCTATCTCATCATTTGGTGGAACTCCATCATCAACAACCTCTGATTGATTATTAGAATGATCCTTTGCTCTGACATTATAATTAGATTTTTCCCCATGAAATATCCAACGAGTGTAAAATCCATCAATGCCCTTGATTAAAAGATGATAAAAAACTATATCTTGGCTCCAAACATATGAATTCAAACAATATATGCATGGACATCTAACTCTACAATTTGCACCGAGATTATCTTTCACAAATTTCATAAAAGACTGAACTCCTTCCACATATCTAGGCGACCATTTTTTTTCTGTCATCCAAGTTTTATCCATGTTTCTGTTGTGTAATAGAAAGGAAAAAAAGTTTTTATGAGCAATAAATCATAATTGAGACAAATATTCATATTCTTTGCTACTTAAAGAATGTACTTAAAGAGTGCTGCTATAAACTAAAATGACATGCATATAATGAAAAATATAAAATTTTAGCTAAAAAATGAAACATAGCAAAAAAAAACAATAAATTTTATAAAATAAACATTCAGTACCTGATCCCGAGATAGATGGCTTTTTCAATGGCACCAACTAATTAATCACCTTCAACATTGCCTTTGCAACCATCAATCAACAAAATAAATAAGTAAAAGACAGTATATGAGCTTTTAAAAGCTAGCTAATAATGATTAACATTGCACAAGGCTTTGCTTTATATTAATTGATTCACTTTACTTTCCTTTTCAGATTCGGTTGAGAATTTCGGCAACTTAAATGAAGTTAAAAAAGGATTTGCACTAGGAGAAAAGAAACTCAAGGCATAACACCAAATTAAAGGAAAATAAAGACGAAAAGCATAGTCTAGGGTCCATTGTTCATAATAAAAAATGATGATTGCCAAGCTTGCATCTATAAAATGAGTAGTTTCTTTCACACGAATCAATGGGAAGACCATGTATATCCATTCTTTTAAAATTTCATACATGGATTAGGTTCCACTAGCTTTCATTGCATTGACAATGAGCTTTCACCTAGTAATTTTGTATCATGTATTCTCCTTGCATATTATTCTCTTTGATTTTTTAGGCATATATTCTTCTCATAAAAAAGAATAGCTATAGATCTTATTGCCTTTGTGTGCCTCCAAATGGGAATGAACCTACCATAACTAAATTAAGTATATATTAAATATATATTTTGTTGTGCAAAGCACTGGCTATGCATGCATAACCATGATCTTGAAGCAAAACTAATGGCCAGGACAAATTGTTTCTAGGTACTTTATTAATGGAAAGGCTCCATGAAATTAAACAATTAAAACACTAAATGCATGGACTTGTTATATGGATATCGTACAAAAAAATTGGAGTATCAAATAGAAAAGAAGGTTAGAAGATTGTATGCTTATGCAATGTATCTCACAAAATCAATTAATTATCAAAGTAGTATTTTATAAAATGAAAAGACTAATCAGTTGCATATACACTAATTAAATAATGGAACCCTGCCTCGAATTAACTCATCTCGGGGTTTGAGAAAATAAATCTGAACCCACTAAAAACCTGATTACAGTTAAACCAAACTCATCACATTAAGAGCAGGGTGGGGCAAGAACCCGAAATAACCCGCCCCGTTGCCATCCCTACTTACTACCCAATGTTAAAAAACAAACAACTTAATACTTAATGCTATTAAGTACTATTCAGCATTAAACTCAAAAAATGTTCTATTAAGCATTAAGTAAAAAAAACAAACACCACCTAAAAGAAGAGGAGGGGGGGGGGTTTCCTTGATATTAAGGTGTTAAGGTGTCAAGGTAACATTTTTTGTAAGACCCGAGAAATTCCAATTTCTGGAAAAATGGCAAAATTGTAATTTCGGTTACAAAATTGTTATTTCGGTTAAAAATCCGGAATTTATTCTCTAGATCTCAGATGATGAAACGGATTGCACCGTTGGAATCGTCTCTCGAAATCTAGCTAGCACATAAAATTTAGTAGAATTCTGAGACAGTCGGAGTTGTCACGTTTTACGAGGCATTGCAGTTCGGGTGTCGTAAAACGATTTTCGATGCGACGAAAATCACATATAACACGTAATCATGTGCCATAAGTGGCATGAATAGAGGAATGATGAAAATGGACAGTCGAGGTAGAGCCGAATGTCAAAACTGGGAAATGAAGGGACATAATGGTCATTTAGAGAAAAGTTTAAGAATCCTTTAAAAACCAGAAGCATAGTGACTGTCTTCTCCAAATGCTAAAAAGGGAAAAACGTGGAGAAGAAAAGGAGAGACTTACAGTGAGGTTTGAATTCCGTTTTTAGAGAGAGAGTGTCTTCCTTCTCTCTAAGTTTCTGAGCGATCCGACCGTCGACAGTCTTCGGGACAAGAAGGAGAACTGCTCTACGCGGAGAGGGCTTCGCGTGGGTACCGGATTTAGGGAGTTTCCTCAAACTCCGAGAGGTAGGGGTTTCTCCCTACTTGGATTTTATTCTTCGGTTAAGTACCATGTAAATGTTTCGGTTGGTTGAGGCCTTGAACGGCCGTTTGATCGGTTCCAAACCTTGGAAATTGAAATGCTTGGATTTGAGACCTGGCCGTATCGGTGTGCAATTTGTTTGGGTTAAATGTGTGATGAAGTGTTCTATAAATCATGTATTGGTTTTGTTTGAGGCCGGAAATGGCCGTGAGGCGGAGTTCTAAGTGAGCCAGATAAATTGTCTTTGAAGACGTTAACCTAGGGTTTCTTGTTCCCGAAAGCGATGATCCTGAAAATAATTTTTGTGAAAATATGTGTTTAATTCGGTGATTTAAATTGAATTGCTCGTGTATGATTCAATGCTTAAGTGAGCTAATTTGATGTATGAAATGAGAATTTACATGACATGATTATTGTGAATTGATTGTTTGTAAATATGCATGTTTATATATTTACATGTGAATTAGGTATGTGGAGCGGCATACATGCATTCCATATCTGCTGGAACACCCAGGACTATAAGAGTGAGTGCATGAGATATGATAGAAAATATGGTTCGGAGGTTGTCTAAAATGTGAATTATCTGAGGGTTGTCTAAAACTAAAAATATCAATCGTCGGAGACGGCCCAATTGATATCTACACACCGGAGGGTTGTCCATTAACAAACAAATGAATATAAGAATTCTCATACGAGGCCTAGGCGAGTGTGAGGGAGTCGGTGAGGACTCGGGGTATGAGTTGATCATGTAGACATTCAAGTAGGATCATGCATTTGCTTGAATGTGTGTTTATTTTGGAGCATTGCACTGCACTTAGGTGGAGAGTAGCAGCAGGGTGATTCCTCTTGAGCGTGCTTCGCCTGTCGGGGATATTATTTTCTGGTACGGGGGCGTGCGAGGACTGGCTCATCCTAGGGCGAGGTTGTGAAGAAAGCCGGGTTGTGGCTTTGATGATATTACACATGAATTAAAATTCTCAAATTTTGCTATATGTGTTGTATAAGAGTAAATTATTAACTCTTAGAACTATTGGACATAGTTGGTATGTTTTTACATATATTATTATGAGTACTGTTTATGGGCCCAAGTGGTCGTTTTACTCATGTTATGTATTATATTGAATTTGCTTGGGACGGGTTTCATGCGGTATTGTAATTGGGTAGAGCTCTCAGTACAAAGGCTACGCGATTGAAGTGGGTTAAGGTAACCAGACATCCACTTGTATTCACGGGTTATTGACAGTCAGCGGACCCCGGAGTTTAGGCGTCACATTTTTCTTTGTCATATTTTAGATGAAATAATATTGTATTCTCTTTTCAATTAATTAAACAAATTAATGTAGTTTTTTTAGTTTTCTTTCTTTCTTTTTCTCACTGCATTCTAGACAAAATTTACAATATTCTTAAATTAAAAAAAAAGAACAAGCTTATAGAATTTAGTAATTATACATCATTCGTACTTTCATTATCTAATGAAAATACCAAATACCAAAATTGGCCATGTTCACACACACCTTTGCATCGATGACAATTAAATTATTAAATCTCTAATTTTTGTTACTGCTAAAAACATCTTTTTCTTAAAAGTATTTAGTAAAATTTAATATTTAATAATGAATAATTAAAATGACTTTTTGAAGTTAATGTTAAACCATAAAAAATTACTAAGTTGATTTAACTAAGTCTTTTAAGCATTTTAGATCAAACCGAACCAACCAGTTTGAACCACTTAGATAGTGGATTGGTCCATAATCCGATTCAGTTCATCATTTGGGTCAGATAGATATTGAATCATATAACTTGAAAGGTTGAATGACAAAACTATATCACCCAATCAGATTTGAAATAATTGGTCTATTTTTTTCTAACTAAAATAAATATGGCATGAGCAATGAGATGGATGTATTTTTATCTACAATAAATTATTTTTAGAAGCACTTTTTAGAAAATAAAACATCTCAAAAACTTATTTGCATATATTATTTTTAAAAAATCATTTGTAGAAGAATATAAATTTAATTAATTTTTTTATTATATATACATACATATATATATATATATATATATATATATATATATATATATATATATATATATATATATATATATATATATATATATATATATACCCTTATATATAGATAATGCAGGATGAAGTTTAGAGGGTGGAGCTTTAATTAGAAACTTGACACCATACATATGAATTTACTCAGATTCTTCCTAGAATTTGAGCAATAGTTCACACAAGTTTCAGCCATAAGTCTTCACAAAAGTCCATAAATATGCCTGAGGAATTTACTCCTGTCATGTAAAATTTCGGGAACACATGTATTCTGACCTCATTATAATCAAAATTCAGCATAATTCCCTTCTACTTCTCTCATATTCTTCTAGTTATTTCAACAGGAGCTCACATTTGTTCCAGCCTCATTATAATTAAAATTCAGCATAGTTCACTTCTACTTCTCCATATTCTTCCACTTAAATTTAAGTGGTAACTAAAATAAATTTCAGCAACAAATCTTCCATGAAAAATCAACAACACGTGCATGAATTTACTACATGATTCTCCATTCAAAGTTAACTACTCATGTGTTTCAGCCACTATTCTGACTAAATTTTCAGCAAACATCCATTTAGATTCAGCCATTATTCTCATTAAATTTCCAATAAACACCCATCCCAGTTTCAACCCTTGCTTTCATTAAAAATCGATTATAGGTCTCGGCTTATTGATGTTTTTATTAAAATTCCTTTTACACTTGCCTTTGTTCCAGCCATTATTTTTATCAAAAATTTAATGAACTCCCACCTCAGTTTCAACCATTATTACGATTCATGACCCCTGTTTTTTAACTAAAAGTTTGAACAAACGTCTAACTCAACTTCAACCTTGACTTTTAGTCCTTATTCTCCTTAAACATTGGAGAAACAGATAAACATAGATAAATGTGAAAACAAAAATACACAAAATGAAAGACAAATAAAAGATTTAAGAAAAATAAGCAAAGTAAATCAGAATGCATCCAAAGAAAAAGAAAGAAAAAACAACAATGGCAAACTGGCCCGACCTTCCTTGCTTAAAACCCGAAACGGTGTCAGCCTACTCATTTTTCTTTCCCCGAACCTTCTGTACAACTTGACCTTCTATAAAAGTAAATCACCATTATATCAACATAAATCCGAAAATTTCCCTAATGAAAAATTGTAACAAAGCCCCATCAATTCCTCTAACAAACCAAGCACATAAAAAATGTCAGAATCGATACAAAAGCCACCCGATTTCTCAATTTCAATAGACACAAACTTAAACAATAAACTCGTTGAAAATCAAGAGAGATAAAAAGAGATCTACAAATTTTAAAGAGAATGGGGAAGGGCAATAAAACTTGAATTGAATGTGGTGGGAGAAATCTATGGTTCAGGAGGAAGAAGCTAGGAGATATCTTTGGGCTCAAAGGATGTTGCTTTGTTCATTTTAAAAATATCTCGACTCTTAACACACACAGTAAATTTGTGGAATAATGGAGGGTTTACTAAAACACAAGAATGGGCCATCTCAATCAAAAACATCTAAATCAAAAAATATTAGGTATAGAAATCGGGAAAGAAAACAGGGAGAGAGAGAGTCTACCTTAAGCAGTGATGACGAGGAGAATAGAGAAAATGAGATGTTGAGGTGGTTCTCTGCCTACGGCGGTAGTGAGGCAATTTTGCTCCCTCATTCTCCAAACCTTGGTCTTCGCTACCACACTCAGTTCAAGATCTAGTGTTCTCAAAAATTTGTCTTGTTTTCACATTGGCATTGGAAAATGGGTGTCTCCCATAGTGCATTTACATAGTATCAACACATACAAAAATCAGTTTATGTAAATATTTATAACTTATATAACTTCAATTTACCATAATTAATTTATAAAATAAAATCCTAATTTCCTAATATAATTTGTCTAAGTTAACTTTAGAAGTGAATAGATAAATTTTGAAACCTAATATATGAACTCTTCATTTATAAATTAAAATTTTTGATTATCATAATCCATGTTACACAAATTAATTGTTTTTAAATAAAATCAAATCTGAGTAATTTTTAAATTAATAATGATGAAAATTATTTTATGAAAATGAGTATATTAATACAAATTCAAAATATTAATTTCATTATTATTAATAAATAAAAATAGTTTATTTTTATTTACATTCAATTAAATAAAAAATTTAATGTAGAAAAATTTAAAAGTTTATTGGCAGGACGGTTTTGTTGGCTGAAGGTATGAGTGATTCGTGCCACAGTAGGTGTTATGAATCAACAAAATTTATAACCTAAATTACTCCCTCTTTTGCGTAGCGTAACTCTTGTAGTATAAGCGACTTAGGATCGGGAACATAGGGATGGGTTTTCGTCTTACAAATGATTTTTGTAATGATTCATAATGGTGAGGCTTTTGTTTGGATTTTGGATTTGTATAAAAATAGTGGTTTTTTTCACTATGCAAATTGAAGGTAATTTGAAATAAGATGTAAAAAGAAGTCCTTGAAGTTTTGGGCCACTAGTTTGGTATGATAGGGTTGCAAAGGTGTCATCGGGTTATTTCCTTGCATTAGGGAAGATGACTATAGTCATTCCAAAACCGGATCTTTGTTTAACTTTAAAAACTAACCCTTAGTACCATTTCTCTTTGAAACATAGCATTTACTGAGCATTCAATGTTCCTGAAGTTGAAATCAAGCATTTAACCTACTTCTAATGGCTCATAAATGACAACTAATGGATGTCAGTGTATTTAACACTAAGAATACCATGAACCCTGAACCCTAAAAGCTTGCCAAGTATTGACCAATGAAAGTACATCAAATAACTTTTAAACCTAGTTTTGAAAGTTTGAAACATAACTCTGCGATTTTTGCTTAGTGAAAATAGAGGATCACTTGCAAAACATATCGACTACCTATGACCCCTCCTCTTCCAAGGTTTAGAGCTTTGGCAACATCCTTTAGGTTGTCATCCTCTCCAGGTGTGTTTCAGTTGCCTAGAAAGTGAGAGAAGATGAGAAGAAGAGAGAAGAGCGTGAGCCAAAAGCAGGGGGCCCGTCCTGGAGAATGCTTCGAATTAAAGTTAGGTTACAAATTGTTCGAAATAAACATATAGCCTTACAAATAGGTGAAATACCAATCTAACCTAAATAGTATAATTACAATAAGGGTAGAAATGAAATTAACCAAAAAGCGAGTCGTTTGTGCAAAAAAAAAAACGGGGAATTTGTTCTTGGGGAGGAAATTAGCTCTTTTATGTAGTCGCTATGTAGAAATTTCTACAAGTAGCGAAGTCGCCCACTCTTGAAAATTTCGCTATTGTAGCAAAATTTCGCTGCAGTAGCAAAATTTTCTCTCTCTTGTAGAGAAATTTCCCTGCTTGCTCTCGTTCATTTTCTTCACTCCTGGCTTGATGCAATCGAAGATAAATCATATGAACTCGATGTAAATCAGCTCAACTTCAATATGCCTAAAGCTTGTCATGATAGAATAGGACTGCGAAACCTCTGAAAACTACCTGGCTTGACCTCGAAATACAATCATTAGTATCAAAGGGACACACTTGCGTGTCAATCGGTTTTAACTAATATGATTAGTACACAAAAAGTACTTAGAACCTATCTTAAATAGGGTTCAAAATAGCACTTTTTGGGCACTAATCACACCCCCCAACCGACACATTGCTAGTCTCGTAGCAATGCTAGAAGTAATCAACAAGTAGAGAACAATAACATGGGAGGTCAAAAGGGTTGTACAAGTAATGCATAGCCTGCAATGAGAATCATGAAAACTTAAGCTAATAACCATCTTGAAAGAATGAAAACTATACATGTTAATTTGCTTGACAAGTTCCCTCCTCGGCGTAGACAGAGCTCTTCGTAAAGCTATGGGTTTGTTTGATTAGGTCTCGATCATAAACTACAACTTCTCGCTCTCCACACCGAGCTAATGCCACCAACCTTTGTATGTTAACCAGCCTAAATGGTCGGGACGCACTTATTACCGCGATTCTTTATGGGTTGTAGGGTGCCCGTCTTTGAGGTTCGGCTTCACGAAGTGCATTAGCGAGGGATTGACGACTCCCAACCGGTGAAGGTTTAGGGCATCAAGCCATGAGGATCTTTCGACCACAAACTCTATAGGTTTCACCGGACTCAGAATTATTTCGAGCCTCCGGCCTCTGACTCGCTAAACTCCACCCATCCGCCCGTGCGAACACTAAATTGCGACTCCCCAACGATTGGCTTAGGGCACCAAGCTTTAAGGGCTTTCGCCATATGCCCCTCGGACCATGCTTGGGTTTCAAGGCAAAGCAAAGCGATTCTATTCTTTTCTTTTCTTTTATATTCTTTAATGTGAGGCACATTTGCCTTCTTTGCATAAATTCATGACCTATTGAGGAGTAAGCGACAGCAGGAAAGGGTTGCATCGTAGAGGGTTTTGTGTTGTTTTACTGCCGGCGAGGGGGGCGAGGTGGGCGTCGCGGGGCTAAAGAGGTCGAGAGAAATTCTTTGGAGAGGATGATGGAAATCAAAAGCACAAGGGTTGGGGTGCTTAAAGGAGCTCAGGGAACTGTGAAGAGGTGCGAGGAAGCTGAAGGGTCATTCTCGCTCCAGAAAAATATTCGGTACTATAGCGAAAATTTTGTCCCTACTCCCGGCTATCTGCTTAATAAAAACAAAATAAAAAGAAACATTATCTTTGAAAATATTAAAGAAGATTTTAATTAAAAAACTAAGAGTATAATTAAAAATACTAAAAATAAAATAAATTAAAAATTGACCGATAAAGAAAACAAAATTTGAGGCTGCGATTTGGTCGGTGGAGACCAAACAACACTCAGTAGCTCAGATGTCGATCATGGAGGATCAGGAGGATATCTCCTCCTCTTGCGTAAGTGGCGACGACATAGGAGCTTCACTTCGTTGCCCGTTAACAGATACTCTCTTATCTTCGGGTTGATAAGATTGATCGAACCATTGGATATCTTGATGGATGATAAATGGGCGAATCCATCGCGATTTGAGCTTGCCGGAGGAAATAGATGGAGCTGAAATCATCTGAGATGACTTGATCCCTTGATTGAAAAGTTTTAGGGTTATGGTGATCGTACTTCTTACCTTAACCTTTGCAATTTTTGAATTGGAGTAGGAGTCGTTTCTCGACTCTTCCCTAACTCTGTCCCGATCTCCAAAAGCATTCTTTTAGGCCCTTTCGGTTCATATCCATGTTCAAATTTTGTATTGCCCACCACGCCTTGTATTCGATTTCTACTGGTAAATGGCAAGCCTTGCCATAAACTAAGCGATACGGGGACTTGCCGAGGATGGTCTTGTATGTTGTTCTATATGCCCACAATGAGTGCAGAAGCCCGAGACCGGTCCTTCCTATTAAGTGCTTGACTTTCATCGGGATGGTCTTTATTTCTGCGTTAGCGAGCTCCACTTGACCAGCGGTTTGAGATATCTGGGGGTGGCTACTTTGTGCTTAACACCATATTTGGATAAGAGGAGTTCTCAAGGGTTTGTTACAAAAGTGAAATCCATCAAATAATTGCTTTGGGAACTCCAGAATCTAGAAAATGATGTTCTCCTTCGGGGAATTTTAGCACGGCTTTGTGGTCGGATGCCCACGCATGCTGCTTGACCCACTTGGACCGTAGTCCACCCCACAAGGATGTAGGCATAGCGAAATAAAGTAGGGAATGGTCCATGAGTTGATGCCCATACATGAAACAGATTCGACTACTAAAATGGGGTTCAGGGCATCATGTGACGACGGAAATCTTTCCAAGTCTTTTGGCACTTATCACCTTTGCTTGCATGGTGTAGGCATTCTTAAACAATGGCGTATCGCCGAATGCTTAGCACTTTCATGGCTGTTTTACGTGAAGCAATGCCTCGCCACGCCTTATCATGGCAATGGCGAAATTCCTTCCTATTCTTCTTTCGGAACACATTTCCTTATTATCTTATCAACACAATACTTGAACAAATACAGCTCCTCCCAATAGTACGAATGAACCCTTGCATGGAATAACTTCTTGTCCTATCGCATCCACTCAACGTGCTAAATCTCTTGTTACAAAAAAATTGGCAATGTGAGCATACCATGGTCTTATACTCCTTTGTCATTAGAGACTCTCAAAAATTCATCAAATATGGGAGGGTTGTGGGTATTGTGCTATGGTTAATACGGAGAGGTGATCGGCAACAACGTTCTCCACCCTTCTTATCTCTAATACGGATGTTGAACTCTTTTAGCGATAGAACCCATCCTAATAGCCAGAACCTTGAATCTTGTTTTGTGAGTAGATATTTCAATCTTTGAATGATTTCTAATGAAGATTACAATATCTGACCCAATCCAAATAAGATGGAACTTATCTAAAGCATAGACCCTTTGCTAGCAATTCTTTCTCGTATTAGTGTGTATTTTCTTTGAGCTTCATTTAACGTTTTGCTTGCATAATACACCACATCTGACTTTCCTCTACTCTCACAATCGAGAACCGCTCCAACAGCAAGGTCACTAGCATCACACATTACCTCAAAAGGCAAATGCCAGTCAAGGTCTCTCACGATGGGTGCTGTAGTCAAATATGCCTTAAGCTCCTCGAACCTTTCTTGGCATTCTGCATCCCATTCAAACTTTGCATCTTTTTTGAGGAGCTTGTAAGAGCGGCTTAGCAATTTCGAGAGTCTCGGATGAACTGCGATAGAAACTGCATGTCCCAATTGCCCTGTTGTCTTCACATTAGTAGGAGATGGCAATTTTGAGATCAATTCTACCTTGGCTTTATCCACTTCAATTCCCCTCTCGGAAATTATGTGCCCCAACACTATGCCCTTATTTACCATAAAATGGCATTTTTCCCAGTTTAGTACTAGGTTCTTTTCGATCTGTCATGGAGACGGTTCCAAATGGAAGAGGCATTCATTGACTTTCCTGTAAGCTGTTATGTCATCCATAAACCTCCATAATACGCTCCACCATATCACTTGAAAATCTTGGGCATACAACGATGAAAAGTAATTAGGGGCATTGCATGGAAATAGAGGCGCGTCTCACTATAGGCATATGTACCAAAAGGACAAGTGAAAGTGGTCTTTTCTATCATCGGCCGTGATCGCGATCTGGAAATAGCCGGAATACCCATCTAAAGAAATGGGGATGACTGATACTCTCTCAGGAGCTGGTCCATGAAGGGAGTAAGGGAAAGTGATCCTTCCCGCGTCACCTCATTCAATATACGTAGTCGTCTGTACCCTCGACTGTAGTAAGAGAATTAGGCATTTCCTCTCCTTTCTCATTGAGCACCGTAGTAACCCCTGATTTCTTGGGTACTACTTGGGTTGGACTTACCCAAGAGCTATCGGATATGGGGTATATGATCTTGGCTTGTAACAATTTCAACACTTCCACTCGTACCACCTCTTGCATATGCGGATTCAGTCTCCTCTGTGGCTGTCGAACCGCTTTCGATTCCTCTTCTAAGTAGATATGATGGGTGCATACGGTCGGGCTAATGCCTTTCAAATCGGAAATCTTCCATCCGATTGCTTTCTTGTTCTTGTGGAGGATTTGAAGCAAACTAACCTCCTGTGGATTGCTCAATAGTGAAGAAATCACTACTGGACAATGCATTTTTCCTCCCAAGAATGCATATTTCAATTCAATAGGTAGGGGCTTAAGATCTAACTGTTGAGGACCATGTTCCTCTCACTTCGATAAGTAGAGTAAAACTTATTTCTTCTCCATTGCCCACATGCGGTAGGCTCGCTACGGCTCCTGTTGGTCTTCATTGCGTCTGACCAACTCTGATTAATACATCTTGCCTGGCTTATCATTTGCTTGTTCTTCAGGATAGCCTCTATCGCCTGAAACCTCTTCACTTGTCATCCTCTTGTTGGTGCATGTGCTTTTCTTTCGGATGAAATAATGAGCTCTAGGTCATATTCCAAAGGTTATTTGCATCACCCCATTAAATGATTAGCGTCACATTGGAAGTGGCAATGGTGCTTCCCGGGATGATTGGCACATGGTTAGCCCCTATTGCGACGGTTCGGTATCAAGCACTACAAAATCCACTAGATAGTAGAATTTGTCCACCTGAATCAAAACATCCTCAACTGTCCCCTTTGGTATTTTGATGGACCTATCGGCTAGAGACAAAGTGATGATGGTTGGCTTAAATTCACTATTGTTTGCTTATGCATGTGAGTAGATTAACACTTGCCCCCAAATCTAGCAATGCCTTTTCCCACCTGATTCATGAGTCATGTTACTTGGAGATGGTAGGACACCTCGGATCTTTATAGTTTCACTGGAGTCTTGCACTCAATGATGGCACTCACTTGCTCGATCAAAAAAGGCCTTTTATTCACATTAAAGCACTCTTTTACCGTCACATAGTCCTTGAACTTTGCATACGTGGGGACTTGTGATCATATCAGAAGAAGAGGGATGTTAACCTTCACTGCTTGGTAGTACTTCTCGAATTTCAGTTTGGTTAACTAACTTTTTCCTTTTTAGAAGTGCTGTGGGAAAGGAGGGGAGCCTGCTGTGTTTACCTCTTCCTGATGGTTGTTCTTCCTCACAGTGATTCGAAGCCAACGTAGGAGCTTTCTTATTTGCGGGCCTGCGGTCTTAGTTCTACCACTTCTCAGCGTTACTCTTGCTTTGACCTGATTCTTGCGTTGAGATAAGCTGGCGTGAACCTATCTCATCATTCAGTTTTGCTGTGTCTAGGAAGGGAATTTCCCTTTTAGGACCACTAGCTGGCGGTTAGACAACACGGAAATGGAACTTTGCAAGTTGTCATATTTGTTGGAGATCTCGGAATGCACATGTTAATACATTTTCTTTGTTGGTGAGCTCTCTACTATATCTCAATTTTCGATTAATTTGAACATTCAACACCTTGTTCCTCCACAAAGGTACCTACTACTACTTAAATTGAGAATTGCTTGCTCAGCGGGGAAGAAGGAGGAGGAGCTGCTTGTTCTTTGTACGTATGGAGAATTGGCTATTTGTTGTGCTCCTTGGGGAGCATATACAGGGGGTTTTTGCTTCCATGATAGGTTCGGATGATTCACTCAATTAGGGTTATAGGTGTTGCCATACGGAGCATTTGTCGGTGGCTTATTTTGACCTAAGATATGGGCATGCTCTTGCATCAAATCCCTCACTAAAGGAACCATCGGACAATGCTCCCCAAGATGGCTACTTGACTAACAATTAAAGCGGTACGGGTGAGATCGCGAGTGATTCAATCAGCACACTTCATGCTGATTTCTCATTTAGCTCCTCCGACCTTGGTCAAAGTGGTCGGTTGCTTTCATCTCCGTGTCTTCGAAAAGTGCATAAATGCCTTCCCTTTGGTGGGTCGACCTCATTTCTCGACCTCTCTTGGATTAGTTGTCCATGCCTTGGAGGTTTCGACGTATAGTTTAAAGTCCATGGCTTCTAATAAGGTGCTTGCTCGGAAGTCCCCTCCACATGGTTTCGATGGTGCTTCATATTTGGAGACATACCATCATAAGAAGTGATTCTGACATCCATGTATGAAACCATGGTGTGGACATGCGCGATGAGCCGCCATGAGTCATCTCCCAACAACAATAAAACTTCTCATTATCGTAGGCCAGAATTAATGGAGATTTGCCTCTTCAAACTCTTGGTCTTGGTTATCTTGAAAAATTTCTTCAAAGTCGGCAGTTCATTTGATTTCCTAATTGTTCTCGGCCTCGATGGAATTGGGCCAAATCTTGGCCTTGTCTTTCGTGTCAATGGAAATGCTTTCGACTTAAGCAAGTCCATGTCGAGATACACCTTCTTTAAAAAGTTGTGCATCTTCTCGAACTCCGGATATGCGTATATGGATTTTCATTCTCCGTTCCATGAAAAGTGGGAAACGAGGGGGCATCGAATAGGGTCTTACTACCACATCATCAGCAGGGTGGTATGATGCGGGAAGGTGCACTCACTCCTAGGAGGTGTATGTGGTCCCTCATTAACCTATATGTTGTAAGTTGTGGAGCTCCTTCAGCCGGCTTTGTTGTTCTTCGGTGAAGATCCATTTGCTCACTTGTGTGCTTGACTTCTGACCTTGTTCAATTGGTGTATAACTCTTTGCAAAATCTACGATATATCTCTCTATCCTAGTGGTACATAAACACTGTGAAACAAAGAGACAAAGAAAAAGAACAATAATAGGGCTTGCCAAAAGATCGGTGTTAACAAGAAATAAAATAGCCCATTCATAAATAAAAAAAAAAATAAAAATAGCCCAACAGTGACTGTTGAGAAAAAAAAACTTGAAATTCTAAAAAATGGAATTCAAAAAGTTTTAAAAGGTCACCAATACTTGTAATGAAGATTACAAGTACTCATCAACTCATCATTTGTAATAAGGCACCATCCGATATGACGTAAATTTGATTCGTACCCACTGATAGGCTGGTATGAATCAATGAAATTACTCTTCCCTAAATTACTCCTATTTGCCATAGGCGTAACTCTTTATGATATAGCGGCTCTAGGATCGAACACAGGGATGGGTTTTTGTCTTACAAATGATTTTGTAATGATTCATAATGGTAGGCTTTTTGTTTGGATTTGCAGTTTGTATAAAAATAGTGGATTATTTTCACTATGCTAAGCGAGTAATTTGAAATAAGATGTAAAGAAGTCCTTGAAGTTTTGGGCCACTGTTTGGTATGATAGGATTCTGAGGTGTCCTCGGGTTATTTCCTTGCATTGGGAAGATGACCTATAGTCATTTCCAAAACCGGATCTTTGTTTAACTAAAACTAACCCTTAGTACCATTTCTCTTTGAAACATAGCATTCTTGAGCATTGATGTTCACGAGAAATTGAAATCGAGCATTTAACCTACTTCGATGGCTCATAAATGACAACTAATGGATGTGGAGTGTATTTAACACTAAGAATACATTGAACCTAAAGAAAGCTTGTCAAGTATTAACCAATGAAAGTACATCAAATAGCTTTTAAACCTAGTTTTGAAAGTTTGAAACATAAGCTACATAATGCACAGCCGTGAAAAACAAGGATCCTTGCAAACATATCCAACCTACCTAGCAACCCTCCTCTTCAAGGTTTAGAGGCTTTAGCCAAACATCCTTTGAGTTGTCATCCTCAAAGGGTGTGCTTGGTTGCCTAGAAAGTGAGAGAAAGAGGAGAGAGAAGAGAGAACGTGAAGGCCAAAAACAGGGGCCCGTACTGAAGAATGCTTTGAATTAAAGTTAGGTTACAAATTGTTCAAAAAATGGCTTATATAGCCTTACAAACAGGTGAAATACCAATCTAACCTAACTAGTATAATTACAATAAGGGTAGAAATGAAATTAGCTTAAGCGAATTAGTTTGTACACAAAAAAAAAAAGGCAATGAATTTCGATCTGAGAAATTTATTGCATTTGTGAAAATTGTCTTGTAGCAGTGCTGTAGTAAAATTCGTTGCGATAGCGAAATTTTCTCTCTCCTATGGCGAAATTTCCCTACTTGCTCTCGTTCAATTTCTTCACTCCTAGCTTGATGCAATCAAAGATAAATCATATGAAGTCGATGTAAATCAGCTCAACTTCGATATGCCTAGCTTGTCATGATAGAATAGGCCTCTGAAACACGCAAAAACTACCTGGCGACTATAATGCAATCATTAGTATCGAAAGGGACCTGCACGTGTCAATCGGATTAAGTAATATGATTAGTACAAAAGTAGTTGGAGCACATCTGCGTAGGGTTAAAATAGCACTTTTGGGCACTAATCAATAAGGACTGATATTTACAAGTTATGGAGACAAAAAAATGTTGTTTGTTTCGTCGAGTCAGAGTTTATTTACAATTCAATTTTATCATTTATGACAATTTCGTCCATAATAAGTTTTGTATTCTACTAAGACATTTAAAAATTGTCCACCCAATGATTTTGCCTTTGGGACGAAAATCTTGATATCTGAATCGTCCTAAAATATTTAAGTAACTTTAAATACAAAATAATTCGTCCACAAAGAGTTAAAAATCGAATATATTTTCCTCGGTGGCGTGACCCTAAAAATTCTAAGTGGGAGAATGCAAAAATATGGCACTTCATTTTGCGAGGCAAATTTAAGTTCGTCCACAATTATGTATGTTGTGGACAAAATCATTTAGTACCAAAATTTTGTACTAATTTTATAATTTGTTGTGACATAAATCATCCAAGGATCACACATAACTTTACACATAAATAGCTTCCCAGGAACATAATCAAATGCAAATTTCAAGAGATTAGAAAGAGTTTCAGAGATCATTCTTTCAATCATAGAGAGTTGAAAGAATAGATGTGAAACAGTCGCGGTTATCACACCGGGGAGAGTGGTAAAAAAATATAGTACTCCACAGAGAGAGTACTGAGAGGTAAAACTGAGAAGATTGTGAGCATATCTTGGGTGTGTGACATCTTGTGCCAGTTTCATCTTATAGTGGATTATTTTCTCGA
Source organism: Tetrastigma voinierianum (assembly GCA_016808115.1). Lineage (NCBI taxonomy): Eukaryota > Viridiplantae > Streptophyta > Magnoliopsida > Vitales > Vitaceae > Tetrastigma > Tetrastigma voinierianum. The sequence continues at coordinate 339,166 of JAEQBH010001769.1, forward strand.
ATTTTCCCCGTAGAGGTTTCCCTTTAAGGGTTCTACCACATTATAACGAGTGTCATTATTATCTTACTATCTTATTCTCTGAAAATTGACTTAGTCGTCCAATTACACTTTCATTTCCCGAAGGTTAGCATAGCCACCCATTTATTGCTTTTATTATGTGAATTGGCCAATCCTCATAAACTATTTGTTTACATTTCTGTGGATTGGCACAACCACCTAACTAATTATAATTTCGATGATTGGCATTGCCGCCCAAGTATTCATTTGATTTTCTATAGATTGACATTGCCACCCAATTATTGCTAACAATTACGATGGATTGGTAAGACTGTAAAACACGGGAACATTTGAACTTTACAGAAAAAATGGCAAAAAACAGTAAGTTGTCGCTACAGTATAGGTTGAAAGCCTGGTTCTCTAGTTCTTGGATGACGAAACGGACCTCACCATTGGATTTGTCTCATGAAATCTAGTTACTAAGACAAATTTCATTGAATTCCGAGATGGTCGAATTTTTCACTATTTTCGAGGCAAAAATGAACCTAAATGAGTGGGTGACACATGGCATGATGCATGCATGCCATGTGGGTGACACATGGCATGATGCATGCATGCCATGTGGGTGACACATGGCATGGTACATGCATGCCATGTGGATATGTCCAGCCTATAAAAGGGACCTGGAGGAAAGAGAGGAAGGGAGAGGGAAGAAAGGAGAGAGAGAGGAAGCTAGCGCATCAAGGCGCTTCCTCCGATTTCCTAGACTACTTATCTGAGTTCGTCGAGCCAGAGTAAAAGCTCCATTCATTTCAACAAGTACATGTCAAGAGGTAAGGATTTTCCTACTTTGGTCGATTGCCTTTTGGGACTCAAGGCCAAAGGGACCGGTTAAATCGTTAGGATTGTTTAGACTTATTTCAATGTTGTCCCGGATCGAAAATCGACCGATTGAGGTTTCGCTGGTCGCGTTGGCTAGTGGTGCAGTTCATCCAGGTTGTTTAAGACCGTGTTGTGACTGTATTTCTCGTGAATGATTCAAGCAAAGCCCGTTATGAGAGTAAAGCCTCGTGGGTTTCGTTTGAACCTAATCGATGTACTCGATCGAGGTCCGTGATTGAATGTGGACGGTAACCGCACTCGCCGGCCGTCAAGGATGTGTGGCCCCAAAAAGACATGTTTGGTGGGTCCTGCTTAGGCTCGATTCGATACCTTGCAGCCAGACCTGACTATTCCCGCCATGGTTGCATGCCTCGCGGTCCGTATGTTGGGTAGATGTGTGGACTACTTAGGCATCTCATGCCAATTAGTCTTGAAAACCGTTGTCTTCACAGTTTTTGATTGGACTTACTTAGATAGTTATCGAGTGAATGTTGATATACTAATTCTAATATGCTGACATCGATGAACTCCGCTTGGAATTACATGCCTTGATAAAATTGTCCATGATACATGATAAATTGTCCATATGACATGCATGCATATGTGATGCAGAATTGACATGTGTATAATGTGCATTGTATGCACTGAGGTAGCATTGCATTCATGGGTGTGGCAGTGCATGGTGCCATCACACACTCACTCATTGTGGCGGCGAAGGCCCTGAGCACGCTGAATGAATTTCATCAGTCTGTTCAGCAGCTAGCGAAAACTTGTGTCGGTAGCAGCAAGTAGGGATAGAGTTACCCTCGGGCAGTGAAAGACTCAATATTGCTGCCATATGTGTCCATCTGAAAGTCTCGCGAGGCGGAAGGCAGTCGGTGAGACCCCAAACATTCTCCTACCTAAAATACACATAAAATGTTAATAAAATGATCCTTGAAGTGAGAAACATCCAATAAGTTTTGATTTCAAAACTTGATTTTGTTTCAAAGTGGATCATCATTGATGAAATTCATCGAAGATGGATGCTATCACATTACGGCTGCATCGTGTGATGGAGCCGCATGACTAGGTTTTTCACATGCGCATTGAGTGAGTTTCATCCTCATTTCACGGTACATGGTATTACACTGTAGAAGCTGCATCATTCTATCGAATGTCGATATATGTGAATGTGTCAAAGTGAACATCGCATGTCTCTCTACTAGGCGTGGCTCACCCTTTATAGGAAAACATTTCAGGTGCAAGGTATACACCGCCGACAACCTGTATTCCACGAGAGGTTATTAAATTTGAATTATGGCTGGAAGTAGTCTTTGTAAAAAAAATTGAAAGAACTAGTTTTGCATATGCCCGTATGTGATAGAGCTTGTGATTAAACTCACAAGACATGTTTTGAAAATAATATAAAAAAGTTTATCATCGGTTAAACTGATCCTATAAACGGGATTGGACAGTGTGGTATCGAAACACACGATATCCACAGGTAATTTGACCCGCTTCGCCAACATGGTGTCGCAGTGGCATAAAAATGGATTACCTAGACTCGCGAATGGATCCAAATTAAAGGGATTAGACAACATGGGTACCGGGATATACGTTATCCACGAATATTTCCGAGGGTTGACGGTTGGTCTATGGACCCTTGGGTTTTTGGGGTGTCACAGCTTAGTATCAAAGCTTAGGTATACGATTACCTAGGAGTTGATGGGCATGGGTTTAGACCATTGCATCTATCAGGTATTCATGAGCTCAAAAGGCGACGTGTGTTAAGTATATTACGTGAATTATATACATGGTGAGTTAGAGATCTCTGGGATTCTACTCACTGTGGACCTTAGGGTCATGGACATGTTGGAATTTGATGTCATCCTTGGGATGGACTAGCTGACGGTACATCGAGTCATCATTGATTGTGATCTTAAAAGGGTTATCGCCTTCACCCTAAGTGCAGGCCGCTGAGGCCGCGGATACGATGCTTTTACCCACTGTACTGCTTCCAAACGACACGGACATCTGTGGTCAATGTGTTTCCACTCGAGGACGAGTCAGATGGAGTTAGGTTTACCTCGGGTAGTTTGCAAATATGAGGATGTTTTTTCTAGAAGAACTAGCGGGATTACCTCCTCGCAGACAGGATAGACTTCAAGTATCAAGTTACACTCGTATAATACCATTTCTATGACTCCAAGATAGAATGTGCCTAATGAAGTTGCAGGAACTCAAAAGTCCAATTGTAAGACTTGGATGTGGGTTTCAGCTAGACCGAAAGACTTCTCACTAGTTTCAATACCCGCCAAGAAGAAGGACAACTTTCACTTTTCATAGATTATCAATAATCGAATAAGGTTACCAACAAGAATACGTATTCTACGAGGATTGATGATCATTCGATCAACCTGAGAGGGGTGCGGTGTCTCATCAAGATAGATCTCCTCGCGACGGCTATCATCAGCTAAGAGTTAGAGGAAGACATCCCTGTGGACGGCGCTTAGAACGTGATACGGGCATTCGAAGTTCACTGATGCCATTTCCAGGTTAGCGATGCTCCAACGGCATTCATGGATCTCATGAATAGGGTATTCCAACCCTTTTTAGATCAAATTGTTGTGGTCTTCGTTAATGACATCCTGATCTACTCCAAGTCGGAGGAAGAGCATAAGGATCATTTGAGGATTGTTCTCCAAGCGTTGAGAGACCATCAGTTGTATGCCAAATTTAGCAAATGTAAACAAAGTCAGTCTTTGAGATACGTAGTTTCTTAAGATTGGCAGGGTATTACAGGAGGTTCATTGAGGACTTGAAAAGGAGGCTTACTCAGCTCCTATTCGGATTGTCCTAGAGAGGGACAAGGCACACCATTGTAGGATGCCTCAGCCGACGGACTGGATGTTTTGATGCAAATTCACAAAAGGTCAGGGCTTATACTTTAATTAAAGAATCACGAGCAGAATTACCCTACGTATGATATAGAGTTGGCGACCATTATCTTTCCCTATAAAATATGGCCCCACAACCTGTATGGTGAGTAGTTCGAGTGTTTCTTAATTGGCCAAAAGTTCCTAAATACATCTTTCATCGCCAGACCTCAATATGAGGCAGTAGTGGATGGCATTTGGAGGACTATGACTTCACTAAGACATCATCCCAGAAGAAAATATGGTGGTTGATGCTCACCGTGAAGTCAATGGGAGCATTAGCTAGCATAGCTTCCGTGATGCGTATGCTCGAGGCTACATGGATGCTCGAAAGGCACTACAAAAGGACTGTGCCTGTGGTATTTCGAAGTTCGTGGCGCCTTCCCTACTAAGTAGAGGATTGAGTCCAGGGCGTGACATAGAGATAGCATCCATCATGACCAAGTACGGCCGAAGTATGTGTGATGAAGGTCGACCATTTGCATAGATGGTGGCCTTCGTGATGTGTGATCAGGGTTCCCCGTCGTAGATTCGAGGCAGAGATCCTCAAGGAGTTCCATTGGTCTTGTTTTGTTGTACATCCAAGTGGCACGAAGATATACCATGATCTTCGCTAGTGGTCATCGAGGGAATGAAGCATATCAAGCTGTGTTCGCGGGTGTCTCACGCGTCGCAGGTAAAAGTTAAAACACCAGAGGCCGAAGCAGTGGTTACTCCGCAACCGAGGTGGGAAGGAGCGAAGTGGAGCATCTTGATGGATTTTGTGACCTCGCTTGCCACGTATATCAGCATGAAGCGTGCGGTATCGCGGACCGACTCACAAAGTCACTAATATTACACTTTTGGTTGTCAGCGATGACCTTCACTATGGAGGAATTCAAGAGTTATACATACGAGATTATCCATATATGGAGGATACCTATAGTATCAGACCGGGATCTTAGGTTTACAGCTCATTTTTGGGAGAGCTTCCAGCAAGCCATGGGGACACAGTTGATGATGAGCACCGCTTTTCATCCCCACAAAAATATCAAAAAGCGATCATGGGGTTTCATGTATACATGGTCGAAGCTTTACTTTTACTCTATGTGCTCGATTTGTGACTCGTCACGGTCTTTTCTTTTGAAGAGATACTCCCATACCTCTTCATTTCATTTTAACACAAATCATGCAATCCTTTTCTAAAACAACATTTGTTTGAAACCTTAATAATGATCAATGCAATAGAATATATATATATATATATATATATATGGTATAGATATATATATATATATATATATATATATATATATATATATATATATTCATTTCATATACATTTATTTGCAATTCATTAATCATTCCAAATATGCACTTCATATGCAATAACTCATTCAAAACTCAAATCATGCATTTCAATAATATTCTTATCATTTTGCCCTTAAACGAATTTAGCAAATGTTTTCGGTGCATAGGATAAGGGAATCACCGGCACGGTCCCACTGGCTGGGGTGTGCCTATAAGAACATTTTAAACACAATACGGCCCCGCTGGATCACACATCAAGTTGTTAAAATCATTTTGTGAACACTACCGATATTGTCCCACTAGGCTACGGATCGGAGTGACACTACATTATGTTCGTTTCACGATTAGTTTGATCTCTTGCTGGTATACCAATCTATCCTTAACTCTAATATGATTATAACATTCTATTAAGGCATTAAAATTAGTCATAGAAATTTCATAATGTGGTACATACATTTATAATTAAATAAAGACATTTCAATACTCTTCATGCAATTTTTCATGGCAATCATTTCACAATCAATTTTCTCAAATCACTTAAAATAAATCAATATGCAATTTTATTGAAAATCATTTCAATAATTGTGCAAACAATTTTGATACTTGAATAAGAAGAGAAGAATAGAGAACGAACCAAAAAGGTCGTCGCACTTCGATTCCTCATCCTCTAATCTGACTTAACTGGTTTTCCCTGGCGCCAACCCTTAATTCATCACAATTAAAGAATAATATAAGTTGGCTTATATAGGTTTCTAGTTAGGGTTGTTTTCTACCCAACACAACTTCACTTGTCCATTGTTCCTCTATAAATCTATTATATTCATAAATTTGAATCATCCAATTCGGAGCACCGAAGCTCCAAATACGTCTAAAACATCCAGGACTATTCTATTTTCAACACAAAACCAGAATTTGCCCAAAAACAGAGCTCACTTTAGACGAATTTCTGGGTCTAATGGGGTCTAAATTTGAATACACTTATTTCAGGAACATTTGTTCTCCTAGAAGTCTAGTTTACCTAGAAATTTAAATCACTCAATTTGGATGAGTGGAATTCAACTTATGGCCTAAATACCAAAATTATTCTGAAACACCATAATCGACGGGACCGAACTAAATTGACTCAAAGCAGCCTCACTACCGACTTCGGGGTCTACTGGGGTCTGGATACAATTATTTTAGGAAAATTTGTTCTCCTATAAGTCTAGTTTACCCATAAATTTGAATCACTCAATTTGGATGAGTGAAACTCAACTTATATCCTAAATACCAAAATTGTTCTGAAACACCAAAACTGTATCAGAACTGAACCATAATTGACCTGAAAAAAGAGCCTCACTTTGACGAATTTCTAGGTCTAATGGGGTCCAAATTTGGATACACTTAATTTATGTAGATTTGTTCTCCTAGAAGTCTAGTTTATCCAGAAATTTGGATCACTCAATTTGGATGAGTGATGACCGGGTTATGGCTAAACAAAAATATGGGTTTTGGAAAATTTTGACAGCATCTCCCCTAAAAACCCAACATTTCCTTTATACAAAAATACCTCAATTGAGGACCACAACCAATTCAAACAACCATATAACAACTTAGAGCAACCCCAAAACTGAAATAAACCAATCAACATCATTTTTATACCAAGTTATATGTTCTAAACCCAAACACAACACATTACAGTTGGGTTAGTCTCTTACCTTAATCTCTTCTTTTTTCACTTTACTTATAAATTCCTGGACTAAATAGTGGGACAATCAACCCAATGTGTTTCTTCCCTTCTCAAACATGAGAGCCCTAGCTCTCAAATGTGAATGCCCAAAATGAGCTTCTTCTAAGACCAATTTTTGGTCTTATCCCATTTTATGTGTAAGGTCATGTTTGGTTTGCACATTTTAATCATCTTTTCTCATTTGCCTTAAAGACCTCCTATTCTCCCTATTTGACATTCCACTTCTCAATATTCTCACTTTGCATTTATTCTTTTCATTTATAACCCTCATTGGGTCCTCATTCTGACATTTTACCAAATTTATCCGACCCTGAGTAATATCTGTGTTCTTTATCATTTTTCGTTTCTGTGTGCAATTTAAAAGTCAGTAATTTATGACTTATTTTGTATACCCTAAACATGTTATAAAACTAGCTATGATTTTCAGCATTACACACACATGTGATCTCCCATGGCATACTAAGGCCCTGACCAGCTTACAAGAATTCACAAGCCCAGACATGGTTTCTAAACACACAAGCATGGACACCTTGAAAAGAGGTGATCATTATCGCCCCAAATAAAAGTAAAAAAAAAAAAAGAAAAAGAAAAAAAGATACAGTCGCATCCAAAAGACGGTATAAATAGAATAAGTGGGATCAGCCCAATCGTAATCCTGCAACAGCTCGAGGGGCCTTCAAAGCCTACTGCCCCGAGCCAACCGACTGTGAGCCATTGACTTCACTCAAACTACATGGGATGTGAGGATGGACCCCTTCCTCAATCTAGGGCCTTTTAGGTCTGGGTTGAAAGTGTTCGGGTGAAGTTCGAGGGAACTAAATGTCTGATGCCCTTAACTAACCGGGGTGGGGGAGTCACCAATGAATCCCCCTAGCCCAAGAACACTCAAATAAAACTTATAGCACTAATTTTCATGCCTGTAGTTTAACATGAATAAAAAGTAAAGGTCTTATCCTTCCTCCGTGTTAAAACTTCCATGGGCAGAGTTGACTTCAAGTTTAGGGGTACTGGAACCTAGGTATATGTTGGAGATCATGAAACAAATGCACATAGATTTCAAGAGAAAGGTCATTGAGAACTTAGGGGGTTGAGTTACTTGGTCAACCTAGCCTTGACCAGCTAAAATCCTTAGAAAGTTGAACAACCTTAAGGATCCCTCGATTTTAGAGGATAAAGTCTCGAATTGCTAAGCTGGTTCATTTTGACTCACACGTATATCAAGCACCTGTCGAGGCGTTTGTGTCAATTTTCATGTGCGATTGTGTTATGAGTCCTGCTTTCTCGCTTAGGGACTGAAAGAAGTAAGTTTTGGGTGATGAGCGCCCAAAACACTCATCATAAAACCCGTGTTTTTATCGGCTCATTTCACTAGTAATAAGTGTATTTATCGCTTTATATCTCGACATCAAGTTTCTATGTACTTGGTGAAAAGGTGGTTTGGAGGTCAGGTGAGATTTGAAGAAGGATTCGAGAACTCCATCCTCACGCCATGACGTTGTTGTGACTCGTCAATATGAATTTCAACAGAAGAAAAAGTTAAGAAAAAAAAGAACGAGGGGGAGGAAACGAGATACAAGACGAGAAGAATACACAGCGCGTGATTCGACGTGTAATCCCCCGTATTTGTATTTCGACTTCCTACCAATTAAAACCTCAATGATTGTAAATAATAAGATGATGTTCTAGTTTTATTTCTAAGGTTTGCCATCACATTCATAATGGATTAGTAGATTACTTCAATTTATCCAGATATCCATGGATCCGTATATCGACTTGCTTACTTTCATGAGAGTTATATCTACATGGTGGTGTTTGGCCAACATTAACATGCTCATGCCAAGAATCTGAGATCGAGAGATAAAGGTTACCGGGGATCCGGGTAGTGTGACACTTGGTCAATCAGAGAGTAGAGATCTCCCGGTTCTAAGTGTGGCGATTAGGGTTTAACTGCCCGAAGAGGTCAAACGCTGTGTATCGAATGCCTATGCGCAAGTGCACGCGTAGCCCCAAGTAATATAGAGTGTACTTATACCTGACACGAGATCCACAGGAAAGGTAAATTGACTACGTATGTGTTCGCTTCACAATATCCGAATAAAGGAATTTTAGTGGTAAAATTAAGTAAGGAAACTCGTGAATTCAAGTTGCTATTGATTCTAGTGAATTAATGGTGTTGGCGCCTTAGGCTAAATCGCTCTATCACGCTCAATGGATTACATTTTTCTAAAGATATTGTTATTCAATCTATTTGTAATATGTCAATTAGCGAGGTGATTCGTCATTTAGATATCCTCTCTCGAGGTATATCCATTCACGGAATAGAATCGAGTATATCTCTATCTCACTGCATTCAAATGTGCTTAAATGTTCTAACTCAATTGCTACCTTCGTCTGAATATCTCTATTAACCAATCAACAAGCAAGGCTACATTTCCTACCCATCCCCGAATACCCTCATCTCTCAAGAAATCCCTGACTTTAATGGAGTAATATCGGGCAGAGCATTAACATATATAATCAAAATGCAGTATAGAGTAGATGTGACAAATTAATAATAATCGAATAACATGAAAGATCAAATTTTAATCCATTGTACATGACAAAGGTGGTTTGATGTAACTCCTAGAAAGAGAGATCTAACATAATGGAAGAAAATATAAAACTCAAGTTAATAAAGGAAACATTGTTCTAAAAAATCAAAAATATCAAAAATGAAAAGCGCTATAGAACCCGGCACTTCCTCGCTTCGGTCACCGCTTCAAACTGCGGCTCGTCGGCGCCCGATTTCCTTGATTTCGGAACTCATTTGCTTTAATGAAGATAAATATCCGATATCTCGTTTCGACATCAAAGATTACTCATCATGTAACTTCACTCATTACAATCACTTACAAAAGATCTGCTCGAATGATCTTTAAAACATCCCTGATTTATACAGATCGCCACATTATATGATACGATATTTCCGTCCAGTCATTATCTCTCATGTCTTTCAAAGAAAGCTTCTCTACTCCAACTGTAAGAGACTTTCTGATCCGGTCTTTTTCATCTACAGAGTTTACGTCACGCGCGGTCCCACATGTCATAATAAGAGATCACAGTCATCGGCATCCGGTTAAACGGATATTACTACAAAGAACACGGTCACACAACCCGTCGGAGAGAGGAATTTGAATGATTTGTCCCAGGAGGATATCTCGCAGTACGGGATGAATCCGCAATGAACTGGCAATGTACTAAATGATCAATTCTATCTAGATAGTAATCCATTAAGTGTGGCAAGGGGAGGAAAAACACTAGTCCTCGTTAATTGAATTAACAATTCACTTAAGATCAAGTTTTCGTTATATTAGCCCTAATTCACTCGAATTTGAGATCCAAATAATATTCTAGAGCCGATTTTGGTATTCAACACACTCCCTGTGGGAGACACTTGACAAGCCACTATATATGAACTCCGACGCTGTATATCAGTGTGTGGGCCTATATTTTACATTAATTTATATCCCCACGAGCCACACATGCAGATGATGCATGCATGCCATGTGGATATGTCCAGCCTATAAAAGGGGATTGGTGGAGGAAAAGAGAAGGAGAAAGAGAAGAAAGAGAGAGAGAGAAAGAGAGAGAGAGAAAGAAGATCCAAACTTCTCCTCCGATTACTTAGGCATTAAGATCACAAAAGTTCATCAGTTAAGAGTTATAAATCTCCGTCTACTGGACAGAGGGCTATGCTCAAAGAGGTAGGATTTTCTCCTACTTATTGACATTACCTTCCTTGGACCAAGTTCAAAGGGACGGGTTAGGGACTATTTTCGTGACTGTTTAGGACCGATTTAGTTGGCCGGGTGTTGGCCAGAGGGTGTAGTTCAATTTGGGGTTGTTTAAGACCGAGCTGGGACCATTGCTAATTATCCCTCGTTGCGACGCCCGCTGTTTGAACCCTGAATTGGGATTGAAATTATAGACTGAGGTTCAGACTGTCTCAGGCCGGTGGGAGCGATGTGTGGCTTGAGTATGGGCATGTTTAGGGCTGTTTTGGCTCCTGATTTGGATACCAATGGATCTAGACTGTCTATGCCGTGTCAGGTGTTTTTGGTGTGGCTCCGTGATGGGTTTTATGTGTGGACTGCTTTGTTGGCATCTCTTATGCCACAATTAGTCTTGAGAACCAAGTTATCTTTGCTTCCTTTTAATTGACTTACTTGGTGATAGTTATTGAGTGAATGTTGATAAACGGTAATTCCCAATATATTGATAAATGAAGGAACTGCTCGAAGTTATATGCCTTGATATAAATTGTCCATGATACATGATAATTATCCATATGGCATGCATTACATATGTGACGAAGTTGACATACGTGGCGCGTGCATTACGCCTGCGGGGCGTCGCGTCGTAGGTGTAAGTGCATGGTGCCATCACACACCATCCTTGGTGGTTGATAAGTGGGCTCGATACGTTTAACGAAGTTCAGAGGAGTTTCGTTGTTCGTGAATCGCCGAAAACTTGTTAGGAAGTAGCAAACAGGATGAATACCCCCTCAGGTGAAAGGCTCGGTATTTTTTGGTTATACATATGTATCAACGGTAGAAAGCCATGAAAATTAGTAGAAAGGCGTTAAAGCACGGTGAGACCAGAAAATTCTCCTACCCACAAAAGACATATGTTTTGTTAATAAAATGATCCTTGGAGATGAAACATCCAATAAGTTTTTATTTCTAAAAACTTGATTTGTTTCAAAGTAATCATTAGATGAAATTCATTGAAGATGGATGTTAGCACACATTGGCTATACATTATGTGATGGGAGTTTGTAATGACTGGGTTTTTCTGCATTTAGTGGTTTCGGCATCATTTCATGGCATAGCGGCATGGCATGTGTATTCATTAGAGTTGCATAAGTTCTATTGGAATGTTGTTCTCACTCATGAAAGTGTCAAAAGTGAACATTGCATACGCATTTAGGGGTAATAGCCTCTATAGGAGTCTCTCTACTAGGCGTGGCTCACCCTTTATAGGAAAACATTTCAAGTGCAAAGTATACATCGATGGACAACTCTTATTCGGGGCCGAGAAGTTGAAGAAAGTCGATTTATGGCTGGTATAGTTCTTTTTGTAAAAACTTTGGAAAGAACTAGTTTTGACATATGCCTGTGTATGTGATAGAGTTTGTGATTAAACTCACAGTTATATGTTTTTGAAAACCAACATAAATGGAGTTTATTGAATGTGGCTTCGCGGATCTGGTAAGCGAGTTGGACGATTAATTGTGAGAACACACGATATCCATAGGCCAATTCGGCCTCAAGCTTCCATGACATGATGTCGAGTAGGTATGTGATTACCTAGGACTCGATGAATGGATCCACCGATTATTAGGATTAGGCGACATGGGTGATTGCACTACCACCCGAAAATGTTGTTTTATACCTTTAACACTCTATGTTTTGAGCACTTTTTATGTAGTAATTGGCCTAATTAACTTAGTCGGCATGTTAAGAACCTAGAAATGCTACTAATCAAATTTTGTGGTAAGTTTGGTTGTTTTTTGGGACTTTATATCTTGAGGATAGGGATTCAAGTCAAGGCAGAATCCGATTAGTTGACCTAAAAACATAGAAGAGAATAAATGATAGAACATATGAGTCAAGGCCTTATTAAATTCGCAGGGTAGCGGTGCACACCGTAACCATGAAATTCGTTTTATAGCCTACGAAATTCGCGGAAATTTTATGGCTTTCTGCTGACTTTTTTATTTTTGTGTTTTCCCACTTTCTCCTATGTAATAGTGTTTTATTTATCTTTTAGTATTAAATTGTGGTTGGTGGTATGAAACACCCCAGAGAAGACTTTGTAGACATTACATTTGATATCAGGTGTAGCTTACACATTGAGAAGCTTCTTGTTTTCTCTCTTCCCTTTCTGACCAAACAGCCCTCTGAAAGAGGAGGCGTGAAGCCCAAACCGTTCGTTGAAGTAAAGGAAACTAGGTGAAGGTTCAGATGAAAAGAATTGAGGGTTTTCCATGTTTTAATTATTTTCCACCGTGTGGTTTCTTTTCAAACATTGGTTTTAATCCCTTGATTTTCCAGCAGACTGATCCATGGCTTTGATAAGTTTTTGGGTTTTATTAGATGTATTGCTGAATCCATATACATTCTGACCCAGTTGTCATCTATGGGTTATTGGAAGGCGATTAAGGATATTTTATTTCCTTTAAATTCTGAGTTCGATCATAGGAACTACTTGAATGGTTGAACATTTAGTAAGCTCTTAGGTCTCTAATTGGTATATTAGATCCCGTTGATGTTAATCAGTATCATTTATGGACCATTGGAAGGTGAGTGAAGATGTTATTCCTTCATCAAGGATCATTATTGGGAAGCAAATACCTATGATTTTCAGGATGTTTTATTTAGGGTCAATTATTATAGCTCTTGAATAGATTTAGGAGATAACTTTTTATGTTATCCTCCAATCTGAGAAGAACTGGAAAACCCTTAACTTTGCCTAAGAACACGAAACTGGTATTTAACACTCTAGGATTTGTTTTCATGTTTTGTAATTTTTATTTTTGGTTTTTAATCACTATAAAATCCCCTTTTTATCTGGCAATATCGAAATGGAAATCACCAGTATAAGCTTTATTGTCAGTCATTTCCACGAAGAAAACCCATATCTCACATGGCGATCCTAGAACTACTATCTACTACTAATTGGCTATCTACGGTAGTATGGTATTAAGTTATAAATTCTTGTTGATTTAGAATACCTCGGGCTGCAAATAAATGAATTTTGAGATACACTATCCTGAGGATATTTTATGGGTTGACGATTAGTCAGCGGTGTCCTAAAGACCATCAAATATTATTCACATATCCTTACAATCCCAACAAATCCAACGAAGAGCATTCAAGGGGCTGAGGCTTTGCGAGCAGATCCTGTCTTTTACTGTTGAATGGACTTCTTCACACCCATAATGCTGGGTTTTCGATTAGAAATTTAGAACAGGTAAAATGTAAATACGATGATTGGAGTGTAGTTTGGGGATCTCACGGTCATTGCATACTGAGTCTCTCCTTATTGTGGTAAGAGGATTCATAAAAACAGTATTCCATGGGGGCTTTCCAAATAAAAATAAAAAATTATAGTGGGTTATGATTTCATACATATTTTGACTTTAACAAATATAGAAGAATCTGACATGACCAACTATTAAGCGAACATCCAAATTTCTTCATTCCCTATCCCTATACATCACATAGGGTGGATGCAGACTATTGTGCCACTTCTTTAAATCTATCATGGCTGTAAACATACGACCACTTTAAAAATATCATGAAAAAAAATCTAGAAATACTGCTCTTAGCTAGATTTGGATATTGTTTACGATCAATTCCAAACAAAGAACAATATGTAGTACTTTAAGCTAAGATTTTTTCTTGATGACTCCGATCCATGACCTTGACACCCTAAAATATGAACTTTAGAAGGAAAGAGGCTATGACTCTCTCTTTCTCTCTACTTAGTGGTGGAAAACAACTCTCAGGAGGAAAAGCTCAATGTCACAAACATATCCCTAAGTTATTTACTTGGAGTTCTTTATGAGGCTTGAGTGACTTTACAACACACTGAGGCTTTGTTACTTTAATTGCTTAAAATGTAGATGTGCGTAGGCATGGGCATGATTGGATTAACCGAACTGTGACACAAAATAAAAACCGATTATCGGTTTTTAGTTTATTATTTATAAAAACAAAAAAATCAACTATTAATATGGTTAATCACGTCTTTGGTTAACCATTTGTTCAGTTAACTATATATCGGTTTTTCGGTTAACCATAATTAAAATAATTTCTTGATTCATGTCGTATATTAAAGTTCAAATTAATAATTATTATAATACAACAAAAATACAAAGAAAAAAATGAATACAATCTAGTCATTTGCAATCCCATGAACTTGTGTATTTGTAATACACCCATAAATAATATATAAAACACATGAGATTAGATAATATAATCTAATTTTGATAATCATAATTTAACAACTTTAATTAGTGAAAGAAAGAAACTAATCTAGAAAGAAATCTTGTTTTTATATGTTTGGTTTTGAGAAAAATGGTAAAAGTTTGGTTTGAAGGAAAAAAGTAAAAACGACGAATACAAAAGCTGGAAACCTATTTTATATATATTTTTATTTTTAGAAATTGGTTAGCGCGACCACAGTTTTTATTTATAAAAGCGAAATACGGATTTGTGTGTAAAACAAAAACAAAAACCAAATCATTCGGTTTGATTAACTTATTTTCGGTTCGATTTCGGTTTGATTTTTCGGTTGGTTCAATTTCTAAGGTTTTTTTCCCCACCCCTAATGTTAAGTGATTAATTAACCATATAAGGTCATCTGAATAACCAATTAGCCCAATATAAAAATCTTGTTTACCATCCCCTATATACAACTTTTGTAATTATCAAAACATCCTTATGCACAAGAACAAATCTAGAGCTAATCTTAATTTCAAAAACTGTGGCAACATAAAGCATGGACCAACAAGAACCAATACGGGTATTGGCTCCCTCAAAATCCAATGCTAATTAAAGTTAAATCAACGCTCTATTAAAGGGAATCAATTGCATTCTAGTTCTCGCAAATAACAAGAAGACAGTTTAAGTTGGTAACCTATCATCCACTATGTGAATTCTCCCTGCTCCTTAAGTTTAATCTCTGCTCTTTTTTTTTTTTTTTCTCTTTTTCATGAACAGATGAAAATAAAATGTTTGATAATGGAGACTAGGTTTAATCCCTACCAATTATATTTTGCATGATGAATTTAGTGTTTCTGGATAAAAACGTTATTTTTTTGCAATGGAAATTAGATTTAATCCTTGCCGAATTTTTTTTTTTCATGAAGAATGGATGATTCTAGATGAAAACAAAATTTTTTGGCAAAGAGAATTAGGTTTAATCCATGCCAAAAAAAAAAAATTTCCATGAAAAATAGATTAAAACAAATTTTCTGGCATTGAGAATTAAGCATAATCTTTGCCAAAATTTTAGGAAGAAAAGATGAAAACAAATTTTCTAGCAATGAGAATTAAGCATAATCTCTACCAAAAAAAATTTCACTGTAAGAAAAGATGAAAACAAATTTTCTTGCAATGAGAATTAAGCATAATCTATGCTAGAAAATTTTTCCCTAGAAGAAAGATGAAAACAAATTTTTTGGTGATGAGAATTAAGCATAATCTCTACCAAAAAAAATATTTCCATGAGGGTTTTAGATATATGTTTTTATCGATTCTGAGTAGGTATTCAAAATATATGCACAGAATTACACCTTTAGAGGTCAGTGGTGATCCCTTATGAATACGGCCTTTATCTATTGTAGGTGGTTGTTCCCATTCCTCTATAGGCTTTTTCTCTATTTCAGCGACTTGAAGAAGGTTGACAAAGTCAGAGAAGTAGTAGAACAATTCAAGGAAATAGGAATTGTACCTATCAAAATAATTCCTGAATTTGTTTCTTTATGCAGCTACTGACGGAGCTGACCTCCTGTAGCTCCTCTAAATTTGGTTTTCCTCTGGAGTGAACATTCTTGTGAATTAACTTTGATTCATGGTTCCTTCTTTAGTGCTTCTTTTCAGTTCCTTCATTGAGTTGTCTTTTCTCAGTGTCTTGTCTCAGCGTTCTTTTTTCTTTTTTAGTTATGTGGTGAGCTTTTAGGAAATTTCTTATCTTTTCCCATGTCATTCTTGTACAAGTGAAGGATAATGGAAATTTTAAACAACAGAACATTTTCTCTAAAGGGATTGTTCATGCCATTTTTCCTTGGAGAAGCATGTCTCTTTTGGAGAAACATTCTTTTCCTCTAAGAATCTCTCATTCTCTGCTTCATGCCTGAGCCCCATTGAATTTTTCCTATATGAATGGTTTGGATGCCCTCATTTTTTCTTTTCTCTGACTTCAGACACTCCTTTTTCTACAGCTAGATCATTTTTATAAATCAAGTATTGCTAAGGAATCCATACATTTCTTATCCCAGGGCTTGGTAGAATTCCTCACATCTTCTTTGAATTCATCCTACTTCAGAAGCCAAAAGCAACTATGTTGGTTGAAGCTAGTGAAATGTCTTTACCAATCAATATGACTTCTTTTCTCAAGGGAATTTCACCATGTTTCTTTCCCTAGAGACTTAATTCTCCCTTGTTAACCACAATGTAGATAGCATTCACAAACTCCAGCAATATTATTACTATGATTCCAAGGTTTGTGATAACCAGATCTAATTGATCATACATATGAGAAGTTCAAAATGTTATAGTAATTCATCAGCTCTGGTTCTTCAATTCCTCTACCAAACCCTGAAAATCATTAAATGTGTTAGAGAATTGGTTAGGTAAATCAATTGGTTGAGGATTAACCAAATTTCTTTCAATTTGTCATACATTTGCTAGAACAATTCTTTCACATTAACTCTGTTGTAGCATCAGATCCTAAGTCTCGAGACTTTACAAATATCTTACTCCAAAACTTTGGTGGCATGTTCAACAAAGACGTGTCCTACCGAGCGTGCCAAAAATATGTTGGTGAATTTTTTTAATTTCACTTCAACATACATAATGACAAATTAGAAAATGAATGTGATTGTGCGAAAAATTAAAGTGCCGACTAAAATCGTGGCGAAAATCAAACTTTTGATTAAGGCGAAAAAATAGGTTCATGGTTCCTTAACAGCGGAGTTCTTTAGATCTATAAATTTAAAATGTAATGATATTGGCTTGAACATAATAAATAGACGTAAAAACACCACCTCTTTAATTTTGTATTTTGATAGGAAAATTGAAATGACAAAAATCATGGAGAAATAAAGAAACTTGAAATAAAATGATGTTGAAATGATTAAATTACGAGAAAGCTAGAAGTTGTTGACATGTTAAGAATTGAGTCATGGTTGTTGATTGATTGATTGTCGGTCTTACACGACCTTCATTCTCCTTTTCTGCTTAACCAAATTTGAACTAGAAACCCATGAGTGCCAAGTCCTTCCCAATTGATATAATTGAAGCTTGACTCCTCTTGTTTTCTAAAATTGTTTTCCAGTATCTCTAACTATTTATGGCTATGATGCTTGCTAAAGTGGAGGATACTCAACTGAACTTTCTCTAAATACATGGAAATTTTCCTTTTTTTCCTCTTATTTCTTTTGGGAAGTCTCCTATTTATAATGGCCTTTTCCCTTTGCAAATGGGTATTTCACGACAGATGTATATGACTATCTCTGGCGTGGTTCCATGTTTCATCATCGTGATATGATGGTGCAGGCTCGCCTAGGTCCCATGTTGTCGGGCAAGCTGTGGGTGATCATTGGGCTGTCATGGACTTACCTTTGTGTCGGTGGCAGCAAGCCTTGGTTGTATCCTTGTGTTAAGCGGTTGTGTCATGTTAGGTGACGACTTTGTCGACCTAAAAAGGGGAGCTAGGCTAAGGCTCTAAGGTCATGAGTGCACTAGTGCGCCTCCCATTTTTAGTTCTTGGTTAGATAGGGTTGGTTGGATATCTTTATCTGACCGTGGCAAGCGGAGAACGAGGAATATAACAAGCTATTCACTATTGCCCTAATAGTCTCATTCAAAATCTTTTCTTGTTTTTTGGATGAGACCGTTCTGTAAATAACGTAGTGATAGTAGCCTTAGCGATATTAGTACATGCATTGAATGGTTTTATTTGGTATTTATTATTATTATTATAATTATTCAAATAATTGGATCATCCTGGCGGGCATTAAGCTTTAGTGGGCATTATCGAGTGTATGGCTCAAGTGGTTTGATGCAGCAACGGAAACGTTTTTTAGGTTCGCTGACCTCTTAAACCCCGAAACACTTTACCGCCGTGGCTTGTTGTCTTGGTAGACTTGACGGTCCACTTGCGATATAACCGGCACGGTTTTTGACCTCCAGCGGCACACTACCTTAGCGACTTCCCATTTTAGGTTCGCGATGCTGTAGGCAGCGTGGCGTGAACATTTGTCTTTGACAATTTTGTTTTTAGGTCCATGAACTCTTCGCTTTGGTATTTGACCTCCGTGGCTTGCTACCTTGACAAACTTGTTTTTAGGTCCGTAATCTTTTAAACGACCTTCTTAACTGCCCGGTGTTGTACATAGTAATGGAGAACTTGTGATAGAGCATTTTGACGTCGCACCTTTGCAGAGCTGACTTGAAGAGCTATCAACACGTAATCTCAAACACTTAAAAGGTTAGCAACACATAATCTTAAAAAAAAAAAAACATAGGCAATAAATGTAGAGGCAGCCGATTTATTTCCTAGTTTTTTTCAAATTACTTAACATGAAAATGTGTTTTAAAAATTATGAGTTAAAATAATGGGGAGCTAATCAACCTTTCTCTTTTAAATTTTTTTTATTTGTTAACAAAATCAGTTAATACAAAAATTATGGACGAAAATAATGGGAACTAATTGGATTTTCCATGTGTAATTTTCATTTTAAAAAATCAATTACATTATGTTTTAAAAATTATGGGCTAAAAATATTGGAGGACTAATTGGATTTTCCATATAAAACTTTTTAGTTATATATTTTTATTTTAATCTGACAGGTTACTAATCACCTAATCAAAATTGAGTCATATTATGGATTTGTAAAATAACTTGCATGTAAAAAATTATTAAATATTTTATATAAGCACAATTATAGGGAAATATAGTATAAGGAAAAAGGAAATGAAGATGTTTAATTAATTTTTCTAATTGAAAACCTAACTCTTACCAAATTTGAGAGGATTTTTCAGCAATTAATAAATTAAATGGAGCATTTATTAGGATCCTTTCTTCATCAAGAATCGCTTACCTGAAACGGGAGCCGGAAGCTAATTGACGGAAACACCGTCTGCAGGTTTCGGGTTTTACTTTTTTTTTTTTTTTGTATATATTCATGGAACCCACAGAAATATAGAGCACATTTGATTTACTCTTACAATATATATATATATATATATATATATATATATATATATACCATATATATATATATATATATATATATTGTAAGGCAGAAAATTCCAATTTTACGAAAAATGGTAGAATGATCGTTCGATAAAAATCGAAATTTTAGATACCGGATGGCGAAGCAGTGTAGTTTGAATCATCTGTGAAATCTAGCTCTGGCGTCGAATTTCGTCGAATTAGAGACGGTCGGAATTTTAGGTTTTTTGAGACCTTGGGATGTTAGGTGCGAGTAAAAAACGGGTTTGAGAGCGTGTAATGAAGTCGTGCATTCGTGTCTTTCGTGTGATGTTAAATGGTGAGAGAGGATGAGATGAATGCTTTAAATAGTCTCTAAGAGTATCGAAAATCGAAGAGGGACATAGAGTGGAATTTATGGAAAGTTTAATGAGATAAGGCTTCAGCCGAATAGTGTAAATGCTTACTCCAAAGAAGCAAAAATCAGCGTGAGCGGATAGTAGGTTCTTTGGATCAGTTTTCTAGAGAGAAGGAGCTTAACTTCTCTCTAGATTTCATGCCGATCGGACCGTCGGTTCTCGAAGCCAGACAAGAAGCAAAGTTGATCTGTGAGAAATTCTGTGTGGACACCGATTTGGTGGAGTTCCGGCTTGACTCCAAGAGGGTAGGGATAACTATCTTGGTTTGTGCTGGCTAGAGTCATGTTTTATGGTTAGGGGGATATTACGGGGCTTGATTTAGCTAGTAAATTGGTCTCAAAAACCTTCACATGACAGAGTGGGAGAAAATCCCAAATTTTGAGCTGTAGTGAGCAGTGCCAACGAGTGTTTCTTGTTCGCATGAATAATGACGTGATTTTGCCCGGTGTGAAATGTGAACTCAGCAGTGATTCAAAATGAATTACTTATCATTTGCTAATTAACCTATGTGAGTAATTTTGGTGTTATTGATGTGAAAATTAGTAACATGATTGTTGTGATAAAATTATGTTGTCGCCGTATAAATTGTATTAGCGTAAATTATTTGGAATTGGCATAATGCATTCCATATCTTGATGACTGGAATGTGGGTGTAACATGAAATGAAACCAAAATAGAAATGTTTGTGAAAATTTATTGAAGATTTTCAGAATCGTGTTGGGAGAGATTGTCCGACAATTCACGTCGAAGGGGCTCATGAATTGTTTGGAGGTTATCAACATGTCGCGCCTCGGAGGGTTGTCCGATATTTTCGATTCGGTGGTGTGTTTTCAAGAACAAATAGCTTTTGTTTAAGCTGGTTATTTTCTCGCATTCGGCTTAGGCATATGTGGGGGGGTCGATTCGAGGACTCGGACATGGTTGAACAGCATGAACATTCAGTGGGTTCATGATATTCTTGAATGTGATTGTTGCGTGGCGTAATAATGCAGCTTAGGTGAGTAACAATTAGGAAATTATCTCAGTTTGGGCTTTACTCCACTATCGAGGATCATATTTAGTCTGAGGGAGTTTACCTGAGGAATGGCTCGGCTGGCCAGTGTTTAGAAGAAAGCCAGATTGTGGCATTGGTATTGATTTTGTATAACATGTATTAGAATTGTAAATTTTAATATATGTTGAATTAAGAGTAATGTAAAAACTCTTGAACTATTGTATATAGTTGATGTATTATTTTGTTAGTATTGATCACGAGGGCAGTGGCCATTATTTTTACTTCGCGTACTTAGACCGCATGTAGTCATCGTTGATTATTAGGACGAGTTTTGTATTGCCTTGGGTGAAATCTCGGTCTGAATGAGGCTGCCAAATTTTATGGTGGTGTCGGGTTCTGGCATGTAATAAGTTAACGGGTTGTCGACGAAACCTTTTGATTTTGAGGCGTCGCACACACGCACACACACACACACACACACACACACACACACACACAATATAAATAATTTAGTTTATACCTATATTAGTTATATTATTTTGAGAAAATAATAATTTAAATCCTGAACTTTTAGGACTTTGTCATTTATATTATGAATTAAAAAAAAATTCTTTTAAATATATGTATTTTCACTTTAATGACACTTCTACATTAAGATATTCCTAACCACAATACTAATGAAAATAAATTGTTATGAATCTAAAATAAATTTGAATTTTTTAGGTTTTAGAAAAATGAATTTTAGTTTTAAAATTAAAAATAATAATTGTCCAGTTTTTTTATTGAATTAAAAATTGTATAAAATCTGAATTTATATTCTAAATTAAAATATTAATTATGTAATTAAATAAAATATGTAATTTATGCTAGAAAAATTGCATGGAGTATTAGTGTTTGAAAGGGAAATTTTATTTTATGAATTGAGGAGGACAGATGGAGAGTAAGCGGAAAATCGAACTAATACTTGGGAATTGTGATTGACACGATTCTAAAATTTTATGACAGACTAACTCTTGGTGCTTCAAGTATTCCGATTAGAAAAATTCCCGAGTTTGGATTCAGGACATTTCAGTTTAGTTAGTTGCTTTGATTGATAATTTAACAAACAGTTTAGTCGTTTAAAGATGACAGTTTCAGGACAAATCAAGATTCAGTTGTGCCATCAGAATTTAAAATTTACTTTTTAATTCACAAAATCAAAATAATTATTTAATTAAAATTAAATTTTTTAATTTTGATTTAAGAAATAATAAATTTGGGTTTTGCAGAAAATCTCAGTTGTGCTTTTGACTTGTACGAATAAATTTTTTTAGAAAATTTGAATATTAAAAAATAGTCTTTTAATTTTCTATTACTGTTTTACTATGTGTTTAAGTGTGTTTCAAGATTACTGATATTTAAATTTAAATTTTTAATTAAAATTTATTTTTTAATTCATAAAATCAAATTTGTCTTTAAAAACTAATAATTTGATTCAATTTGCTGAACCTAAATTTTACTTTTTTATTTAATTAAATAATTAATTTTAAATTTAGTAATTCAGATTTTTATAAGATTTTAATTGAATTTTTTTCTTAAAAAAAAAGCTTTGAAAGTATTAATTTTAATTTTAAAATCAAAATTTATTTTAAAAAATCAAATTTATTTTCTATTCATAACTGTAGAATTTATTTTCTCAATTCTCCAAAGTTGGTAGAAATAAATTAAAATGAAAATACATATATTTAAAATAAAATAAAACTTTTAGTTCAGAATATAAACGAAAAAGTCTTGAAAGTTGAGGATTTAAATTGGTATTTTCCCTATTATTTTTCCAATGCTTTATCATAAAAGTCTTGGGAAATTAAGCACAATAAAAATTAAACATAATCTTAAAAATAAACTAAGTATTTTTAAAATTCCATTTATCAGTAGACCACCACCACGAACTTTGCGTGTTTGTTCCAGCTTGGCGATGTGGAAACTAGGTAATGATTTCTTGGTAGGATGCAAAGGAAAAATATATTAATACCTCCATTTGGTATAAGCTGAGAGAAAGGTTTTTGAAATGAATGAAGTCACCCAGGATTAAGCATTACATAATAAATGTAATAGCCAAAGCAGGGTCGGGTTGACTCTGCCGTCGACACAACGAGTGATACATCTCGAGATCGTGAGGCAGCTCGTGAGTAAAATGCCTCTTGGGCTCATGAAACAATACTCATAAAATATAATTATCAACTATTCTCCATTATCCCAATAATTTAATAGTTGATTGAACTTTAACCTAAACATATATTAAATCTAATTCTATTAATATTTTGCCAAAAAGCCTCAAAGCCTGGCAGAAGCTGCTTCAAGGAATGAGTCTCTAATTGAGGTTGTCTTCTCGAGGCGCTCACTTGTGCGAAAAATATAATCCCTTGACAAGGGGTGGCCCAATGTTTAGTAGTGGAATCACCACCCAGTAGGTTACTCTCCACCACCCTAAGTGCACTGTCTGTTCTCCAAAGTAAACACACACTCAGTAGTAAATACATGTTCCTACTTGAATGTCTACATGATCACCCCATGTCACGTAGTCCACTCGACTCACCTACACTCGCCTAAGCCATGTATGAGAAAAATAATCATTTTCAAACAAACTCATTGCTCTGAAATTATACTATCGAACGGCCTGCAAAAATACTGACTACTCCTCCGAGGTGAATTGGTTGGTGAGCCTTCCGAAACAGTCATGGTCCTCATCCCGAAGTGATCTCTGCCGCCCATCTCCAACCCAATTCTCCTAATATCATCCCGTGAAATTCCTTTCGCAATCATGTCCTGCTTACAAAATACTACGCCATGCACTCACACCTAACTTCTAGGTTACTCAAAGGTATATGAAAATGCATTAAGGCCATTTTCAAATCATTTATACAATATGTCAATATGCATATTTTCAATCAACTACAATTACACTCATGTAATTCAACACATCAATCATCACCCAATTTAGCTCACTTGAGCAAATCATAATCTCATCTCCAATGACTTACAAACACAATTTAATTCCATATAATTGTGTCATTTTGTTAACACATTAAATCATGTCTTAACCTATCTATTTCCTCACATACCGCTTTTCATTCTACATCCACACCTAATGCCAAAACACATGGACATTTATGGTCCATTTCATGCAAACTGGGACTGTTTTTACAGTCCCAAAACAGAGCAAGTGGGCTGTCCACGGGCAGCCCACTCCTCCTACATCGGTTCCTCTTGGTGGAACCGAATTCCATAGCTCTTCCCGGCCTCATACTTACCAACATACAATTTAATTCATAAATTATCACCCAAACACCCAAAACAAATTCCTAAACCCGCTACTGACGCACAAATGGGTCTTAAAATTCCAACACTTCTGGCTCCAAGATCTTGAACCAATCAAACTACCACCACGGCCTCAATCAACTCAAACATCACAAAACACTTAAATAAAGGTGAAACAAGGTGATGAAACTTACCTTTATGGGGTTTGTCAAAAACTCCTAAAACCGTGCCTACGCTGCTTGTCCTCTCGTGAGTGTAACAACTCTCCTTCTTTGCTTTCAAGGAATCCGACGATCGGCCTCCTAATGACATTCTGTAGAGAAGGAAAGAGACTCTCTCTCTAGAAAATGAGATCCAAGACTCCTCGTGATCTTCTTTTCTTCCTCTCTACGTTTTCCTTTCGCTTTGTTTTATTCCTTCCTTTGCTTTTTCTTTCTTTTCTCATTCCTCTTCTCATTTCTCTTTCTATTTTCCATTTCTCTCATTTTCCTCTCTCTTTGCCTTTCTCTCCTCCTTCGAGCATTATACGACAGACAAAATGAGGAATTTCTTCTCTCCTTCCTCAAACCAAATGAGTGGCTTTCTTTTTCCATCTTTTTTCTTTTTATTTCATAACTCCCTTTATGACATCATGCACTCAAGTGGCTCATCAGGAGCCATGGGATTCCTTTCCACATACGCATTTAATTGCGAATCCATTCCTTTACGCTGCTGCCATTCTTCAAGGCTACGCAAGATCTCCCCTCAACCTTGTCACGTGTCACCGGGACACCCCACGCCCGCAAACGTGAAACCCGACCACCTCTAATCAAACGAATTCGACTTGCTGCTAAATTTTGCGAGACGATTTCAACGGAGAAGTCCGTTTTGTCATCCGAGATTCAAAAAAATTCTATTTACCGAAATTACGATTTTTGTTCTTTGAGAAATTGATTTTCTCTGTTTCACAATAAAGCCGCTCCGATTCAATGTTTGAAATGAATGGATTCATCCGAATTTTGTATACTACAAATCATCACAAGATTTAATAATACCCTCAATAATTCATATATTAATGAGGATATTGAAGGCGCCTTTGGGAGCCTATAAATAGCCCTCCCACCCTATGTGTATGATTGATCCTAAAAAAACAAAAAGCTATTTTCTCCCATCTTACTTCCCTTGCTCTCCTCGACACTATTTCCAACTTCTGAACTTCTCTTATTTTCGTACATAAGAGGGACTATCTCCCTTAGATCATTCAACAAAGATTTTAAACACGTTATCGCACGAGTTTGCTCAGTGCTGTAATTTTTTAACCCTAACCTGGTTACTCACCCTTACATATCTACAATTATATTTGGTCATGGCTAATACCATGAATGCTAATTACTCTAAAATTGAGAGAAGTCATGGATATATTATATATCATCATATATAATCTATATGGGTAATTTGCACATGTGTTTCATCACTATAACGTGAAAGCATTCACTTATCACTTACTACTTAAGTTATGTGTCATTTATGATACAATAAATATCATGACATATTTTTCATTCATGATATAATATGTTATAAGTATGTTATGATATATGTATGTACACATAACATTTAAATGTGATTCTCATATATACAATATATGTAACATCCCGAAATATACCCTAGCGCCTGACTTGTTTAGTGGTATATTAAAAGCTAATGGAAATTCTTTTAGGAAATAAAATAAGAGACCCTAATTAATAATTTAGGCCAAGGGTAAAGTGGTCATTTACCACTTAAGGATTTAATTGTCATAAGATGAAAAGATGGATGCCAAAATAGAAATTTCTAATAAGAGATGGGATTAAAGGCAAATATAGAAAAGATAGAATAGATAAAAGAAAATTGGGGGGACCAATATGCAATTATGAAAGTTAAAAGTCAAAAATGAGTTTTTGTCTTGGCCAAACATGGCCTTAACAAACATGGGATTTAAAGACCCAATTTGGTCTCATTTGGAGACCAAAACCGTGAGAGAGAGAAGAGCAAAAAGAAAAAGAGGAAGAAGAGAAGAGGAAGAGGAAGAAGAGAAGAGGAAGAAGGAGGAACCAAGATCAAAGGTATGGAACTTGGATTTTGGTATGAAACTGCTACGGCTTTTTATAGCTTGGAATTGTTTTCCATACAATTGCATGGTTATTAGTTGGTTCCCAAAAACCTAGGGTTTTGTTAGGATTTCTTCCTAACCCTAGAATTCTTAAAAGTAAGCTTGGTAAAACCTTGAATAGGACAAGAAGCACATGAAATCTTCTTTTTGAGGATGGATTCATAGCTCAAGGGCAAGTAAATGAGTTAGCTTCTAGGGAATAAACCCCAACTAATCTACATGATTGGGTTGAGTATGATAATAACCCATGTTAGAGGGGGTTTGAGAGTGATTCATGATAAATGAAGTTGGAAAAAGAAAATAAGTATTGAAGAGGAAATTGAGTAGAAAAGAGTTTACAAGTGACATATGGAGTGGTCTTGAAGTGTAGATGAAGAGTAGAGTTGAATCGGGGGCTGAAACACATGGAAAAATGAGAGAAAAACACACAATTTGGGCATTTCGGGTGTCATGTACCGGTACAACTTGAACTTGTACCGGTACAACTTTGATTCTGGTCGTTTTTGGCCAACTTGTACCGGTACAAGTTAGACTTGTACCGGTACAACTCTGTTCTGTTTTCCAGTTTTGACCAGTTTTAGTATTTTGGCCATAACTTACTCATTTCTTATCCGATTTGGGTGATTCAAGTGGCCAATTAAAATAGACTTCAAGGAGAACAAAACTTAAAGAGAAGGCATTGCCAAATTCTGATCCTAAGTGGCCCAAAAATACACTTGAAGTGGGACCATGCAAACCAAATTCTGGTTTCAAAGTGTTGAACATAGAGTAGTCCCAAGTTGTTTCGACGTAACTTGAGTTCGATGTCTGAATTGGGTGATTCTAGCTTTTGAATAGAAACCCTTAGCACCTTTAGCTTTAAAATGTCAGATTATATGACATAGTGTCAAAAATATGAGGTTAAGACCCCGTAAAAATTAGTAATACAAACGGTCACCGTAAAATTCCAGAAATGACTAGTTGGCATGAAAATGCCATAACTTTAGTTTGGATGATCCGATTGGATTGATTCCAATTTCTAAATAAAGTAGAATCATAGAGGAATAAGAATACATAGGTTGCATAATGTACGTGTATAGAAAGGTATAGGAATATGTCATAAGATATGATAGGTATAAGTCATAAAATATAATAAGATATGATAGAACATGTCATAAGATATGATAGTTCAAAGTATTACAAATGATAGGCACATATGCATATAAGATTAAATGATATGAATATAAGCGTGTATGATAGGATTATACGATAGATATACTTAAATGAATAGATAGAACATGCTAAGAACAAATTATAGGAATACGTAAAAGATATGAGTATAAGATAGATAATTAAAAGAATAAGATGGAACACGCTTAGAATATATGATAGACAAAACTAAATGATATAGAAAAAGATATGAATATACGTATTATATAGATATATGAGAACCGAAATGTGAAGCTGCAGCCTGAGAACTAATACGTAGTAAAGTAATGATAGTATATATGCATAAGCAATTATGATAACAATAGTTATTCATGCTTATGAGATATGCATGTAAAATGTAATAAAGCGAAAGTCCGCTCTCTCTCTCTCTCTCTCTCTCAACCTGGCAGAGGGACAGATGTGCATGCCTACAGAAGATACAAATGCCAAGAAGATATTCATGTACATATCGAGGCCCCGTCGATGATATAGATTCGTTGGGATCAAAGGCCCCAAGGGTCACCACACAGATAGAAATCACCGCCTCGTACACTGATAGTACCTTCTAGTATAGATAGTATATGACATAGGTCACCGTTCGCATACCGATTTATACCTTCGGTATTAATAGAGAGAGATCACTGCCTCGCATGCTGATAAGTACCTTCTGCACACTCGCTATTTCCTGAATCCACTTCTAAGGTATTTGCAGACATGAAAATAAAAGAAAAAGGAAAAGTATACACAAAGGAAATGTATATGAAAAGTATATAATACGATATGATATGAGAAGCATAGCCTTGCTATGCGATGAAAGTACAGACAGTTACAAGAATAAGAAGTACATTATAACCTGATATGAAAATAGGTATAAAAACACAAGAAAAGTAGGAATAGTACAGATAATGATATGAACAAGATAAGATGAACACCTATAATAGGAAAGTATACAATAGTACAAGTATGAAAGTGAAGAATGAAATAAATCATAGAACCGAAAGATGAAAAAGATATAGACTAGAGACATGCTATGTAACTTGACAAAGAATAGGAACATTGAAAAGACATATAACAAGCGTGAAAGATGAACACAGGACAAGTATAGGAATATGTAAAGTACTCAAATAGGAATACAGAAAAAGTATAAATAAAGGAGATGCTAAAGACATAGAACATGTAATAGAAAAAGATTGACATGCACAGAATATCGACGATAAGGAATTACGCTATGTAAATATAAGTAGATATCTATACAATGCATATGTATGTCAGGATCGCTATCAGTGGTTGTCCATGCTTATGTTCCCACTAAGCGTAAAGCTTAGCACGTGTTCAACTGCGGTAGGTACCAAGAGGAGGCTAGAGGACTAACCTTCCACATCGCCAGCCCGAGGTCAACCACATCAATAGGGGTCCATTGGAAGATTTTTTAGATAATGTATAAGTCTGTTTCTTTTGAAAACAATAAATGTTGAACACTACAAATATGTACATATATAAGTAATTGTATAAGTACTGACCTCGTATATGCGTATAAAATGCGTATGGACACTACCCTGGGTAGTTCTTTGTATATGTACAAATGATTTTGTTATTACCGGAATCGTCGTGCACCAATAGGTACGTACGCCTCCGAAAGAATGTGTCAATGAGAGTCCCAATATATAGTATAGATAGTATCGCGCCCCGGACTTCAGTTCGGATCCGCTAATCGGTCGGGCCGGGATCGGGGGCGTGACAATATATGTCATAAGCGTAGCCTTGGCCCTTGTATTGATGATACTTGATCAATTAATAGTATCATACCATATCAACTTTATCACCTAATAGTGGTCGTCTAGAAGCCTTTTTAATAAAGATCAATGCATTTATATTGGTATATTATATACCATTTCTAGATCACAATAAAATTAATACTTATATTATTTTCTAATATTATTTATTTTGTGTATATTAATATTGGATTTTTATATATTGTTAAATGCTAAGAAGATATTCGATTTTTGATTGTAAAATAAAATTCATGATATTTATTTTAGTTGATTTTAATTATTTTGTCTTATATCAAAAGTTTGTCAACAATGTCAAATCTCACAAAATTCAAGTTTATGACATTTTACATTTTCGAAAATAATTATATTTCTTGGATTCATATGCTAAATAAATTATTAACTTTTTGATGAAAAATCATCAATATAGTCCAATTGAGCTTGAAATGATTCCCTAGAGTGAATCAATATCATCCAAAACTCATGGACATGGATAAGGATTGGTCATGGTTGCAATAATGGAAGAAATTCTCAATATCATATTGATGATCCCTCAAATCCTTGAAAAAGGAAAATCTCACCACTAGAAGTGGATTGATATTGAGGTAAAATGGAAAGTACATATGGGAAAAACCTTTCAAGAACCATAAGAATAATTTCCATAGATATGGTATGAAAGGGCATTGGTCGCGTACCATTCGTACGCCCAAATACTTGACCAACCTTTATCAAATATAATGCTACCAAATGGAACTAGGTTTCATATCAATGATGCATTAGATTCTAGCAAATCTACAAGGAATTTGCTCAATTTTAAAGATATCCGTAGAAATGAATATCATATTGAAATGATAAATGAAGGTAATACATTATGTCTTTACATTACCTCTATTGTTTATGGCAAGAAAATTATAATGGAAAAACTCTCAACATTCTCCTTTGGGTTATATCATACAAATATAAAACCTATCGAGTCATATGTTGTTGTGAACCAGAAGTTCAACGACTCAAAGACTTTTGTTCTTTGGCATGACAGGCTAGGTCACCCTGGGTTCTATGATTCACCGCATCATTGAAGATCCAAAAGATTCTTTTTCCCAATGAATTTTCTTGTGACCCTTATTCACAAGGTAAGTTAATAGTCAGACCATCCTTTAGTAAAATCATATCTGAATCACCAGTTTTTTTAGAAAGAATACATGGGGACATATATGGACCTATTCATCCATCAGGTGGACCTTTTCGTTATTTTATGGTCCTAATAGATACCTCCATTAGACGGTCACATGTTTGTCTTATTTCGATAAGAAATATTACCTTTGCTAGGCTTATCGCACAAATGATCAAATTACGAGCCTAGTTTTTGGATTATCCAATTAAGGCTATTAAACTTAACAAAGCTGGTGAGTTTACCTCCCAAACATTTACTAACACTACTGCATGTCAGTTGGAATAAATGTTAAGCATCCTGTTGCTCATACTCATACCTAAAACGGTTTAGCAGAGTCTCTCATCAAATGTCTTCAATTAATAGCTTGACCACTGTTAATGAAAACTAAATTATCCACTTCAGCATGGGGACATGCTATTATGCATGCTACAAACTTAAGCTCATTCGACCCACTGCCACTTTCTATGAATACTCCTTCCAGTCAGGATTATAAGCCACCAAATATATCTCATAAGAATATTTGGTTGTGTAATTTATGTACCAATCGCACCAACATATCGCAAGAAAACGGGTCCACAAACAGTTACTTGGATTTATGTGGGATATGATTCCCCTTCCATCATAAGATACCTTGAGCCCCCAACAGGAGATGTTTTTACAACACATTTTGCTGACTGTCATTTTAATGAAATTTTATTCCCACCATTAGGGGGAGAAAAGTCGGTTCCAGAAGAATGACGAGAAATCACTTGGAATGCATCCGTAATGTCTCATTTTGATCCACGTACAAATCAAAGTGAACTGAAAGTTAAAAGGATCATTTATTTACAAAATCTTGAAAATCAATTACCTGATACATTCATTGATATAAAGAGGCCATTAAAAGTCATATGTCCCGCCGCAAATACTCCAAAGATTTTGATTGATGTCCCCGAAGGACAATCAAGTAAATGAATCTAAAAAATGCCCAAAGAATGGAGACCTTTTGGCTCAAAAGATACAACTCCTCGAAAGAGGAGAACATAAAGACACAATGCTAATATAGAACATAATGCTTGTGCAAAGGCATATGTTGAACTAGGGACCCCTGAAGAGGTCCACAACAAAGAAGTAGCCTCAAGAGGCACAATGCATACCTAAAAATAAAGGAAATCTCAATAAGTTATGTGCACAAAGGAGATAAATGGGATCGAAACAATATTGTGATTAAAAATATTTTTGTTTTCCAAGTGGCCTTAGACATCATAAGAAATGATGAAGATCCCGAACCATAAAATGTGGAAGAATGTCAAAATAGAAATGATTGGCCAAAATGGAAAGAAGCTATGCATGCGGAATTAAACTCGTTAATGAAACGAGAAGTTTTTGGACTTGTAGTCCAAAGACCTAAAGGTATAAAACCTGTTGGGTAAAAATGGGTATTTGTACAAAAATGCAATGAGAATAATGAGATCATGAGATATAAAGCGCGATTAGTAGCACAAGGGTTCTCACAAAGGCCTGGTATTGACTACGAGGAAACATATTCACCTGTGATGGACACAATCACTTTCTGCCAGACAAGCTTCTTGGCGCTTCCTAAAGAACTGGATATGCGTCTCAAGATGTCATCACAGCGTATCTATATGGATCCATTGATAATGACATATAAATAAAAATCCCTGAAGAATTCACATTACCTGAAGTGGTAAATGCAAAACCTTGTAATATGTGCTCAATCAAATTACAAAGATCTCTGTATGGATTAAAATTTTGTCTTGGGTTACATATAGAGCACTTCCCTACTGGCATTCTAGTTCACCAATCAGCCTATACTAAGAAAATTTTAAAACACTTTTATATGAATAAAGCTCACCCTTTGACTTTTCCAATGGTTTAGTGCCCTTATGTATCTTGCTACTTGTACATGCCCAGATATTGCTTTTCTTGTTAATCTATTAACCAGATATAGTTCTGCTCTAACCCAAAGGCATTAGAATGGTATCAAGAACATATTGCTATATCTTAAAGGAACATATGATATGGGGCTCTTCTATTCAAAAGAATCAAAGCAACAATTGCTTGGATATGCAGATGCAGGTATCTTTTCAGACTCCATTACAAAGCTCGAGGGATCCTAAATCGAGTATGTATTTATCAGAATGGTGTTGTTATTCCAGGCAACTGGTCGAAAGCAAACAATGGTAGCCATATCATCAAATCATTCGTGAGATCTCGCCTTGTACGGTTTCTCGCCGTGAATGTATATGGTTAAGATCAATGATCCAACATATCTTCAGAATCACGTGGGCCTCCTTTCGCAAAAAGATAATCCAACAACATTATTTGAAGACAACACCTGATGCATCGTAGACAAATAAAGGGCGGATACATCAAAGGAGAAAGAACTTAGCATATCTCTCCAAAGTTCTTTTACACTCATGAGCTCCAAAAGAATGGTAAGATTGACGTTCAACAAATACGCTCGAGTGATAATCTAGCAGACCTATTCACCAAGGCATTACCAACTTCAACGTCGTAAAACTCGCATATAAGATTGAATGCGCCAACCAAAGGATGTTGACATGAGGGAAGTCCGCTATGACCTAATGTTAGTGTAATCAGACTCTTCCCTTCGCCTGCATTTTTGTCCCACTGGGTTTTTCTCGACAAGATTTTTAATAAGGCAGTACTAACATACATAATGTTGTACTCTTTTTCCTTCGTTAGGTTTTTTTCCCACTGGGTTTTACTAGCAAGGTTTTCATGAGGCACATTCGTAAGGGTGGTAATTCAAGGGAAAGTGTTATAAACGAAAGGTTTTTGAAATGAATGAAAGCCACCCTGATTCGAAGATCACATAATAAAGTCGCTCCTGATTCGTTGTTTCAGAATGAATGATCTATCCGAATTTTGTATACATAAATCATCATTAATACTATGATTAATACCCTCATTAATGCATACATTAATGAGGATATTGGAAGGTCACTTTGGGACCCTATAAATAGGCCTTCCCACCCTGAAAAAAAAACAAAGCTATTTTTCTCCTCATCTTACTTCCTTACTCCCTCTAACACATTTCCATATCCCGAAAATTCTCTTATTTTCTTGTACATAAGAGGGACTATCTCCTTTAGATCATCATTTAGCAGCATTTTCAACACCATTTAATTTATTGTAAGAGTTAGGCTTCCAATTAAGTAAAAAAAAAATTAAATATCTTCTTTTTCTTTTGCTCTATACCACATTTTCCTATAATCTTGCCTATACCAAATACCTAATTTTTATAAATTGGTTTATTATTTGGTGAATGACTTAATTCATTGAGAGCCATTATGAAGTTCCTAATGAACTTCATACATGAGGTTCCTAATGAACTTCTTTCATGAGGTTCATGTATCACTTGACCAAGGAAGCCTATAAAACGACTTCCATCCCTTGTATGTGACATTCCAGAGATAATAAAATTTCTCTTGTTCTATCTCTCTCTCTCCCTTTTCTCCATCTCAATTCTCTCACTCATTTCTTCTCTCTTTTGATATATATACAAAGAGAAGAACACATTTATATTTAGAGCTTGTGTTTTATAACACATTTTACAACACGTTATCAACACGAGTCTACTCCAGTAAAGGTAAAATTATATTATTATCATTTTTTTTCATATATTAAAAGTTTACCAAAATGTCAAATCTCACAAAACTTGAGTTTATGGCATTTTATATTTCTGGTAAAAATTATCTATCATGGATTCTTATGTTGAGATGCATCTAACTTCCATGAATCTTGGAGAAAAAATATAATAAGGAAATGAAGAGTCTCAGCAGGATTGTGTAAAGACACTAATTTTCCTTAGGCATCATCTCCACGAGGATCTGAAAAATGAGTATCTCACTGTAAAAGATCCTTTCACTCTGTGGAATGACTTGAAGGATATATTTGACCACCAAAAAACTGTGATTTTACCAAAAGCTCGCTATGACTTGATGCACCTAAGGTTGCAAGATTTTAAAACAGTCAGTGGGTATAACTCCGCTCTATTTAAAATAAGCTCCAGATCGAAGCTATGAGGAGAAAAAAATCACGGATGAAAACATGCTAGAAAAAATGTTCACAACGTTTCACACCTCTAATGTGCTCTTGCAACAGCAATATAGAGAGCGTAGATTTACTAAATATTCAGAATTAAAATCATGTCTTCTAGTGATTGAACAAAATGATGAGCTACTAATGAAAAACCATCGGGCCTCGCTCTAATCGGGATATGGAACGATTCAAGTGAATGCAATTTTATCCCGCACTCGGGCTGGACATGGTCATAGTCGTGGGTCGGGTAGAATTCCTGACATTGGCAATAATCATCCTTCTAACCCCATCAAAAGGAAAGA
Source organism: Tetrastigma voinierianum (assembly GCA_016808115.1). Taxonomy (NCBI): domain Eukaryota; kingdom Viridiplantae; phylum Streptophyta; class Magnoliopsida; order Vitales; family Vitaceae; genus Tetrastigma; species Tetrastigma voinierianum. The sequence continues at coordinate 374,305 of JAEQBH010001769.1, forward strand.
CCCATTTCACCACCGGAAAAAGTAGAATAATGGTGAGATAAAACAAGAAAATGGAGAAAGTGTACATAAGAAAAACCCTTCAAGGCTCTTGAAGGGACTTGCTACAGATGCGGAATAGGACACTAGTCTCATACCTGTCGTACGACCAAACATCCGGTAGATCTGTATCAAGCATCATCAAAGGATAAAGGAAAAAATGTAGAAACTAATTTTGCTGATGGAAATGGGTTGGACCTATCTTATTTTGATGTGGAATTCTTTCTTTCAGCGTCATAGTTGATAATTTACCGTTTAATAAATGATGAAAATGTAAATATTAAATAATTCTATGTATTTTATTATGAGTTAATAAGGATATCATATTGCTATTTATATTTTTATCTTTATCTAAATTTATGTATTATTGAATTTCAAGATGAATGATAGTGATATATGTCTTGTCGATCAAGCAAGAACTACGCATAAACTTTAAAGAAAAACATATTTTAAAATTTAATACTAAATAAATCTTCAAAGTAAGTACTCCATCTCTGGTACATCAAATTTAATTGGAGGCTCCGAAATAGAAAATATAATGCTACCAAATGGAACTAGATTTCATATTAATGATGCATTATATTCTAGAAAATCACCAAGAAATTTGCTTAGTTTTAAAGATATTCACAAAAATGGATATCATATTGAAACTATGAATGAAGGTAATAAAGAAAGTTTATATATTACCTCTATAATTTCTGGGAAAAAGATTGTTGTAGAAAAGCTCTCAGTATTCTCCTTTAGGTTATATCATACAACCATAAAGCCAATTAAGCCATATGCTATAATGAACTAGAAGTTCAATGACCCAAAGATTTTTACTCTTTAGCATAACAGGCTAGGTCACCCTAGATCTTTAATGATGCGGCAAATCATAAAACAATCACATGAGCCTCCATTAAAGAACCAGAAGATTCTTTTGCCCAATGAATTTTCTTGTGACCCTTGTTCACAAGGTAAGTTAATAGTTAGACCATCATTTAATAAAATCATATCTGAATCACCAGTTTTTTTTGAGAAATAATACATAGGGACATATGCGGACCTATTCATCCACCATGTGGACCTTTTCGTTATTTTATGTGTGACGCCCCAAAACCCGGGGGTCCGTTAATAACCCATTAACCTGCGGAATAATCGTGGATGTCGGGTAACCCGACACCACTCATGAAAATCGGGCAGAGTCTCCTTTGTACAGTGGAGCTCACCCAAGGTACAAACCCGGGTCCTTAACAATCAACTTATGACCACATCGGGTTCATATACAATTAAAATGAGTAAAAATGGCCACTTTGGCCCCTGCATTAATACTCACAATAAACATCAACTATATACAATAGTTCAAGAGTTAATAAATTACTCTTAATTCAACATATATTAAATTTACAATTCTAATACATGTTATACAAAATCAATACCCAAAGCCACAACCCTAGCTTTCTTCTATACGAGCCCTAGTGAGCGTCGTCCCTCAATAACACCGTACCTAAAAATAGTGATCCCTGACAAGGTGAGCGTGCCCAAGAGTGATAATTTCCCATTGGTTACTCCCACCTAAGTGCACATGCATGGAAAACAATCACATTCAACCAATTTCCCATGAACCTACTTAATGTCTACATGACTAATCCCATGTCCCGAGTCCTCACCGACTCCCCACATATGCCTGTCGACGCGTAGTAAATCACGCCAAACAAAACTCCGTTGTTCCTCGAAACACACTACCGAATTCCTGGTGAAAAGTGATTAGATCACTCCTCCGAGGCTTAATGTGTGTCGGAGAACCTTCCTAAACAATCTACGGGTCTCGACGTAATCATTGACCATCTCCCAACACAATTCTCCAGAAAATCTTCCTTGAAATTCCTTTCAAAAACTTTTTCGTTTTTCTTTCAATTTCATGTCATTCACTCACTCTTAATATTCTGTGGTGCCCTAAACACATATGGAATGCATGATGTCAATTCTATTCATATCCATGCTAATATATCTCATGCATATATTAACATAATTAAATCACATAAAACATGTTATGCAAATTTACATCAATAATACCAAAATTAGTTCACATAGGCTAATTAGCAAATACAAGCAATTCATTTTGAATTACTCAACATCATAAAAATTCACACAAAAATATTCACATTACTATTCACATGAACAGTGAAACCCTCGGGTTAGTGTTCACGGCCACACAAAATAGAAATTTTCTCCACTCGCCCAAAGCTTTGAAACCGAGTTTCATGTACCTAAACAAGCCTCGGGAACGTTCCTAACCATTTACATGGTTCTTAAACAAGGATTAACACAAGTAAGAAAAGATCCCTACCTCTTGGAATTGTTGGAACTCCACCAAATCGGTGTCCACGCGTAGCCCTCGTCACGTAGAACAACTTTCCTTCTTGCTCCGTCGAGAACCGACGGTCCGATCGGCCGGAATTCTAGAGAGAAGGTGCACCTTCTCTCACTAAAAAAATCAATTCCAGCTACTGCATCTCACACCTCCAGCCCACTGCCCATTTTTGGTCTTTTAATTTGGAGAAGACAACACTATTGCAATTTTGTCTCTTCCTCATTAACAAACTCCAAAATTCCCATTATGTCCCTTTTTTCTAGATTTTTGACACTTGGCACAATCTAGGCCGTCCATTTCCATCATCTCTACTCATACAACATTATCACAAGAAGATATTATAAGCGACTTTGTCACATCACATGTCGCTTTACGCACCGACATACCGGCACTAGAAAAACGCAAATCTCGACCGCCCTTAATTCGACAAAATTTGACGTGATAGCTAGATTTCACGAGACGATTCCAACGGTGAAGTCCATTTCGTCATCCGAGATCTAGAAAAATTTTGAATTTTTACCAAAATTACGATTTTACCCTTTTTCTGAAAATTGGAATTTTCTCATGTCTTATATTATGGTCCTAATAGATGCCTTTACTAAACGATCACACGTATGTCTTCTTTTCACAATAAATTTTGTTTTTACAGTTTTTGTACAAATGTGACCAAATTAAGAGTACACCCCTCGACATTCAATATGATATCAAGTTGGTGAATTTACTCTACAAACTCTCAATGACTATTGTATGTGAATTGGGATAAATATTGAGCATCCTATTACTCATGTTCATACCCAAAATGGTTTAGCAGAGTCCTTGATCAAACGTCTTCAATTAATAGCTAGACCACTGTTGATGAAGACCAAATTACCATCATATACCTAGGGACATGTTGTTATGCATGTTGCAAGTCTAATAAGAATTAGACCAACATCTTATCATGAGTACTCCCCTTCACAACTTGTATTGGGTAAACAACCAAATATTTCCCACTCACGAAGCTTCGTCAGGTACCCATGTACCACCCCGTGACCCACAATGTACCAAAATGGGTCCACCACATAGACTTAGGATTTATGTAGGTTTTGATTCGCCGTCTATCATAAGATATTTGGAACCCTTAATAGGAGATGTTTTTAGAGCCAGATTTACAGATTGTCATTTTAATGAAATTGTATTCCCACTATTAGGGGGGAGAAAAGTCGATTCCAAAAGAACGATGATAAATTATGTGACACCCCAAACCCTGGGGGTCCCATTGACCAACCGTCAACCTATGGAATACCTATGAGTATCACATACCTCGATACCACACTATCATTTCTATTCATCGAGATCTTACTTAATATCTAAAAAGAAATTCCATCTGCCCTTTCAACCATACTCAAAATATTACCTAAGACTATGTCACAATAGTCCTTAAGAGTTTATTACAACACTCTTATACAAAAATCATATATTAAAACTATTTTGTTCTAATATATTTTACAAAATGAATATCAAGGCCACATGTCAGCCTTCTACACAATTACGGCCTCGGATGACCGTCGTCCACCGGTGTCTGTCCTGCATCTGAAATGTTTTTCCCATAAAGGGTGAGCCATGCCCAGTAGAGATAACACCTACAGAGGCTACTCCCCACCTAATTCTACATGTAATGGTCGCACACTCACTGATGAATGTAAAACTCATCTATGTTTTGAGTTCGTTTCACATGCTATTTTGAGCATTTTAAATCCATATTCATGTAAAACTCATAATATTTTCTCCAAACTTGGTTTTGTAGGATTATTGATGAAAAGCAAGTGATTTGGCAAGAAATGAACGATATATATACAAAAGAAGAGTCAATCGGGGTCTCACAACACGCCATCAGAAAGATGAATTTTTATGTACTAGATGGAACATCAAATGGTTCAAAATCCCCCATAGTTGTATTCTTCATTCAAAGAGCTTTCCAACGACACCTCACACGCCCAAATCCGAGTTGAAACGAAGAAGTTATGTCATCAACAAATTAGAGAAGAAAACAAGTCCCTTAGCAGATTTTGTCGCGAAAAAGCCAGTGACAAAGCTTTGTTGCGACAAAACCCAAATTTTGTCACAAAAGAGTTAGCAACAAACTCTGTTACGACAAAACCAAATTTTGTCATGACAGAGCTTAAGACAAAACGCTGGGCTTTTTTTTTTAAGCTACGAAAATTGTTGTTTTAACTGTTTTCTAGCTCATTTCACCCTAGGACTATAAATACTTGATTTTTTAGGTTTTTAGGGCAATAGGGAGGTAAGAGAACACCTCTCATGGGGTTTCTTTCTCTAAACTGCCAATTTTCTTAGTTTTGCTGTAGATTTTGATTTTTAGTAGATCTTAGAGTGGTTTTAGAGCATATTTTTATTTCTATTGAAGAGATTTCTTGCTATATATCGATCTGTGGGATTTCATTATCAAGTAGGGAGAAAGATTGAAATCTAAAACTGATTTTTCTCACCTTGTCTCTTGATTTCGTTCTTCATTTTCCTACTTTTTGTTTCATTGGTGATGATTGGAATCTAGTAATGGAACATTAAACAATAAGGCCATGTTTGGCCTTATACAAGTTTGTATAAAATTTTGGGTTTTTGCTATTGGGTCATTTATTTTGCTATTATTTGCAATTCAATCTATTCATATTTCCACTTTAGCCTATAATCTTCTTATCATATGACCTTTGGTTCCGGATTGCAACACACTGTCATTGACTTGAATTAATTCCGGATTTTTGTTTATTTTATTTTTAGCATTATTTTATTCTGAAAAAATATACATTTACTTTTATTATACCCTAAACATGTTATAAAACTGTCATGATATAATTTGAGGTGTTACATTAATGGTTTTTCTAGAAATGAATGTAAAAGGGTAAGGTCAAAGTAAATATGATATAAAAATGACATAATAAAAGCTGTAGAAGTTATGAACTGAAACCAAGTACAAAAATGAGTTAAAAATGCCCAAGAAAAGGTTCTATTCATGCTATAAGCCAAATGCTCCTCTGTTGTTTAATGCCAACTTAACCAAATTCTTTGCTTTGTTTTCCTCTCTTTTTCTCTCTATCTTGTTTCAAAAATTTAGAGGAATCTTTGGCTTTTTACCATTCATGATGTAATGAACTTGGACTATTCTAATAAATATATTTGGATATATTCCTTCATTTGACCTTACTTTCATAACTTTAGGTAAACTACAAACTTAAAAACATTACTAAATTCAAATCTCCTTTTCCACCGCCATATACATATTCATGTAGTGTACACATCCGAAAAAGTTAAAAATCTTTCTTTACAATGATGTGGATAACATTGAAATTTCAACTTCTAGTCAGCATTTGTAACATCATGGCTTACTTGTTTCACAGGGTTGTTTCAACTTATAACTAGAAATAATTTATTAATCTTGACTTGTATTTTGCATTTTTTTTTTATATATTTATTCACTTATATATATATATATACGACGAACCACGTGAACCAAGTGGTTTTTGAGGAACCGAACGATCTTAACAGTACACATCCTCATAATGCTCGCCATCTTACTGTTTAGTTACACACATTCTCTTCAGAATGTGTATATAAATGTTTGAGAACTTCCGTTTTAGTCTGATGTAAGGTTGAGTAATGTGAGGCTTAAGTAAAAATTTGTTGGTGATGAGTGCTGTAAACACACTCATTTTATCATCTTGTTTTTATTAAATTCTACTTGTTTCATTGATAATTGCAAGTGTTTTAAAGCCTTAATTTCTAATTTCTTTGTTCAGGTCATCGAAGCAAACTCAACACTCACCATGCAGCAAATCTCTTAATATTTTTTCGTCTTCATGATGATCCCTCATGGCTCTCATCTTGTCATAAATGCATTCTAGACTTCACAAGCTTTCCATAGAGCTCAAATTTACCCAATTCGAAGTTCGAATGATCAACATGACCCTGCAGCGATGACAAAAAATAGTGCAACATGTTGTCACACAATTACTGGACCTCATGCAATCGTGTCACAAAAGGCTCCTCAGATTCCTATCTAATTGTAGATTTCAACCAAACCTCAAAATTAAGAGCCCAGTTCGAAAGACACTATAAAAGCTTCATTTGTAGGGTTTTGAACTAAGCATTCTTGGGGAGAGCACCTACTAGAAGACCTAATTGAAGACAAGAGAAGAAAGGAGAAAAAAAGCTCAAGATTTCACTCATATACCTACTTTCTTCTTCATATCTCTATGTTTTCCTTTACTTGCTGTTTGTATCTCTCTTTAAGATGTTCTAAACTTTCATTCTAGGGTTTTGATGTAGATTCAACAACAAACCACATGAAGTGGTTTTGATTTAGAACCTTGATGTTTGAATCTTCTTATATTAAATGTTTTATTTAGTTTCTTATGCTTGCTAGTATTTGAACACCATTAGTATGATTTGTGACCTAATATGAGATGGAGAAGTGATTATTAGGTTAAACCATGAATAGAACATCTGTATTCTTCATGGAATAGAGATATTTGTAAGTTACATGTGGTTTTATGGATTTTAAGTGTTTAATGCATCATTGGAAATGATGGTTTGAGGTAAAGATCACTACAAGGACTTCGCCCTGAGTTGGCGATTTCATCAAGTTTGCATTTAAAATCCGTCGCAAAAAACTTTAGCTGACGGATTTGGCGCATGCAAAAAATTCGCAAACGCCTCTAAATTTAGCTGACTGTGCTTCAACTGTCAGTTAAATTTAGCGACGGTATTCAAATTTTCCGTCGCTAAAATAGCGACGAATGCGTAAACTGTCATATATTTAGCGACTTAAACGCAATTTTTCCGTCACTAAACTTACGATCGGAGATAATTCTCCACGCAAAATAACAAACATAGTCTACAATCCTGTAATATTATTAGCTACTATGTTCTTTCAAATCCGTCTGCAAAAGAATGCGCTTCGTCATTTTCAAATTACTTGCTAATTCATTTACCAAAATTAAAACTGCTCTTCAATATAGCGACTAAGTTTGGGTAATCCGTCGCTAGTTCACTTTTCGAAGATTTTAGCTTAATTAAATGTTCCGCCGCTTAAAACCATTTTTATTTAAATTTTCTTTTATATTAATTTACAAATTACTGCAATATATTTAATTTTTTAAATAATTAGAAACCATAATATTAAAAAAGCACATTCATTGAAAAACAAATATTAATTTAGTACATTGTTGAAAATAAAAGCAATACAAATAACTTACATTAATTATGTTGCAACAATTAAAAAAACTCTTAACACAATAACTAGTTCATATCATCGTCTAAAAAAAAAACTAACTCATAATCTAAAGATCATGATCACGACCTAGAGATGGTTATGGGGGTGTAAAAGCCGATTAGAGATCCGGATGTCGGGCATTGATTGAGATCAGTATGCTAAACATACGCTCAAACTCCAGCTCTCCATCTTTTGTTGAAATTGCTGTTCTAATTGCTCTTTATACAATCTCACATCTTCATTCATTTTTTGAGTTGAAGTTCTTGAACTTCTACTCTCACCCCCGCCCAACCACTTCATTCACACGCTAGTGAAACGCTCATCAGATGTAAATCATAGCGTGAAGTGGTAGAGGAACTGCTGAAAGTCTCTGGGTAAAATGCGGACGCCTGAGAGCCAAGGCCATACACTCGCCTCTTTTTCTCTCCCCAACCGCTTGTAGATATAATCGTCTATGTTAACCTCCACAGTTCTTCAAGTGAATCCTCCTCATACCGAGTAGCTGCAGCAGGGCAACCATGGTTTCAATAAAGATCCTATATTTAATTCATTATAAAATTAATAATTATTTAAGAATAATTGTTGAGTTATTTTAATAAAGCAAAATTGAATTCCAAGCATTGATGCTTGTCCTTTTTTTTTTAGATCTTTGTCAACGAAAGCACCATCTTTTTCGTGTATCTTCAACACTCTAAACGCGTGGGGCGTTTAATTCCTTTTCCCTACAAAAATTAATTATCAAATTAATTAGTTCGAATAAGATGATTAGGAAATGTTATTTAAAAAATATTCTTAAAATTTACCAAAGCAATACAATGTTGGAATCGTGATCTAGAGCACCCTCGTATGTGGAAAGACCTGTCGCCCCTTTTCAGACGGCGATTTTTAGCAAACTTGTTCACGCTTTTATATTCGGGGAGTACTTCAATGTCGCCGCCGCCTTTCCCATACATCTTCCGTATATGTTCTTTTTCCCTTCGACTCGCATCTTGCACAAACTAATCCTCTATATCGCTTCTCGCCACCCTATAAAACGCTCTCTCTTGACTAACGTATCATTCAATCATCCTGTACATGCTTTCAAGAAAAAAATTTCAACAAATAAAATGCATAACCATACGTAGTAGTTGCACAATGTGATTTTGAAATAACACAATATTAACAAGTTTGAATGATCTTAAACCACATACAGTAGTAGTTGCACATCATAATGCTGCAAATTCTTAATGAAACAAAAAAGCAAGAAGACAATACATACCTTCAGAATACTGCAACACTCTAGACAAGAAGGGCATGAATATCCCTTCTTGTCTAATGTAGAGATGAAGGGCATCCATCATATGCCAATATCCCAACATGAATATCCCAACACTCTAGACAAGATATGTGTCTCTTTTTGCTCCATTTTATAAAAACATTTTAGGTTCTTAAACAATTTTTTTCTTTCCTCTAAAAATGTTTCTCGTAAATGTAATTTTTTAAAACTATTTTAAAAAAAAAGTTACCAATAAACCTTCAATCTAATTATTATTTAAATTTTGATATAATTATATAATTTATTTTCTTTTAAAAATACTACTTAATCATCAAGACTGAATTTTAGAGCAAATACTCATCCTAAATTTAAAATAATCAAGTAGTTTGATTTAGTATTGACCCGCATTGAAAAGAAGGAATTCTTTTTCTAATTTGAATACAATTTTATATTAAGAGTTTCCACATTAGCCATCAAATTTGACTAGATGTAAATTAAATTAGAATTAATTTAAAAGTCTCTACATGCAAGTGTATCTAAGTAAAAAACCTATATTTCATAGATCCTGTTAATAACCGAGTAAATCATTAAATCTCCACTCGACCCTAAGGAGACTCAAATTTTGACAACCCCCTCCTAGCCATTCCCATCAATTTATATGCACTAAAACATCCACATCCACATCCCGATGGTATAATCCTCATGATCTCATCACAACCTGCTCACATTCCCCAAGCTTTTCCCCTTCCATAACCCGGGATAATAATATGGTCGATTTTCCGTGTAGACAAACAACAAAACAAAGAGAAAACTCACCAAAAACGATCTGCAAACAAAAATATGTATCTATTACCAACAACTAGCTTTTCCTCCATGCATTCCCTATCAGTCCCAACCCGAAAACCATACCGATCTCTTTTTTTTTCTTTTTTTCTTTTCTTTTTTTTACAGAAAACCTTTTGTCATGGCTGGAAATCACAAACCAAATCTTTTTCTAGGCAACAAGTTTTGAGCAACAAAAAACAATCCATAAAGAAATAAATAAGGTGAAAAGATGAAGTTCTACTATACAAGAGAGAAAAAGACTACTATGAAAAAAAGGAAAAAGAAGAAAAGATATATACGAACTGTCTCATTCACACCAGTCTCCAAAACCTCACTAAGAAAAGAAAAGATAATTTAGATTGGTATTAGAATTTTTTTTTAAAGTTCCTAGTCATCATCTTGATTTAGATCGCACAAGTACAAATACACAAAATTTGTCTCAGATTTATCTCAAACAATATAGTTGATGGATTCAAAAATATACCGATTATAATAGTTATAGTTTATAACAAGAGAACAAGTACATATGAAATACCTTAAATTCGTCCCAATAGAACTCCTTAGTGTTGGCAGGCACCAACCTCCATGTTGCACCCTCCTTTCTAGTCTATGCTTGAAAATCTTAGTAATGTCCGTTGAAGCACTTGGAAGAAATCTATTCCAAAAATTACAAAAGAATATTGAATGTTAAATTCATATGAAAATAAATTATCTTGTAAAGCAAGCAACCAAAAACAATAAGTTGCATAATAAACATTTTAAGCATAATGTGGTTCCATCAACTCAAGCTTTATATTCTTTCTCCGTGTGGTAAATTAAATGTGGTTGATGTCTTACTGGTAGCCGATGCGTAGAAGACTCCGCATCGCCCCGTGGGAAGGTGGGTGATGTCTACATTGAAGGTAGGTGTCGAACCTAGCTGGTGGGGCAAAGGCTTGAAGGTAGGACGGCCGGTGCGTATAGTTCCGCCTGCCCCCGACCACGTAATTAGCTCGCTCCTTGTTGAATGGCCACTCTCATACTCTTCAATGAACATAATTACAAAACAACACATTTATAATGAAATGACTACTATAAAGTACATACATATGCAAGAAAAAAATACTTAATAATTGAAAACAATATTATAAATATATTCATAAGATCACACAATATAGCATCAATCTTCAATATTGGTCAAGATTATTATCATCATCATCTAATTCTTCATATTCTTCTATCCGACTCTATTTCTAGTTCCACCTCCTCATTTTCTTCAAGTTCTATATCATCAATGTCTACAAAAGGAATAAATCGTGATCAACTAATGATTGAGGTTCTTTTGTCCGTCAGAATATCAATATAATGGTTTTCGATGACATCCTCTTGAAATGCTCCCGCATTTGATAGCAAAATTTTCGATGTCCTCGCTTACTTCCACGACCCTCGAGCTTTTATCTTGCAAACAATTCCCACCAATTACACATGTTTTTCTCCTTGTGCTCGATAAGATGCATAATAGACCTGCATTGCTTGCTCCGCGAGAATAAATGGTTCATATCTATTGAATCTTCTCGTGTGGTTCACATCAACAAGCTTATACTCAGGGTGACTCCTTGTACCTATGCTTGGTGTCGGATCAAACCACTGACAATTGAATAATATGACTCTCTCTGCTGGTAATGCATTCCAACTGTAAACCTCCATTAGTTGACCATAAAAGTCCAATTTCTGCACTAAAATTAACCCTTTATGCACACTCCACTATTCATGGTTGCTTTATTTGATCCATGTCCCAAAGTGTGAAACTTATATCCATTCACATAATATCCAGGAAACGTCTTAACACCTCGTAAAGGTCCTTTATGAATTGGCTGGAGATATTCGAAATCGGGTCATGAGCCTATAGAAAAATTGAAAGTTATAAGAATTATGGGTAACTAAATCTAACAATATATATATATATATATATATATATATATATATATATATATATATATATATATATATATATATATATATATATATATATATATATATATATATATATATATATATAGTTGAATTTTTATTAATTACATGTGCCTCAAAACCAAGATGCAAAGTCTTTATCAAGTTTAGCATCAACTCATTTCTTCAACATATGGTTGATGTTCTCTTAATCTAGCCACAAATAGTCTATAGCAAATGATCATTAGTTTGAAATTACCATAAACATTTTTGCATATATAAATTAGTTTTCAATCATTTCTTTAAGAAATTCAGATACTTACTCAATATAGGGCTTTCTTCTTCACAATTCAATAGAATATACGTGCGAGCTGCATGATATTCATCCGGAGTAAGATATCGAAATTTTTCCTTGCCAAATGGTCTACCCCCATGCTTAAAAATGGAAAGCATCCCCTCATGTTCTTGAGTTTCATTTCTATCAACGACAATTAGATTTCGTGGCACTCTTCGATGTCTTGTATTGACATATGGCTCAAAAAAATGAGCACAAAATGAAGATGTCTCCTCAACTAAATATGCATCGTATATGTAACCTTCAACTTTGCTTTATCACAAGACATTATTTTTCAACCTTCGAAGGTACCTAAAGATAATCTTTGTCAAGCTACATAAAATAAGTAGTCATTTTAAATTGGATTGACATATCAAATTCATATGATTTATTTTTGGTGTTAACCTCTCAAAAGGGTACATCCATCTCGTATTAAATCAGACCTCGCTATCCTTGCTTCATACTGCAAATGGATGGGGAGATGCTCCATACAATCAAAAAACTTGGAGGTAATATACGCCAAGCCTACAGATAATAATGTGAATTTCATCTTCAAGTCGCCTTATGTCTTCCTCTCATATTACTATAGATGTAAGATCTTTAAAAAGTTACTCGCCACTAAAGATGACCACACATTTTCGGCAATAGTTCACGTAAAGGCTATCGAATTAGCCTTGATAAACATGGTAATCATGGCTTTTCATGCCAAATAATTTGAGCTTATTCATATCAACACATCTTGCCATGTTCGAGGCATACCAATCAGGAAATCGAAGTTCTTTCAACCATTCACACAAAAAAAATTTCCTCGACTTATCCAAAGTATATACTTTGATATTTGCCTCAGGTTTCTCATTTTGGTGCAACTCTACTCCCGACAAAACTTTAAGTCAGCTCCTAGACTTGCATTGTCTTTTGTTTTTCCTTCAACATTCATAACAGTATTGAAGACATTATCAAAGACATTTTTCAATATGCATGACATCTAGATTTACAGGCCAAATGAGGCTTGTGTCTAATAAGGTAAATCCTAAAAGATGCTTCTTTTCTTCCATCCACACATTCGCAACTTGAAAATACGAGCATTAGTGGACCCCAAAGATCGTCACACTTTCTTCAACCCTAATTGCTCAATTTGCTCTAATATTTCCTCCCCTGATCGGACATGTGGTGCAACTTTTCTCACTGTTTTACCCTTCAAGAAAGAATTTTTATTCCTTCGAAATTGATGATGTCTTGGTAAGAACTTATGATGATTGTCAAACCACGATGTCTTGCCCCCTTTACTCAATGTAAATGCATCTGAATCTTCCATGCAATGAGGACAAGCAAGCTTCCCTGCAGTACTCCATCCCGACAACATTGAGTATGCGGGAAAATCACTAATTGTCCACATTGGGAGCAAACTTTCATTTGAAAATTCGTCTCGAAATGCGTCATATGTACATACACCCACCTCCCACAATGTTTTCAACTCGTAATTAAAGGTTGTAAGAAAAACATCCAATTTTCCCTTTAGATTCTTGGCCCTGCACAATTATAGATAAAAACATATATTCATCTTTCATGCACATCCATGGGGGGCAAATTGTATGAAGGGCCAATATAACCGCCATGAAGAATATTGTTGTCCGATTGACCAAATGGATTAAAGCCATCGCTGAGACCCAAATAACATTTCGACTTCGCTTGTAAAATCAGATGAGTTTGATTGAAATGTTTCCAGTTTCCGTAGTCCGAACAATGACGATAACACCATCTTCGACTCATGCCCGCATGCCACCTCATCTGGGCCGTGGCATTGATGCAAACAATCTCAGAATCGAGGAGCCAAGGGAAAGTAGTACATTTTATAAGGAACATTTGTTTTCTCGCTTATGAGATCCACGATTATCCCCGAAACGGATGGTGACAAACTTGCAACTTGCAAGTTCACTATCTTCACCCCAAGATATCATGCAACCATTAATGCAACAACGAATCTTTTCAATCGTAGACCTAACCTCGAACTAATTTTTTTGGTGCTGTAGCTTAATAATCATCATACGGTCCGATGGCAGTAACTCTGACATCAACTGACAAATATCATCATAAGCACGTTCGCATAAATGGTGTTCCCGGGGATTACTGTTCAACAACTTCAGAACAGCGCATAACTTCACGATATCTATCGCTGTGCCGATCTCCCGATCGGCCGTCAAACATTTCCAAATAATTTTGCAACAAGTGGTCTTGGGTCCTCTTTAATGTCATTAGATTAAAGGAAGGGCAGACAAAGATCAATTAGCATTGTATCAAAGCATTGTATGGTTGAGGATTGACAAATCCCACGCTTCATGACTCCCCATTGAAATTGACATCGAGTTCCCAAGATCTCTCGATAGGCTCACCATGTAGATACTAAGTATAATAGTCACTGACAAATCCATACTTTGCTAGATGATATCTCACAAAGATCCAGATCTTGAAAATTTGATTCTATACTTACGAAGATCGTATGGACACCGAATCCTAATTCAACCATCAATTTCCGGGTGACCTGAAAATTAATGAATCCTCAATGCCAACTTCAACTCCATAGTTAAAGCACCATCTTTCATCCGATAATCAATCCATCAAGCCGACCGTCTCATTTTCTAAACATGGATAAATTCAATTTAAAAGAAATCAAAACTGTATAGATGAATCAATCCATAATCTAAAAGAAAATCACTTTAACTATTCACACAATCGAAAAAAAAAAATTCACACACTCTACGCCAATGCATTTACAATGCGGCGAATATTTCATATACTAAATCACCCTCAAGAAAAATTTTTAAAATTTTTGTACTCTTTTTTTTTTTTACCCTATGAACAGTGCTCATGAACAGTGTCCATGAATTAATATTCAAACAAATGACCCTAAACAAGGCATCAAGCCACAAAATCGGGTTAGGTGCACAAAGGCACACCCATAACTCCAGGTCGCACAAGAGACACTGCGGGCCGTAGTGCCCATGTCGTATGCCAAGCCAAGGCGCACGCCAGTTTGTCGCGCCAAGACAGCCAAAGGTGTCACTGGCATGCTGGCGTAGTGACTTGTCGCGACACGCCCAAGCAAATTCACCTCAGCCAAGTCGCGAAGACTGCTCCAGGTCACGACCTCCGAAGCTAGCCCCATGTCATGACATCAAACTGGTGTCGCGACACCACCTCAGACAATCCGTCTCACCTCCCGTGCTGGTCGCGACACCGCTTTCCGCCCACATCGCCGCTTTCATGTCGCGACATCAAATGATGTCGGCATCCCGCTCAGCTCCAACCACCGCCACCCATGTCGACCGCACGATGTCGCGACATCAAGCCTGCTCAGCCACTACCACCCATGTCGCGACATCAAATTCATGTGGCGACGTTGTTTCCTCCTAACCAAAGCAGACCAGGTCGCGACACCACTTCCTGGTCGTGACCTCACGCCCAACCAAACTTCACCCCACTTTTAAATCTGTGTCGCGACAATTCAAAGGATGTCGCGACACCAACTCCTCCAAATCCGCTTTCTGCCTTGCAAAAAGAATTTTTTTCTTTCGCTACTTTGATGCAAGAGCTTCCAACCCACTCGTATACATACAACTCCAATATATTTATAAAAAATTATTTTATTCAGAATTCTTCAGCTTCTTTACAATCAGAAACCTTAGAAAATTATTTTCATCTCATGACCAAATAAATTTATAAAAATTTTTTTTTTTTTCCTCGGACCATGTTGTCCCAAAATTCTTTCAAAACTTCCTGATCTAACACTAACCAAGCAAACTTATTACAAGCCATTTCATTACTGACAAAAATCCAAATAAATTTCTAAAAATTTATTTTTATTTTATTCTTCCGCTTTTACTCACTCGTAAACTCCCAATATTGTTTTCCTATGTGCTAATCACTACACAATAAAGCTCACAACTCATAACATGGTACACATACCATCCATTAAACATTCATACAACATTTCATCAAATCACACAAAACACCAAACACGTGCAATGCAAGCAGTCCTAGTTTTGTCCCGATTTCCTAGATAATCTCACACTCCAAACTCTCGACATCGAACCACACCTGGTGATGTCCTTACACCTTAAGACTACGGCCTAAGCCCAAATCCCCTCAAGCCCTAGGTAGACGTATACCTAGGCTCTGATACCAAGCTGTGACGCCCCAAAACCCGGGGGTCCGTTGACTACCCGTCAACCCGCGGAATACAAGTGGAGGTCGGGTTACCCGACGCCACTTCAGAAAATTGGGCAGAGTCTCCTTTGTACGGGGAGCTCTACCCAAATACGACCGGCATAAACATGTCCCAAATACCCAATATATGCAATATATATCCAATATGGCCACCAGCCCATAACAAGACTAATATGCATATATCCAAATATAGCCAATAGTTTCAAGAGTTAATAAACTACTTATACAATACATATATTAAACTTAGCGAGCTCTAATACACAAACATCAACAGCCACATTCCATTTCTGGTCACTCCTAGGACGTAGTCGCCTCCCCGCACGCTCCCGTAATTGCAGTGGGCATCCCATCGACTCAGGGTGAGCTAAAGCCCGCAGGGAGAATCTTCCTGCTGGTTACTCACCACCTATGCGCTGGGTAATGTTCCAAATTAAACACACATTCAAGCAAATGCACGATCCTACTCAACGCTCATACGACCAACTCCTGCATCCCTGCGAGTCCTCATCGACTCTCTCTCTCACACTCGCCTAAGCCTCAGATGCAGAATATTAGTTTTAATAGCTGACAACCCTCCGATGTATATATATCAATCAACGTCCGACGATTGATATATAAATTGTTTGTGGACTACCCTTCGATGAATATCAATTTGGCCGCTCCGACGATTGATATTTTTAAGTTTGGACTACCCTCCGATCACTTAATAATTTTAGACTACCCTCCGAACCATTTTTCATCTAGACTCATCTCATGCACTAACTCCTAAAGTCCTAGGATGTTCCAGTTGCATATGGAATGACGCTAATCCACTAAGGTTTAATCTACATGTGAAATATATAAATACGCATATATTTACAAAAACAATCAATTCACACAATCATGTCACGTAAATTAATTATATCACCCACACATCAAAATTAGCTCACTGGGCTAATGATCATACACGAGTAATTTAATTTAAATCACTGACCACATTTTCACAAAAATATATATTTTAACACTATTCCCGGAATAGTGAAACCATCGCTATCATTCCTAAAACTACAAAACATTGGTTCACTTAGTGAACCCGGATTTCTCGGCCATTTCCGGCCCTATACATACCAAAGCACAAATTTATACAAATCAACACAATATCAACCCAAATACCCCTACGTGACTCCGCATGCAACACTCTCCAAGCCTTCAAACACTCCAATTACTCCGTCCCATGTTTTGGGACCGATCCAACGGCCCCTCGCTGCCTCATTCAACCGAAACATTAGTAAAACACTTAAATGAAAGTAAACCCAAGTAGGAGAAAATCACCCTCTAGAGTTTGTTAAAAACTCACAAATCTCGTGGTCCATCGCTGCAGCCGTCCGCGTGAACGCTTTTCCTTCTTGTCTGGGCCGAAACTAATGGTCCGATTGCTCTGATCTTAGAAGACCCTCTCTCTGTGTTCTCAAAGAAATGGCGCCACTGCATCTCCCAAAAATGAAAAGCCTCTCACGTTTTTCTCATTTGACTTAATGAGGGGGAAGAAGACTATTCCCTATTTCGTCCTCTTGTGACTTAATCAAATCTCTAAATGACCATTACGTCCCTCTTACCAGATTTGATATTCGGCACTACCGTCCATTTTCATCATTTCTCTACTCATACCACTTATGGCATATGAGTACTTGTTATATGTGACTTTCGCATCGAATCATTTTACTAAGACCAAACGCAATGCCTCGAAAAACGTGCCGACTCCAACTGTCTCAAAAAATTACGAAATTTTATGTGCCAGCTAGATTTCGCGAGAAGATTCCAACGGTACAATCCGTTTCATCATCCGGCATCTGCATAAATACCAGGATTTTTTAACCGAATTACCATTTTTGTAATCAAAATTAATATTTGTTCTTTATTCCGTAAATTGGAATTTCTCGGGTCTTACAAATACAAACATATCAAAACTGGAGATTATATCAAAAGAAGAAGAACAACATACCAACAAAATAAAATCATCAATCGTAATGAGTCGACATCCATGATTCCAGAATAACCCAAATTGCGTCGCGATTGCATGCCAGAGTTTTCGCAAGTAAAACACGACTTTTTGAGCAAAACAAAAGAAAATGACGATGTAAAGGCCGATTTCGCAGGATCAAGATGACGGTGATGGATAGCGGCGATGACGATGGCAAGTGATGGGCAAGAATTACATTGGATTGGAACGTTTGGGGAATTTAAAGCACCGCTTCCAAAAAAACTGAGAATAAGGTTTTAGGTTTAGGTTAAAGTGACTTAGGGGATTTCGCAAAAAAATAAAATAAAGTGACTTAGGGAAGCTCAAAACGACGTAGTTGTGCGTCTAAAATAAACAGGGCATTGTTTTGGTAAAAGTAATGATACCAAAGTTATATTAAAAATATAAATATGGTCTATGGCATGTTGTATAATTATTTCTATTTATATTTTGTAAATAGAAATAATATGGTCTATAGAAAATTTTTACATTTTGTAATAAAGATTTTATTTTTTAGTAATACTTTTCTATTTATTTTATATGTTTTATTTGTTATTATTTTCATATTTATTATATTATATAATTATTATATTTTATAAATAATTGTTTCAATAAAAAAATAACTACTAACTATTATAATATGACACAAAGTTTAGCATAAATTTGCTTCGTTGTAACAAAACAAAGTTAGCAACCAAATTTTAAATGATTAATTCAATAAATAATATTTTTAAATTCTTTTATTGAAGTTCCATTAATTGTAAGGAAAAATAATTATAACCATATGAGAAAAATAATATTAATATATAAACTAAAATAGTTTAAAAATATTAATTATCTGAACATTTTATCATGCTATTCTTGAATCAAAGCAATATTCATAAAATATAAATAGCTAAAACATTTGCTAATGAAGACTCTGATTCATTTTTAACTAAAATATCGAAGTTCTATAGCGACGAACCGATAACTGGTCGCTAATATAACGGTTTTAACTGGATAACTGTCGCTACCTAATAGTCAGCCAACTTCCCGCCTTAATTTGCCGACGAAATATTATCCGCTTCAGAATCCGCACCAATATAACGACTGGAACCGATAACTGTCATATTTAATAGCTCCCGCCAACTTCCCGCCTTATTTTGGCGACGGAATATTATCCGTCGGTAAATCGGTCGCTAAGTTAATTTCCGTCGCTAATCCGTCGCTAATTTCTAACGGATATAATCCATCGCTAAAATCCATCGCTAAATCGGCTGTTTTTTGTAGTGGATACAATATAACATTTTCTAAGGATAGATTGTTATTACTTGAGAAAGATTAACATGTGCTTTTGAGAAATATGCCATTAATATATGATTTAAGCATAATTGGGATCAATTTAGACCTCTCCATAGAAATTTGTTGATAGAAAAATATTAAACATGCATATTAATCTCTTTAAGCATAAAATATACTAACCTCCAAACGGCATATCGATAAATCATATCCGAAACTCGCGGAGATAAAAACATAAAAGTAGTGACTATGGATACACTACTCTCAAACCACTCTCTGATTTCTGGAAACTATAGATCACCACAATATAGCATACCCTTATTTACTTACCCTAGGCCTTTTTATAGTTTGTTCAAGTGATAATGGGCTTTTAAAGAGAGTTGGTCCTCCAATCCAATGGGTCAACCAAAGTCTTATAGAGAGTGTGTGACCAAGGGCCCTACTATAAAATAGTAAACATGTCAGTCTCATTAAGTGAGTAACTGATTATGCTAAGTCCACAAATATTTATTTATCTAACATTCTCCCACTTAGACTGCATAATCATCAACACATCTAAACATCATACAAAACTCACTTACTACATAATCTCCTAAAACAAAATACCATTTCATATAAATATATTACATGCCAACAAGATACAACAGCATACTAGACTAGGTAGTAGAGATTCTCTCAGTAAATCTCTCAAACATGATATCATTTCAATCGAGTACTTTGCGTGCCATAAACTCGGTTTAGGTAGTAGATATTTACCTAACCACGTCTGATCTCCTAACACACAATAATATACCCAAACTAAGTAGTAGAGACTCATTATAGCACATGTGGATCAACATACACATATACAAAGATTAAAAGTCTCAAACAAGCCTATGAATATAATGAGCAATAATATGTGTAATAAATCATCTCATAGATAAATAATGATCCACATCCATCAATGTATAAAAAATACTCAAAGAAATAAATAATACCCAACATGGATACTATTGCAGAATACATAATAAACTCTCATTGACCCACAATAGTCTCAACTGTCTAACAATCCCATACGAGAAACATGCTCTTCAAATATGCCTACCGGTAAGGCCTTGATCAGTGGATCTACCACCATGCTGTAAGTCAACATGTGAACAACAGTAATGAGGTCATCTTCAACTTTCTTCTTTACCACACAATCTTTAAAATCTGCACAACTATAACCAACTACATCAAGGGAGTTGGTGCATCAATATGTCAACATATGATCTTTAGTACCTTAAAGATACCTAAAGACCTTCTTAACTGCTTGGTAATGAATAAGACCAGGATTGCTCATAAATCTACCAAGCACACCTAGAGCAAAAGATATGGCAGACCATATACAAACTTGAGCATACATCAAATTACCCACTACTAAAGAATATCGAACATTTTTCATTGTCATCCTTTCTCTATCATTCTTGGGACACTGATCCTTAGAAAGTCTTTCACCCTTCGTGATTGGTACACTTCTAGGAGAACAATTGTGCATATCAAACCTCTTAAGGATCATATCAATATAAGCTCTCAAAGACAACTGCAACACATGATTAGTCCTATCTCGAACAACCTTGATACCTAAAATAAAAGAAGCCTCACCAAGATCTTTCATGTCAAAATGGTTGCACAACATCTGCTTTGTCTCAAACAGCAGGTTAGTGTCATTAGTAGCCAAGATTATGTCATCAACATACAGCACCAGAAATATAAAACTGCTCCTACTGACCTTCATATATATGCACCTATCAACAACATTCTCTTTAAAACCATTTCTAATGGTAACCTCATCAAACTTTATATACCATTGCCTCAAGTTTACAAACCAAATTACTATTCCTCGTTTCCTGGAAGCCAGCCGTTGAACCATATACACATCCTCAAACAAATCACCATTCAGAAAAGCAGTTTTGGCATCCATTTAATGCAACTCCAAGCCATAATGCGCCACAATTACCATAATAATTCTAAAAGAATCCCTATGGATATAGGAGAGAATGTCTCTGTGTAATTAATTCCTTCTTTCTAGCTAAACCCTTTGGCAACAAGTCTAGCCTTATACTTCTCTACTTGATCATTAGAGTCTCTTTTAGTCTTAAAGACCCACTTGCACCTAATAGGCTTGCTACCATCTAGTAACTCAACCAAATACCAAACACCATTTGACGCCATTGATTTCACTTCATCTTCCATTGCATCTAACCAAAAATTTGAGTGCGAACTACTTATGGCCTTCTCATAGTGACCGGATTTGAATAATCACTTTATCAAAATCGTGCTCCTACAGGTAAACCTCATAATCATCAAGAATAGATGATCTCTTAGTCCTTTGTGACCTTCTCAAAGTCACACCATCATTTGCAATAGCTGGAATATCCTGCTCATCAACAAAAGGATCATTTTGACTAACTACTAGTTCATCAACCACTAAATCAATAACATCTGTATCAAGAACAAAAACACTAGGAATGAATACACTTTCTTCCAAATCGAGGCCCTCGACCATTACTATCATCAACCTTAAAATCATCTTCAAAATAAACAGTTTTTTCTGACTCCACAATTCTAGTTGTATGAGATGGACAAAAGAATCTTGAACCCCTAAATCCTACACAATAGTCGACAAATAACTACTAATGGTTTTAGGATCCAACTTCTTAATTTGGGGATTATAAATTCGCACTTCAGCTTTGCAACCTTATACATGAAAATGGTGCAAATTAGGCTTTCTTCCTAACCACGATTCAAAAGAAGACATAGGAACATATTTACTCAGAACTTGATTCAAAATATAAGCCACCGTCCTTAAAGCCTCTCCCCATAAGTAATCTGGTAAGCTAGAATTTGCCAACATAGAACGCACCATATCCAACAAAGTGTGATTTCTCCTCTCAACTATGCAATTATGTTGAAGAGTACCAAGCATTGTATATCGTGCATCAATGCCACACTAATGCAAATACACCATGTAATGGCCCCCGGTTTTCGCCTACTCTATTATATCTACCATAAACTTTTACCACTTATGTCAGACCTTACATATTTTAGCTTCTTATTCTTTTGAAGCTCCGTTTTTACCTTAAACTCTTTGATGGCAACCAAAGAATCCAACTTCTCACGAATAAGCTCAACATGTCCATAAGGAGAGAAATCATCAGTGAAGGTAATAAAATACCTATAACCACCCAAATCAGTCAGTGTGAAAGGTCATATTCGATAGTTGTATGTCGATGTAATTGGTATGGATCGATACCTACCTTTTGATCCAAGGTGGCTTGTTGGGTAAACTCAAGGTCATTTAGGTGATATTGGATATCGAGAAACTAAGAGAACTTCCATATAGGTTCTCGTTTCTTAGTGAGGGTTATGGGTGCACAATAAAATAGTGGGATCCACAATGCGATTATTAAACCCGCAATAACCACATTTTAAGTACAATATGAAAAATTCTCTGTTTATATCTAGGTTGCTAAAATCACACCATGTCATTGAACGTGAACCTACTATCCATTCTAGATGCAAACAAATTTACACGGCCAAACTTCTTGGACTAGTTGAGGAACTTGAGAATTGTTCTGAAGGCAGAGAAAATAGCCTATGTTCTTGATAGGCCACTTCCCCCGTCCTCGGCTACGAATGCCTTTGAATTAGATTAGAGGGCATATCAAAAGCATCTAAATGATTGTGAGATGGCGGGGTGTATCATGCTCGCCTCTATGACATCTGAGCTTTGGTTTGTCCTATGTCGGGTGGTTAGATTTGAGACAAGGGGAAGCACAACAATTCATAATAACCTAAACTAACCCAAGTGTACTCATACCTACTATAGGAATAGCGACTCTAGGATCATCTACTAGGATGGGTTTTTGATTTGCAGTCCTAGGTCCTAATTACTTTATAAAACAAACAAAAAAACAAAATTAAAAGAACTGATTCTTTTTAGTGTTTTGGAAGAAGAATGTTTGCTAATTTTTAGGAAACAATATTACTAAAGGTCTCAGGCTTTGGTTTCACCAATTCTCCTACCATGACAATTCAAAGGAGGGTTTAATAGTCTCAGTCGTATGAATAAGAGATCAGTCTATAGTTGATCCCCTAAACTCCGGCTAGGTGCCTCTTTTATTATATTTAATAAGCATAGATTCTAGGTGTATGGAAGAAGGAAATTCTTACTGATTTAAAGTGCTCTAACAGGTTCTCAACTCAACCCTTTGGTGGATTCCCGACAAGAAACAATCTCCTACGCATGTTGGGTCAAAGGTGCATGGTCTAAGCACCCAACATACCAATCAAACTTGCTAAGTATAAAGAAGACTAATTTAAGAGAAGAGAGACTCTTGTACGGATAGTTGGGGGAACTAGGACTACTGCCACCGGATACAAGGTGTCCCTAACTGATGTACACCCCAACTTCCAGCCTCTAAAAAACGTTGAAAGTCTCTTTCTTTGGTTTGAAGCACGTCTTCTCCTTTGGTTGCCTTGGTAGGGTGGATTGAATCCACCTCACCCCGAGAGAAATGACTACTCACTCATGATGAGTACTATGCACACCATGAATGAAGAAACAAAGAAAAAACATAAAAGAAATCATGTTGAAAGCTTGAATTAATGAAAAATGAGAATTCTCCAAATTACAAAGTATTCTAAGTAATTGAAGAAATTTCGGGATATGTTGTTCCAATCCCCCTATCCCTATTTTATAATACATCCCAAGAGGGTTAATTCATGCCCAAGGCAAGCACTTTCCTATTACAAATCGGATTATGAAGATTGGAGCGCAAGACTTGCTTTTTCTATTCACCGCCATTTTCACATCGACTTTGGGTGTTAGTGCGAAATTTTGCACCGATCGCGAAATTCACATGTGAAATCAAGTAACTGGGTCACTTAAACTTGAAGATGGTGTGAAATTTCGCTTGCTTCCACGGGCTTCCAAGCTCACACAAAAGTTACAAGATATCCTCATTTCTCTAACCCATGATTCCAAAGAGTCGTAAAACTTACCTAAAAAGGGCATTATGCATACATGTACTTAATAAAACCATTAGTAATGGGTTTCGGGGCCAACAACGCCAAAGTCAGTAAAGTGTGAGTTTCTGCCACAAAAAGAGTTTCATTTAATGAAAATTAAGTGCTTGAAAATGCACTTTTTGAGTAGCTATCACACCCCCAACCAACTTGTTGCTAGTCCATTAGCAACGACGTCATGTGATTCATCCTATGTTGGGTGGTTACTTTGGAGCTTAAGGAATGCACAAAAATTTATAAAACCTAGTTCCAACCCTGAGTAGCTCGCAGCTAATGTAGGTATAGTGGCTCTAGGGTCTTCCACGGGAATAGTTATTTCACTTGTTGACCTTATCAATCTATGCCTAATGCTAATTTTTAGAAAAGGTTTGATTTTAATGAGTTTGAGTGGTGATTTGAATAAAAACATAATATTTATTGAAAGAGATTGATTTAATTAATAAAAAGAAGTATTGGGGTTTCACTTTGTTATAGTTTCATTCCTCAAGTAATTTAGGTAGGTTCATTGCTTTCCCGGTCATTTGCCTGAAAAATCAGCCTATATTTGATTCCCCAAACCCCACCTAGGTTGTCCTCTACTAGATTTTAGTTTGATTCCAAGTTCTAGGTATACAGTATGCTACTTTAATTATCAAGAGATTGTGTTAGGCCATTACTTAGGTCTTTTAGGATTTCTTGTAGATTAGGTAACTATTCATCGACGGCGGGTGAAGGATGATTCTACAACTACTTGGCATACCTACTAGGATTACCAAATTCCAAGCAACTAACAACCCGAATATGCAGCTTCTAGCACTAACTTAGTAATCGAAATACATACCTTTGTGATTCAGTCCATTATTACCTTTATTACCTTTAGAGAGGAAACTGAACGCTGTTGCACCCCAAGAATAGGGCTCTACTCTCGCTTGGTGGTGTCATCAATACACATCATGAGAAGAAGATCTGAGACGAGAGAAGGGATGAAGAACGAAAAACAACTACTCTTTACCGAAAGCTTTAAGAGAAAAAATACAAAAATTCGTAATTCTAAACCTAAGAACAAAAAACTAAACATAAGAACATGAAAAACTAAATATTCTCCAACTAAGGATCCATAATTTGTTTTGATCTCTCCTAAGCCCTATTTATAGGCAAAAAGTACATCTCTAGGATTTACTTCATGCCTAAGAAGGGTTTTTTTCCTCGTACAAATCAAATTCCCAAGATTGGAACAAAAAACTTTATGTTTTGAGTTTCCTGGCCAATTTTGCATCGTATTGGGAGTTAGTGTGAAATTTTTCACTCAATGCAAAGTTAGTGCAAAATCGACTGTTTTTGGCAACTTTCTATTTTTGATAGGTTTCCAAATTTGGCAGGTTTCGTATTTGGCAAGTGAAGCCTTCATCACCATGCCCCTTTTGACTTCCTACTTCGTCCAATCATGCTTTTAGGCTTCCGATTTTCCCAATTTGATCCCCAAAGCTTCAAAACATGGACTGATGTCCCAAGATGTCCTCATTGCTCGACCCATGATTCCAAAGAACCATAAAAGTGCCTAAAAAAGCATATATGCATACTTGTACACAATAAAACCATTAGTAACATGTTTTTGGACTAACAACTCACATAATTGGGTAAATATGAGTTTCCAACACAAAAAAGAGTTTTACAATAGGAAAATTAAGTATGTAAAAATGCCCTTTTTGATCAGTTATCAACCTTCAAAAGCAGCATGATTGTAACACCCCGAAATATACCCTAGTCGTTTTCGACATGTATAGGGTATTTTGTAAGCATAATTTGACTGTTTCGTTAGTTAAATGCGAAACAAGGGAACGAGAGACCCGGAAATTTACAAGACTTAAGGACAATTTTGTAATTGGCCCAAAAAGGGGCTTAAAAGTCATTAATTGAAGAGACTATGGGCCAAAATACAATTTTGGGAACTTGAAATACAAATGGTCAAACATGGAGGGACCTTTTGCAACAAGGCAACTTTAACCCAAAATGGGTTTTCGAGGGCCAAACAAGGCCTTAGCAAAATCTCGACAGCACCAAAATCGCTTCATTCGGGAGAGGAACAAACCGTGAAGAAGAAGAGGAGAAGAAGAGAAGGAGTGAGACTGCCAAGCAAGCCAAATATGGAACTAGTTTTTGAACTTAACTAGATCATGGAATCAATGGATCTATAGAACTTTAAGGCTTGTATGATTAAGAGTTTATCTCCAAATCTAGGGTTTTGATAGAATTTTACTCCCAACCTTAGATTTCCTTGGAATTTAGGTTGGTAAAAAACCCCATATGGAACAAGATGCTTCGAACTTCCATTTCCTGGGGTTGATTCATGGTTAATTTGAAGAATTGAGTTGTGGTTTGAATAAACCCTAACTAATCATCATGGTCAGCCTGGTGGGATGGGTCATAACCCATGTTGAATGATTTTTGGGAGAAATTCATGGAAAGGTTTTGAAAGAAGATAAGAAATGAAAGAGAAATTAATAAAAGTGATTCCAAGGTGAATTGGAAAAGATTAGATGTGTGTTGATATATAGAATTGATTTGAGTATCAAAGTATGGAAAAATGTGAGAAAACACACATTCGGCACTTTTCGAGACTCAGACCGGTACAATTTGAACTCAGATCAGGCACTGTATTCTGGTCGTTTTGGTCAACTTGTACCTAAGACAAGTTAGACTGCACTGGTACAACCTCTCGCTCTATTTTCCCGTTTTGACCTGTATTTTGGCCATAACTTCCCCATTTCTTATCCGATTTGAGTGGGATTCAAGTGGCTACGTAAAATGTGACTTCAACGAGAACCAAAATTAAAGAGAAGGCATTGCCAAATTCTGATCCTAAGTGGCCTAAAATTCACTCAAAGTGGGACCATGTGCAAGCCAAATTCCGTTCCAGCCTTGAACATAGAGAAGTCCGGATGTGGACGTAACTTGAGTTCCTATGTTCAATCGGGTGATTCCAGTTGGAATAGAACCCTAGCACCTTAACTTTAAAGGAGTATAAAGATCCAGTGTCAAATATTGAGACAAGGCACTGGAAAATAAATATTTCAAACTGTCCCCCGGTAAAATCGGTAAACCGACTAGTTGGCATGAAAATGTCATAACTTGAGTTTGGAAGATCCAATTGGAATGATTCACCCTCTCGAAAAAGTAAAGATGATTCATGTGAGGAACAAGAATATATGAAAGATATATGATCATGTTAAGGACTACCTAGACCAAAGAACGAACGAGCTGACGTCCGATTAAGGCTCAGACTCCCGATTAGTACCTCGTACTCCCGATTAGTGCTACGCACTCCCTGTCCCGATTAGTGCTAATGACACTCGCTCAGTACTGGCACTCGCTGGGTGCCACGCAGACCAAAGATCAGATCGCACCTTCGTACTTATCGCATCAAGGCCTACTCATTTCTTATAATTGGTCTAGCATCGACGCATATGATAAGACACTGAATAAAGAATAAGAGTAAGGATCCAACGATCTGACCGTCTCAGAGTACCTACGGTACCCCGTGATTCAATAAGTTCACAGGCACCACGGCACTTCAGATCCGACAAGTCCTATCTCCGAATAAGTTCCTATAGTACCTTACGTACTCCGTCTCCTGATATTATGTAGTACCTTCTACTCCCGCATCCGAATAAGTTATGTAGTACCTTCCTACTCCGCCTCCGATTAAGACCGAGTAACCACAGTACCTTGTATCCGACACTCTCGTAGCACCTACGTACCCCGCACCGAAAATGTTCCAGCGGGCACCTACGTACGGTATTTAATTGCTATGTTCTGTCTCTCGATTTAGTCCTCGTAGTACCTATGGGTACTCCGTGATTTCATCAAGTCTCCGTAGCACTTGCGTACCCCGCATCCGATGATCCGATGCTCTCAGAAAGTACCTACGCACTCTTTGCATTTGATTGTCCCGTAGCATCGTGGGTACCCGCATCCGATAACTCCTGCATCTGATAAGTTCCGTCCTGTATCCGACATTAAGCTCAGAGTACCTAATGGCACCGCATTGATTGCTATGTCCTGCCTCCTCGACAAGTCTCGCAAGACCTACGGGTACTCCCGCATTTCATCAAGCTCCGTAGCACCTGGGGCACTCCCGTATCCGACATCCGATAAGCTCGCAGCACCCACGCACTCAGATTTGATTAAGTCAGAGTACCCACGGGTACTCCCGCATCTCGATAACCCCAGATCCGATAAGTTCCGGCCCCTCAGATCCGATTAAGTCTCACAGTACCTAATGGTACTCCCCGTATTGATTGGGTTATGTCCCGCCGATTAAGTTTCTCAGAGTACCTATGGGTACTCCCGTATTTCATCAAGTTCTGAGTACCTAGGGGTACTCCTGTATCTGATGATCCGATAAGTTTCATAGTACCTACGGGTACTCTGTAGATGGATGTCTGTAGGTACCTACGTACTCCCGTATCCGATAACTCCCGTATCCGATAAGTTCCGTCCGTATCCGACAGTTCAGAGTACCCAATGGTACCCTCGTATTGGATTAAGTTATGTCCGCTCGATTAAGTTCTCAGTACCTATGGGTACTCTCAGATTTCATCAAGTTCTGTAGTACCTAGGGGTACCAGATCTGATGATCCGATAAGTTTTGTAGTACCTAATTTGGCATTCTTGTATTTGATTGGTTCAGAGTACCTACGCGTATCTCGATCATAACTCTCAGATCCGAGTAAGTTCTCAGCCCCGTATCTGATTAAGCTCCATAGTACCTACGGGTACTCTTGTATTTGATTAAGTTCTGTAGTACCTACGGGTACTCTTGTATCAGTAAATAAGTACAAGTTCTCGTAGTACATACGAGTACTCTCGTATCCGTAAGATAAGTATAAGTCCAAAGGGTAACTACGAGTACCTTCGTATAAGGAATCTGTTCTGGTAAGACCACGGGTACTTTTGTATCAGTAAATGTTCTGTAGTAATTTACGTACTTCAGATCCGAACATATATATAAGTTCCGTGAGAACCAAGATAAGTTCCAGAAGACCGCATAAGTTCCGTAAGACAAGTATGTGCTCCGAAATACCAGTATACGTTCCGTAATCTCTGTGGTACCTACGGGTACCTCCGAATAAGTTAAACTCCGTAGCATAAGCATAAGTTCTGTAACTCCTACGGGAGTCCCGTATGAACATAAGCCTGTGATAAGCTTAAGTGCTTATATAAGTCCATAATATGAATTCATGAAATTTCTGATATTTGTTATGGTTATACACTTATTATAATTGTGTATATGCATGTGTTTCTGTATAAGAAATGTTTCCCACTAAGCGTAAAGCTTAGCACGGGTTTTTAATCCGTGTAGGTACAGGAGAAGACATCTGAAGACCTCCGCATACAAATAAGCCAATACTTGTAAGGGTTCATTACATGTGGTTCAGACTGATTTGTAATGTAAAAGTTCGCTTTGTATATGTAAATGGGACTCGCTTATATGTGTTCAGATTTTTTGATGGAGACCACTCGGGTGATCGTTCTTTTGATTTATATATATTATTTTGATTGTTATAAGATGTGGGCCATACCCACAGTGCGCCTCGCTTTTTAAAAAAAAAAAAAAAAAATCATCAGGTAAAGAGTCCCAGTTCTGAGTCTCGCAACCCAAACTCGGTTCGGATCCGCCATTTGGGTCGGACCGGGAATCGGGGTGTGACAATGATGCTATGGATGAACACACCATAGTCCTTCATTTGAGGGAGTTGTTTGATTAGCAAGTAAGATCCGAAAGGTTTGAGGTCTCTAAGCTACTCTTCTGCTCTACATAACTATGTATACTATTAATGTAGTATGCATTGAAGATGCTTAGGTATATTGAAAGGCTAGGATAGTTAGGATTCGTGATGAACCATGAGTTAAGTCTAGACTTAATTCTTATTGGTTTGTCATATATTTTTGCACAGTTTTTGCTTAACTATAAGATGAACAACATAGAATCCTCTATTCCCGAGCTTATCAATATGCTCAAGACAATTGAACCTTCTTTGAAGAAGAAGGGTAAAGTTGTGATGCTTGTGGAGCCTTCTAGTTCTAAGAAGAGTTCTAAGAATAAGAAAAATAAGAAACCCACAAAGCAAAGGGAGGTGTGGCAAAAAAAAGGCCAAAGAGACAGCCCCAAAAGGGACTTGCTTCCATTGTGGCAAGAGTGGCCACTGGAGGAGGAAATGCAAGGCCTATTTGGAGTCCTTGAAGAAGAAGGCATCAGATACCCCATCTACTTCAAGTATGTTTGTCATTGAGGTTAATATTGTTTCTCATGATAACCTATGGGTATTGGATACCGGTTGTCGCTCACACATATGTACTAATATGCAGGATCTAAGGAATAGTAGGAAACTCAACAAGGGAGAGTTGGACCTATGCGTGGGGAATGGAACAAGAGTTGTTGCATCAGTAGTAGGGATTTAAGTTTTAACACTCCCTAGAGGACTTATATTACTTTCGGATGATTGCTTTTATGTTCTAGTTTTGAAAAAGAACATTATTTCTATTTCTTGTTTGAACAGAAAAGGTTTTCATTTAACATTTAGTAACAATAGTTGTTCTATTATGTTGAATGCTTTTTTTCATGCTGTCGGTACATCATATAATGATATTTACATATTAGATATGTCTACTCCAATCTTAATTGTCCATGACAATAAAAGGCAAAGACAAGATAATTTGAAGTCATCATATTTATGGCATTGTCGCCTTAGCCATATAAGTGAGAGGTACATGTCTAAGCTACATATAGATGGAAGCCTAGGGTCATTTGATTATGAATCATATAACATATGTGAATCTTGTTTATTAGACAAGGTGACGATGCTACCCTTTAAGGGAAAAGGTGAACGTGCTAGTGGGCCATTGGACCTAATACATACATTTGTATGTGGTCTAATGTCCACACATGCCAGAGGTGGTTTCATCTACTCCATTACCTTTATTGATGATTATTCACATTATGGGCACTTGTATCTAGTGAGATACAAATTTGAAGCCTTTGAAAAGTTCAAAGAATTCATAAATGAAGCGGAGAAACAACTTAGGAGAAATATTAAAACACTTAGATCATATCAAGGTGGTGGATACTTAAGCCAATAATTTTTGGATAATCTTGTGGATAATGGGATACTATCCCATTAGACTCCACCTTACACACCAACACAAATGGTGTATTGAAAGCGAGAAATCGAACTCCACAACATGGTGATGTTTATGGTAAGCGCGATCTACTCAAATCCTTCAAGGTTATGTAATTAGAGACTATTGTCTATATCCTAAACATAGTCACATCAAAGTCAATTGATGTTACTCCATATGAGATATAGACTAACAAGAAACCCTATTTTTCTCACCTTAAAGTATGGGTTGTCCTACTTATGAAGCGAATTATGTTAGACAAGCTCGTAGTTAATCTATCAAGTGTCAATTTGTAGGATATCCTAAGGAAACAATTGGATATTAGTTCCACGGCTCTTAGGAACAAAAGGTGTTTGTTTCAAAGCACGTTATTTTCTTAGAGAGAGAGTTTCTTCTAAGAGACAATGAGAGCAAAGTTGAACTTGAGGAAGCTCAAAGTGCTCAAATAGATGCAGATCAAGTACTTGAACTTGAGGCTGTTATTCATAGAGATGAAGTAGCAACTGATCCTTCTAAAGCACAAGCGCTTCGTAGATCGAGTAGGATACACATTGTTCCTGAGAGATATGGATTTCTCATAAGTGAACAAGGACGTATTACTAATAGAGGATGATGAGCCTACTACCTATGAAGAATTTCTGAATAGTTCAGAATCTGACAAATGGTTGATAGTCATGAAGTCAAAAATGGATTCCATGTATGAGAACCAAGTGTGGACTTTGGTTGACTATTGGGCATTTTCTACACGCTCAAATTCTCCGTAAGTATATGGATTGCACAAGTAATAAAGTGGACTTAATGAAGTCTAGGATGTCGAACCTACAGGGAACTAGCCATTGATTACTGACCTAATCAAATCATAATGTTGTTTGCATTACCGAAAATGATGATTTGATAAATTGATCTATTTAAACTAAGAAGATTGGTTTGCTTAACTATGTGAATACAAACTAGGGTTTCCGAATTCACCTAGGATGATCCCTTTATTTCAGATTTGTGATGAAATCTTAAAGCATATATTCATATTTTGGAGATAAATTAGCTTAACCTGTTATTGGTCTCTCTCGAGTGCCAATAACCTATCCTTAAGGCCCGGCTATCACTTCTCAACCTCAAGCCCTAGGTCTCCTGAAGCATTATGTGCAGCTAACCTTCTCGATCACACGTGAGCCATAGGAATCTCTTGCCTATGGTGTGACGTCCCAAAACCCAGGGGCCCCGTTGACCAACCGTCAACTCGTGGAAATACTACCTTAGGTAATCGTATACCTAAGCTTTGATACCAAACTGGTATCAAATACATGTGAATACCGAGTAACTCGATACGTCCCATTTACCGGGATCCATTTCTCCATATTTAATTTAAAAATATCTGAAATAACATTTAAAACAGTCTATAAGAGTTTGATCATGACTCTCTTACCATTATTACATACCAGAACTAGATTGTTCCTAAGTTTTTACAAAAAGATTTATCAAAGCCATATGTTAGCCTTCTTCACGATTGCAGCCTTGAGTGAGCGTCGTCCACCGGTGTAGACCCTGTACCTAAAATGTTTTCCCATAAAGGGTGGGCCATACCCACTAGAGAATATTTCCTATAGAGGCTACTCCCCACCTAAGTGCACATGCAATGATCATGTTCCACACATTCACATTCACATTCCAAGTAAAAACATGCAATTTCTACAATAGAATCCTACATGTCATGCCATGAAATGAGATGAGACTCAATCATGTATCATGCCCCGAGTCCTTACTGACTCCCATCACACAATGCCAAAGCCCATGTGTGATAAAATCTATCATTTATGGATTACATCCAATGATCATTTTACAAAACAAAGTCATTTGTTTTCAAACCAAAAGCTTTTTGGATGTTACACATCAATGATCATTTATATACAAAACTCATATGTCTTTTGTGGGCAGTGATTTTTCGATGTCGTACTGTAGTCTCCGCACATCTAAACACTTTCATGAGCTTTCATCGCTGAAATTATGTCTAAGCACAAATACTGGTTCTTTAACCCGAGGGGGTATCTATCCCTGCTTACTATTACCCGACACAAGTTTTCTTTACCACTTTATTCAACCATGTGACTCTATTAGACTTCGTCCAACTTGACCGAGCCCACCCAATCAATCACCAAAAGCAGTGTTGATTTTCAACCATGTACTCACACCCATTCAATGCGATGTCCCTGTGCATATGCAATGCAATGCACCATTGCATGTTATATCATGCCACATGTATATTGAATGCCACATGGACAACATAATCCACACCACTCACTAGGCGTCATGGACAATCACATCACTTGCATATGACTTTTATACTACATTTCATTCATGTAAATATATTAGGCACGCATATATCAACATCAACATACAACATATCATTCTATGTTCAAGCAATGACACACACACAATCAAGTCATGTAATGGCCATTTGCAAATATAGAAACTCATCACATGTCAATACATTAGAACACACATATTGACATCCAAACATGTCACCTCTAGTCAAGTAATACACTCAAACAAGCCAGGTAAATGGTCTCGAAGCAAGCCACAAAGAATCACAAACCTGCCATGAAATCGAATTCCCAAACATGCACACCACAGTTCACATAGTCACAAATTATTCCAGGCGTAGCCCAGCTTTCCTAGGCGGCGGTTCACCCAGCGAGCAAAGCCTTCCCAAAGTGACAAGAAACTCCCATTTCCTGTCCTTGGGCTCACCTAGTCGTACATTCCCTCGCCTAGACGAACACACCTTTCTTCTTGGGGAAGCCTCATGTCCTCGCCTAGGCAAAGGACGCCCAACAGGAACTCAAACATCTGACCATTCCCAACCACAAAATGGAAAATGAACCAAGAAGAATTCCTACCTCGAGCATAAGAGACCCTGTAGCTTCCTACGGACACTTCCTAAACCAGAACCTTTGATTTCCCGAACTCCTAATTTGGATCTTCGGCGAAATCCCACATTTTCAGTACCTACGCATAGCCCTCGTTGATGCAATGAACTTTCGTTCTTGGCCCAACGAACTTCGATCGACGGAACTCCGTAGATTTTGGAAGGAAGCTCTTGGCTCTCCTCTTTCTCTCTCTTTCTCTCTTGTTTGAACATAGTAGACAAATATGATTTTTTCCCTAAGTCCCCTTTTGTTCTAACTTGAGTTTAAGTTAAGGGAGTGGCTCACGTCGTGCCATGTGTCCAACCATGCTCGGGTCTGTCTCTACCCCGAAGCAATTTATTTCATCTCAGTTCAAGTCCACATTATTTTCTATGAACTTAACTCAAATTATTGCCTAACTTCCAAGATTTTCGTAAGAATCTCGTCCTTGGGAATTGGACACCCGTCACCCCGAAAAACACGAAATTCTGACTATCACGGAATTTGACGAAATTTGTATGGGTAACTAGATTTACGGGACGAAACCAACAGTGAGGTTCGTTTCATCATCCGAGATCTAAAAAATTTCCAAGTTTTCAACCTATATTATAGAGGAAAATTACCGTTTTGTCTTTTCGAAAAAAAAAAAATTTAATTCTTTCAAGTTTTACATCTCCCACCTTAAAATAATCATCCCAAATACCCACACAACACATACAATCACATGCATATGCAATAGTCATTTAATATCAATGACTAAAAACATACCTTCTTCTTCAAACAAGAAGGGATAGTTGGCACGCATAGTGTCTTCGCGTTCCCATGTTGCCTCCTCTACTCCATAGTGCTACCATAAACACCTCATTAGACTTCACGCCTTGCCTTTCATAAGACCCGATCCTGCCATCCACAGATACATACCGGCCCTCCCTCGAAGGTTCCATCCATATCAACCACAAGCTCGCCTAATCCACTACATGAATCTGATCTGAGTGTACTGGCTACGGAAACATGGAATACCATACATGAACACTAGATAAACTTCAAGGCGCTTAAAGCTAACCTCGTAACATCCACTCTACCCTCCTCAAGTAACTCAAGGGCCTAATATATCTCGACAGGCTTTCCTCACTCATCAACTGATCACTCCTCTTAGGCATTACCTTCAAAAGTCATGATCTCCCACCTCAAACTCCAAAGGTCGCCGCCGTCTGTCGACGTAGCTCTTCCGCCGACTCTGAGTCATGAGAAGACGCTTCCGTATCAAATCCACCTTCTTAGAGGTGTCTCTAACCAATTCCGAACCCATGATGGTTCTCTCTCCCACCTTTGTCCAATAAACCGGAGATCGACATGGCCTCCCATATAATGCCTCATAAGGTGTCATCTGTATGCTCGCCTGAAAATGATTGTTGTAGGCGAATTCCACCAAGGGTAAATGTTCTTCCCAACTACCCTTGAGATCGAGGATGCATGCCCGTAGCATGTCCTCTAACGTTTAGATGGTCCTCTCTGGCTGACCGTCCATCTGGGGGTGAAAAGTTATGCTCATCATCAACCATGTCCTCATAACTCGCTATAAACTCCTCCAGAAATGAGCCATAAACCTAGGATCCCAATTCGATACAATGGACACTGGTACTCCATGTAACAAGACAATCTCCTGTGCCTACAACCTGCAAAATTCCTTTAGAGTGAAGGTCATTCGCACAGCTCGAAAGTGTGCCGACTTTGTAAGCCGATCCACTATGACCCACACAGCGTCATGCCCTCGTGATGTCCATGGAAAGTGAGTCACAAAGTCCATCATGACGTGTTCCCACTTCCACTACCCATCCCAATGGCCTTTCTAACTCGCCACTGCCTCTCGTGCCTCAACCCACCGCTTTAACATGTGAGACATCGTCGAACGAAATCTCCAACGTGTTTCTTCATCCCACTCAGCACACCGGTGACGCGAGGATCATATACATTTTCGCCACCCGATTTACGTGAAAATGAGAGCAATGGAACTCCCAAAGGATCTCCTCTCTCATAACTTCTTACTGGGGAACTACAACCCATCCCCTATACCGAAGACTACCATCTGTGTGCATGGCCCAGCCTACGTCACCTATACCCATCTGTACCCAGTCCCTGATGGACAATATCTCTATGTCCCGTCCTTAGGATTCAATCACTCTGCTCAATAGGGAAGGCGTAGCCATTAAACTCCCCAAGGTACCCTGAGCCTGATCACTGTACTGCAATCCGAACTATCCCACAATCTCTATCATCTGCCACTCCCGAGAAGCTATACTAGCTAATACTCCCCGTGACTTTCTGCTGAGTGCATCAACCACCACATTTGCCTTACCAGGATGGTAATGTAAAGCAAAATCATAATCATCCAGATACTTCATCCACCTGCGTTGGCTCATGTTGAGGTCCCGTTGTGTAAAAATGTACTTCAGACTCTTGTGGTCCGAAAATACCTCGAAATGTTCATCGTATAGATAGTGGCGCCAAACCTTTGGGGCAAAGACAATGGTTGTCTACTCCATGTCATGTATAGGGTAACTCTGCTCGTGGTTCTTTAACTGCCGAGAACCATAACCCACCACCCTCCCGGATTGCATCAAAACACATCCTAGTCCATCCTTGGAGGCATCACAATACACTATGTACCTTTGTCCCCTCTTTAGGAGCTAAAGTAAGCCTTCTCTTCAATTCCTGGAATGCCCTCTCACATAAGTCATTCCACTAAACCCGACTCCAGGTCAATCGGGAAAAGTTCTCAATGAACCTCCTATAGTACCTTGTCAATCCTAAGAAATTGCATATCTCAAATACTGACTTCGATCTCTCCCAACTCATAATTGCCTCAACCTTCTCTAAGTCCACGAATACCCCCGAAGCCGATACCATGTGCCCCAAGAATCTCACCTTAGTAAGCCAAACTTCACACTTGCTGAATTTGGCATACAACTAATGTTCTCTCAAGGTCTGAAGAACGATTTTCAAGTGACCCTCATGATCCTCCTCAGACTTGGAGTATATCAAGAGGTTGTCCACGAAAACCACAATGAACCGATCTAGGTAAGGCTGGAACATCCTATGCATAAGATCCATGAATGCCGCTGGGGCATTCGTCAATCTGAACGGCATCACTGTGAACTCGAAATGCCCATATCGTGTTCTAAACGCTGTCTTAGGGATATCTGCCTCCCTAACTCTCAACTAATGATAACCAGTGCGAAGATTTACCTTAGAGTAAACCCGCGCCCCTCTCAACTGATCAAATAAATCATCAATCCTTCAAGAACGGGTACTCATGCCTGATAGGTGAGTCCTATTTAATCGCTGTATAGTCTATACATAGTCAAAAGGTCTTCTGTCTTTCTTCTTGAAAATGTAATCGAGAGCCCCAAGGTGAAGTGCCTTGCCTAATAAACACCGTCCAATAGTTCCTGTACAATCGAACCTTTAGCCTCTACAACCCAAGAAGCGCCATTCTATGCAAAGTCACAAAAGTAGGCGATGTACCAGGGTGCAACTCAATAGTGAAGTCTACAACCTTATAAGGAGGTAATTCTAGTCGTTCATCCTGAAAAATATCCTCATACTCACAAACCACCCAAGGTAGACCCAACTCTTATCTCACCTCGTCCTCAAGGTAAGGCTTGCCAGCCAACTCACCAACTGCCCATGCCACCTAGAGTCTTACACAGCTCTGGGTAAAGCGTCATGCTTATCCCCCTGAAACATAACACAAACATTATCCTATGTGTAGGCAGTAACCTTCCCACGATCACAATCAACAGTCAATGGCAGGTTGCCAACTGAAATTCATCCTGTTGAGACATCAAACTCCGACATGTCTATGGCCCTAAGGTCCATAGTGAGCAGAAAACCTAAGATCTCTAACTCACAATCCCAACATATCTAATCAACACTCACCCTAGTCCCTAGGGGAGAACTCACATGTAATGACTCTTCCAAGGTTTCAACCTCTAAGCCCAAATCTTGCACACGTGATGCAGTAATGAATGAGTAAGATGCACAAGAATCAAATAATACTCTTGCCCATAAGCCGAAAGAAAGAGAAAAGTACTGAACCGACCGGGATGGTGTTTCGGGCCGAGGTGTAATGGCGTAGGCACGCCCTTGGGTCCCCAAAGTCCCAGCCTGTGAGCCTTACCCTCAACCTTGAGCCCGACCCATGCCCCGGCCCACGTGGGCATGTCTCATACAGTAAAGCCAGGCAAAGACCCTAGGATTGATACGGTTCCCCGGCTCCATGATTTCAGGTAAGAAGGAACAAACTGGGTCTGTGCATGTCCCACTGATGACTGGGACTATGGTGTCCCATAGCCCTAGGATCCCTGCCTATGAGGACAATCCCGTCTCATGTGCCCAAGCTGGTGGAAATGGAAAAATGTCCTCTGCCCTAACTGGCTAGTAGCCTTGAAGTATCTCCCATCTTGGGATGACTGATCTTAGCCTTGGCCCTGGTAGCCGCGACCCTGTCCCTAAAACCCTCACGGAGTAGAAGTCCTCTACTCCTTTCCCGAGATAGAAGAAGAGAGTTAACTCTCCTTCTTCTTATTACTAGCACTAGCATCTCGGATGCTCCGTGCATCATCCACTTCCCTCTCTATGGTCATAGTTATCTTAACCATCGAGCCTAAATCTTGCAAGAGGAGTCCCATAATTTTACCCCGGATGGATAATTTCAAACCATCCTCAAATTTCCTCACTTTGGCCATGTCCATGGCCACATAATCATTCGTGAAATGTGCTAATTCAGTGAACTTAGCCACGTATTCGGGCACCGTCATCGTTCCTTGTTTCAGTTCTAGAAACTCCCAAGCATTTGCATGTCGTGCAGATGCCGAGAAATACTTGCATATGAAGAGTTCATGAAACTCTTTCCATGTCATCACCTCCAAGTTCCTTGAGGCTTTCACCCAATCCCACCATACTTGGGATTCACCCTCTAGCTGGAATGCGGCTAGCTTTACCTTAATGGCATTGGAGGTGACCTCCATAGCCTCCAATATCTTTCCGACTTGTCGGAACCAATGATCAGCCATCATCGGGTCCCCTCCTCCCTTGAAGGTTGGAGAATGGTGTGCCTTAAATCTCTGGAGGTTACTTGACCCTCCCTACCCAAAGTTGCACTGAAGCTCTGCGTAATAGTGGCAGCCTACACTCGCTTGTGCACAAGAGTAATCGCAGCACTGGCCAGCCTCCATGAAGGCTTATTGGTCAAAGGTTAGCAATGGCTAGTTGTTGCCGCTTCCACCACCTCTACGTCCTCTTCCTCGACTTGCCATAAATAGCAAATTGAGATTCCTTTTGTTGTCTAACTAGTAGTGCATGTGACAACTACTAATAGACATCAACACCCTAAACTATTCTTGTTCATTTACTTTTTTCAAACCCTTAAGGTTATGTTTTCTAACCCTAGTGTTCCTCTTTCCCTATGTACAACCATGTATATAATTCACACAACACAAAGCAATCAGTCATGTAACATAAACATGAAACACACAATGTATGCAATGGTCTAAACCCATGCCCATCAAGCCCTAGGTAATCACTTACCTATGCTCTGATACAAGCTGTGACATCAGAACACAATGAATCTAATGACCTAGACCCATATCCATGAAGCCCTAGGTAAGCCGTATACCTAGTATCTGATACCAATCTGTGACGCCCCTTGACCAACCGTCAACCCATGGAATACTATCTTAGGTAATCATATACCTAAGCTTTGATACCAAACTGGTATCAAATACCTGTGGATACCGAGTAACTCGATACCACCTCGATATGTCCCATTTACCGAGATCCATTTATCCATATTTAAGTTTAAAATATGCGAAATTACATTTAAAACAACTGTAAGAGTTCGATCACGACTCTCTTACCATTATTACATTAAATCTGAATCCAGATTGTTCCTAAGGTTTTACAAAAGACGACGTAGCTACATGTTGGCCTTCTTCACAATTGTGGCCTCGAGTGAGCGCCGTCCACCGGTGTACACCCTGCACCTGAAATGTTTTCCCATAAAGGGTGAGCCACGCCTAGTAGAGAATATTTCCTACAAAGGCTACTCCTCACCTAAGTGCACATGCAATGGTCATGTTCCAAACATTCACATTCACATTCCAAGTAAAAACATGCAATTTCTACTATGGAATCCTACATGTCATGCCATGAAATGAGATGAGACTCAAGCATGTATCATGCCTCGAGCCCTTACCGACTCCCATCACATAATGTCAAAGCCCATGCGTGATAAAATCCATCATTTCTGGATTATATCTAATGATCATTTTACAAAAAAATTCATTTGTTTTCAAACCAAAAGCTTTTTGGATGTTACACCGCAATGATCATTTATATACAAAACTCGTGTGTCTTTTGTGGGAAGCAAATTTTTGATGTCGCACCTCAGGCTTAGCACACCTAAACACTTTCACGGGCTTTCACCACTGGAATTATGTCTAACCACAAATTCCGGGTCTTTCACCCGATGGGGTATCTATCTCTGCTTGCTATTACTCGACATAAGTTTTATTTACCACTTTATTCAACCGTGCGACTCTATTGGACTTCGTCCCATTTTACCAAGCCCACCCAATCAATCACCAAACGTAGTGTTGATTTTCAACCATCCACTCACACCCATTCAATGCGATGTCCCCGTGCATATGCAACGCAATGCACCATTGCATGTTATATCATGCCACAAGTATAATGAATGCTACACGGACAACATAATCCACACCACTCACCGAGTGTCATGGACAATCACATCACCTGCATATGACTTCCATACTACTTTTCATTCATGTCAATATATTAGGCACGCATATATCAACATCAACATACAACATGCCATTCTATGTTCAAGCAATGACACACACATAATCAAGCCATGTAATGGCCATTTGCACATATAGAAACTCATCACATGTCAATACATTAGAACACACATATTAACACCCAAACATGTCACTCATAGT
This sequence comes from Tetrastigma voinierianum, assembly GCA_016808115.1. NCBI lineage: Eukaryota > Viridiplantae > Streptophyta > Magnoliopsida > Vitales > Vitaceae > Tetrastigma > Tetrastigma voinierianum. Next base: position 415,939 of record JAEQBH010001769.1, read on the forward strand.
CAAGCAATGACACTCTCAAACAAGTCATACAATGGCCTAAAGCAAGCCACAAACAATCACAAACCGGGCCACGAAACCGACCCAAAATGTCATAAACACATGTGACGCCCCAAAACCCGGGGATTTGTTAATCAACCGTCAACCCGCGAAAACTTGTGAATGTCGGGTAACCCGATACCACACTGTTGTGTCCCTTTTACCGAGACCCATAATTTAACAAAAATCAAACAAAGTCTCCTTTGTACGAGGAGCTCTACCAAAAATACAACTTGTAGGATATACAATAACTTGACCCATCCAGGGCCCAATATAACACAATGACCGCACAAGGTCCATTTATGAGTAAAAGTGGCCCAACCGAGCCCATTTATCCATACTTGTTTAAAACATACAAAATTATTTTTAAAACAGTCCCATAAGAATTTAATTACAATTTTTTTTACACAAAATACAAGCTAGAACTAGTTTGTTCCAAGCATCTTTACAAATGAATGCAAAGCCACAACTGCTTTCTTCACAACTACGACCTCAATCGACAAATGTGCACGGTGCAACTCCCTATAATTAAATGAAGGGTCCCATAAAGTGGTGAGCCTACACCCAATGTAGCATCTCCTACGTAGTTACTCCCCACCTAAGTGTACATGCAATGGTCATGGTCACAATTCACATTCACATTCCAAGTAAAAACATGCAATTTCTACTATGGAATCCTACATGCCATGAAATGAGATGAGACTCAATCATGTATCATGCTCTCGAGTCCTTACCGACTTCCTCTTACCCGAGCCCTTACCAACTCCTACCACACCATGCGATGTCAAAGTGTGATAAAACCCATCATTTGTGGATTACATCTAATGATCATTTTACAACAAAATTCATTTGTTTTTCAAACCAAAAGCTTTTTGGATGTTACACCTCAATTACCGACTTCCTCTTACCTGAGCCCTTACCGACTCCTACCACACCATGCGATGTCAAAGTGTGATTAAACCCATCATTTGTGGATTATATCTAATGATCATTTTACAACAAAATTCATTTGTTTTTCAAACCAAAAGCTTTTTGGATGTTACACCTCAATTACCGACTTCCTCTTACCTGAGCCCTTACCGACTCCTACCACACCATGCGATGTCAAAGTGTGATTAAACCCATCATTTGTGGATTATATCTAATGATCATTTTACAACAAAATTCATTTGTTTTTCAAACCAAAAGCTTTTTGGATGTTACACCTCAATGATCATTTATATTCAAAATCATGTGTCTTTTTGTGGGTAACGAATTTTTGGGGTCTCACCACAGGCTTTGCAAGCCCTCCTACACTTTCATGAGCTTTCACGTTGGACACATATGTATAACAAAAAATAACGAGGCTTTCATTCAAGGGGGTATCTATCCCTACTTGCTATTACCTGACACATATTTTCATTTTCATGTATACAACCATGCGACCCTATTGGACGTTGTCCCACTATACCAAGCCCACCCAATCAAACCCCAAACACAGTGTTGATTACAACCATGCACTTACACTCATTTCATGCGATGTCCCCGTGCATATGCAATGTGATGTGCCATTTCATGCCAATACATGTCACATATATGATGAATGCTATATGAGCAATTTAATCATGCATTTTCCATGTATCATGGACAACTATATCAAACATGCATATAATCTCCACAAAATTTCATTCATGTCAATTCATCATACGCGCATATATCAACATCACAATCAAATCATTACTTAGTCAAGTAATGATGCACTTTATCCTCTAGGGCTAAATTAAAGACATAGCATGTCCAATAAAATAGCTTCCAACATACCACAATGGCTATGTCTACACACAATAATTCATCACAATGTCAATACATTAAACACATATATTAACCTCCAATCAATTACCACCAAGCACAAACATTCAACTCACACAATGACAACTTGATCCTCAAGACCAGCAAGTGCATGAGATGCCTACAAACATTCCATTCACAATAAGCCATAATAGACCTCAGAATATATTTCCGAACTCGTTCAAAACTAGTCCTCTAACAATCCCAAAACTGACACAAACCACTCGTAAACAAATTCTAAGTTGTAATACCTGAAATGGACCATAACTTGAGTTGTACAGATCCATTTTTGGTGATTCAAAAGCCTACATAAATTTTACAAATGCAGCTATAATTTCCATGGAGAACACTAGTCCAAATTCCCTCTTTTTCCCAATAGGAAATCAGTCCCAAAATTTGGACACAAACAATCAATAGCCCAAGCTATGACAATTCCGGAAATGAAATGGACCATAACTTGAGCTATATAGGCCCAATTTGGGTGATTAAAAATCCTAACATCAATTTCACAACTTCAGCTACAATTGTCATGAAGGACACTAGTCCAAGTTTCCTCTTTTTCCCAACCGAAAAATCATTCCCAAAACTGACACAAATAGTTAACAACCTAAGCCGCATAATCTTAAATTAAATGGACCATAACTTGAGCTATAGAGGTCCAATTTGAGTGATTCAAAATCCTAACATCAGGTTTACAACTTCAGCTACAATTGTCATGAAGGACGCTAGTCCAAGTTCCCTCTTTTTCTTAACCGAAATTCAGTCCCAAAACCTGGGCACAAACAGTCAACAGCCTAAGCTGTGACAATTCTAGAAATTAAATGGACTATAACTTGATCTATAGAGGTCCAATTTAGGTAATTCAAAAGCCTAACCTCAAGTTCACAATTGCAGCTACAATTTACAAGAAGAACACTAGTCCAAATTCCTTCTTTTTCTAATCGAAAATAAGCCCTAAAACCGTGCATATGCAGCATTCCCACAGCCCCTGTTTTTTTTTTTTTGTCAAACAACCCCAAAGGCAAAACACAAACCAAACAACCCTTAGGGCAGAAAACCCAACCAAACAAGCTCTTAGGGTGGAAAACACAACCAAACAGCCCTTAGGGTGGAAAACACAACCAAACAACCCTTATGGTGGAAAATAAACCAAAGTAGGAAGAATCTTTACCTCTTTGAGCGTAGAAGAAAGTCTAGGAAGTCCTGTGGACACTTCCTAAACCCGAAACCTTTGATTTCCCAAACTCCTCGCTGAACTTCACAAATCCCGCTTTCGCACTACACGTGTACTCTGCCTAGTATAGATGAACTTTTGTTCTGGCCCGACGACTTCGAATCGACGTAACTCTATGCATCGAAGAGAGAAGTTTGAACTTCTTTTCAATACACAATTGCGGCAATTTACCATTTTGCCATTTTTCGGAAAAATTCAAATTTACACGGGTTTTACAACACTAGCCTCACATAGTCACAGACTTTCTAGGGCGTAGTTTCATTTTCGCCTAGGCGAGCAAAAGCCCTTCAGTGGACCAAAAACTCCACTTCCCATCCCTCAGCTCACCTAGCGCATTCCTGTCAGCAAACCCCCTTCGCCTAAGGCATCTCTTCGCCTGGGCGAACACACCTTTCGCCTAGACGAACACCCCTTTCTTCTTGGGGAAGCCTCATGTCCTCGCCTAGGCGAAGGACGCCCGACAGGAACTCCAACATCCGACCATTTCTATCCCAAAAATGGAAAATAAATCCAAGTAGAAAAGCACTACCTTCTTTGAGAGCGCAGGTTAAACCGCTGACACTTCCTAAACCCGAAACCTTTGATTTCTTGAACTCCTTGTTTGGATCTTCGGAGAATCCCATTCAATACCACTGTAGCCCCTCGCCGATGCGATGAATTTGCCTGCCTGAACACGACCTCGACCGACGTAACTCCGTGATCTTGTGAATAAGCTCTAATTTTCTCTTCTCTCTCCTTCTCTCTCGTTTGAACACAATAGAAAATTGTGATTTTTTTGCCCTAAGTCCCCTTCTGTTCTAACTTAAGTTTAAGTTAAGGGAGTGACACACGTCGTGCCCCGAGTCCAACCTTGCCCGGGTTACCCCTAAGCAACTTATTTCATCTCAGTTCAAGTCCACATTATTTTCTATAAACTTAACTTAAGTTATTTCTTAACTTTCAAGATTTTCGTAAAAATCTCAACTTTAAGAGTCACTAGACACTCACAATTTAAAAACGCGAACGCCGACTATCTCAAATTCAATAATACATCTCAGAACTGGGGATTTCATGGCACGAATCCAACGCATGGCGCTCGCTTCGGCCATCCGAGATCTAGAAAATTTTCAAGTTTTCAACTTGTACTATAACGATAAATTACCGTTTTACCATTTTTTAAAAAAAATTGATTTTTCTTGGGTTTTACATATGATCATCACATGATTTAACAGTCTCAAACCCATCTCCTCGTCTCCTCTCAATCTCAAGTTTAATGCGAAAACATGCAAAATGGTGATCAAGCATTTGCAAGCATTAAGAGGAGGGTGAAAAACATCAAAATGTGTAAACTATATGCTGAAAGATTACATCTTTCAAATCATAAATAAGGTTCATACCCCAGGCTACATCGTAGCATTAGAAAACTGAACAAAAACATAATGAAAATAAAAACTCAGCAAAGTCTAATAATGGAAGGCATCAAGAAGATGGTGATGCAACCTCGAGAATCTTTCTGTACAAGCTCGCGCAAAGGAACTCCAACCTCCAGCCGTCAACAACCTATAGGCCTCAGACCAAGGTCAATTCTGTAATACGGTAATTCGAATAGGGGCAATTTCGTCCCTACGCAAAAACTAATATACTATCCTGTAGTTGTTGCACCCATTTACGCCAATCCATTTCTCTCTACACCCTTGCAGACTTACTTAAAACATGCGCTCTCACACCCTTTGCAGCATTTCGACGAAAACATGCGCCAGACAAAGGAGCATGCCAGACGAGTAAAAATGTGTAAATAGGATTTCATCCCTGAACCCTAAACCCTGGTTGCTTAATCATTCCCTCAAGCATTCCTCTTACAGCAGCTCAGCCAAAACGCGATGGTAAGCACCATACTTTCTCTTCACTCTCTCTACCTGCCGGATAATTAGACAAATTGTGATTATTGTTGGCATTGTTCGTGGCGATACCAGGCTTACAAGTACGTGTCGGAGCTATGGAGGAAGAAGCAACTGATGTGATGAGGTTCTGCAGAGGGTGAGGTGCTGGGAGTATCGCCAGCACCCCTTCAATCGTGCGCGTCACACGCCCCACTTCAACTCTGATATGTTTCGCTGTTTAGCTTACAAGGCCAAGCAGGTTATCATTGTTTTTCTTCCTTGACTACGAGATTATTTTATTTGAATTTGAAGTGATTGTCTTCTGTCTTGATTCTGTTCGTCTTTGTTCTCTGTTTGTGGTGCTTCAAATTGAATTGCTCATTTTGTTTTGATGCAATTTTATATGCAATCAATGATCGAAAATAGACCTTTTTTGAAAAAATGGTGGCCTTTTATGATGTGTTCATTGAAAACAATAAGCTTGTGAATGCAATACCTGTGTTTCGTGGGTGATGATTTTATGGTAGGTCTTTCTATAGGTATTATTTAATGATAAGTTCTAGTTGTTAGTGGCAGTTCTTCTGGAGTCGAGACTTGTATGCATCAGGGCTCTTCTGAATGCATTTTCTATTTTTTAAGTCAGGAAGCGTTTTGGTACAGCGAATGGAAGTTCAAAGAGAGTCAAAATAACAGAAATTATGAAATAACTTTTCAGGAACAAGAAAATAACCCCTTTAAAATATAACCAAATGGCTTTTACCATATTGCATGAGAATGATCGATCATTTTATTCACAGTGATTCACGGATGTTTTAAGTTTCATCAGTAAAGTTATCATTCTAAAAAATCCTTTACATTTCCAATGTGTTATAAGCATTGGAAATTTAATTGAACCATTAAGGATATTGTGTATGTTGGGTGGGGTAGCTCAGTTGGTCTAAGGCCTTGGGGTTTACCCTATGGTCTCACCAGTTTTGAGTGCCCCCTCAGGATCATTAGAGGTTTACTTGGCCATTAACTTCAAGGCCCATGGGATTAGTCGAGATGTGAGCAAGTTGGCCTGAAAAGCCACAGTTATCCCAAAAAAAAAAAAATATTGTGTATGTTGGATGGGTCAGTGATTGGTAGTCTTGTGTTTTGATCTGCACTTCATGTTACAGTAATTGTCAATAATATGCACTGTTAAAATATCAGATTTTAACATTTAAATAGATGAGTATTCATATACTATACCATGTTGCATGTATACCCTATATAAGAGGCATGAAGTGCAAATAAATGGATTGGCTGAACTTTCGTTATGGCACACAGCCTGTTTTCATTAAGAAATAATGGAGGCAAATAAATAAAAACTTTTGAATTTTGGTATGGCTGGCAACTTACAGGTGTAAAAGTTGAGAAGTACTTTGAGGGGTATTGGGGTTTCTATTGTCTGTTTTTGTCAAACAGGTTAGAAAGTAGAAATGCTCTGACTTTTTTGTTGATGCTTTTATGTGGAGACCTATGAAGAACAGCAGTTTTCTTTTCCCTTATCATTTCTTTCCTGTTTTATAAAGCAAAAGGTAACTTTTCAAAATGCAATAAAAGAACGGCTAAATTTTTTGTTCCTTATGATTCCGGAAACAAGAAAAGAACGGTTTGCATTTAATTTAGATAATAAAAGTAGAAGTTATATATCTGCTCAAAAAAAAAAAAGAATAGAAGTTATATAAGCAGTTTATGTATGATCTTTTAATTGATCATCAAATTAAACAAGTGATAGTGGAGTTTGGTGAAATATATAGAAAAATGGTGAAGAATTTATTTATGCTGGTACAACTGTAGTGGTTATATTGTGGTAACTAGTAAGTAGGTGTAGCTGTTGCAGGCTTACAGCAGCAGTTGTAGTCATTGTAGTGGTAATACTACTAGTGGCACAAATATTAGTAGTTGTCATATTCCTGTTACCTGTGAGTACTAATCTGTTACATTGGTAAGTTATTAATCCACTGCCCTGATTGTTATTATTTGATGATGGTCATGGCTATCAAATTTATTACTTTTACTACTTTCAGTCGTTAAAAAGTAGAAGTATGACTATCTATCTAATATCAATACCAATGCACTTCTTTGAGTTTCTGCTCATTTTTATCTGCTGGTGCTCTATATTTGGTCACTGCAATACTAATATTGCCATATTAATTAACAACCTTTTCAGGGTTATGTGATCTATCGTGTACGTGTAAGACGTGGTGGTAGGAAGAGACCAGTCCCAAAGGGTATTGTGTATGGTAAGCCTACAAACCAGGGTGTCACTCAGCTGAAATTTCAACGCAGCAAGCGTTCAGTTGCAGAGGAACGTGCTGGACGGAAGCTGGGTGGTCTCAAGGTTCTCAACTCTTATTGGATAAATGAGGTCTGTACAAAATTTGATGCACTTATTTCCTAATCATGTATCTCGGTTCTTCTTTTTGGGCACTTGTTAGCAATGATAGTTCTATTACATGATTATACCATTTAACTTTAGATTAGGGATGACAAGAGGGCGGGTTTGGGACGGGTTACCCCTATCCCATTCTTGTTCCCAATTATTGTATCGTATCCCAACCCTAGCTCAAACCCGTGTCGAGTCAGGGTTGATCTTTCCCATCCCCGTTAACAAAAAAATTCAACATTCCCGTTGCCACCCCAACTTGCCTCAAATAAACCAATAGAATACCAAACAACAAGCAACAAAATTTCCTACAAAAATCCAAAATTTGCTTATCGGCTAAACAACAAAATTGATATCAAAATTGTAAACATGATCAACAATCCTAAACCATCATCTAAAACCATAGTTACACGAGATTGAAAATTTATGAAAAAAAACAAGCAAATGAATCTGAAGAAGAAGCCATATTCGAACCATAGTTATCAAAGGCACGCCTGTTTGTGGTGAAGGTGGCATGCGTGTATATAAAAATGTGTGCAACCTTAAATACCGCAAGTGCACGGGCTGTACAAGTAGTAAGTGGACTAGAAAGTCCGGATGTCTATCCCATAGGGAAGGTAGGTCTAGACAAGACTAAATACCTCGGCTATTTGATCTTTTCACTATCTAAACTATCGATTCTTGATGAGAGTAAAATCAAACTACACTAAAACTAAACTAAAACAGGAAATTGGGTTATGTGGAGATTCCAAAGAAAAGAAGACTTTGAAGAATAAAACTCAAGGTAAATTACTAGGGTTGGTTACTTCGATTAATGCCTATGGTTTTTTTTTTTTTTTTTTTGATCGATAAAAAGCAAATTATATAGATAAATAAAAGAAACCTAAGGTATACTGGTTAGAACAAAAGGAAACCAAACACCTGACAGAGTAGAAAAACTAAATTTCAAAAAAAACCTACCTACTCCCTAACCATGTAAGAAGATCTAGAACATAATGTGTATTATCAACAGTATACATATTAGCCTAAGTCCACAAATTGGACACAAAGTTAGCTTTAATCCTTTGGGCGGAGGGGACCTTGTTCTCAAACACCACCTCTATTTCTCATACAGCCAAATATTTCAAAACAAAATAACTAGGTCATAACTGATTTTTTAATGTTTTTTACCCACAGCAGCACCTTGCCAAGCTAGAAGTGTGTAAAGGACCGATTGCGGGAAGGCCCAACTAATCCCGACAATTGACAAAAAAAGATCCCACAACATTTTAGCGATTTTGCAATGAATCGGTAGATGGTCTATGATCTCCTCTTCCTCTTCGCACATAAAACATTTGTTTGCGAATGTCATACCACGGCGTTTAAGTTGGTCCAAAGTGAGCACTTTACCCCAAGCAGCTTCCCAAGCAAAGACTCCAATTTTTGGAGGAACAACTGGATTCCAAACCAAACGGTGAGGGAAGTCAAAGGCCGGGGAGACATCAAAACCTTTATACATGCTCTTGACCGAGAAACCTTTATCCTTGACATTCTTCAACGTAAGCTTGTGGGCCCATGGGACGGAAATTTTGATCATGAAGAGTATGAAGGAATCTTGTCATCTCTTCAAGCTCCCAAATGTCATGCTTTTAGGAAAGTCAGACCAACACCCACTCTATCCCGTATGTCCGAAACCTCGCCTTTGTTTGTAGCTAAAATAAAAAGAGAGGGGAAACGATTACACAGAGCCTCCACTCTGCACCAAACATCGCTCCAGAAGTTGATCCTCCTTCCATCCCCAAGAGCAAAGACCGCATTCTGGAAGAAACCGAGTCATTCTTTTTTGATTTCCTTCCATAAGCTAGTCCCATAACCGCCTCTAAGGTCACGAGTATGCCAACCCCCTACGGACTCACCAAATTTACAACAAATACCCTTTCTCCAGAGCGCATTTCTGTCGTTGGCAAACCTCCAACTTCATTTGCAAAGCAGGGCCTTATTCAACTTGGAGAAGCTTTTTAACCCAATATCGCCTTTGCTCTTGTCTGAGCGCACCGTGGCCCATCTCATCAAAGAAATTTTCTTTTCAGGGGCGTCCCCCAAAGCGAAACCCGCCACCCCTCCAATCCACGCACACTCTCCGAGTATACTGAAAAGAGAAAGATAGTATATAGGGAGATTGGACAAGGTACTACGAATAAGCGTGATCCTGCCGCCCTTAGAAATATACTAAGTCTTCCAAGAAGCCAGCCTCTTTCGGTATCTCTCTTCAATCGAGTCCGTACAATTCAAGAGAGCCTTATGCTTGGCTCTTAGGGGAGACCCAAGTAGACGTAGGAAAGGTGAACCAATTTTGAGAATCAACTCGAGGCCAACTCCACCCGATTACCACAGCCTAATCGGGATAATTTCGCTGATAAGTTAATTTTCAAACCTGACATAGCTTCGAACCACATCAGAATCCAGCTTAAAAACTTGAGCTTATCAATGTCAGCCTCACAAAAGAGGAGCATGTCATCGGCGTAGAGAAGATGGGAAATGGACAGGTCCTCCCCTTTCCCGTCTGCAACCCTACTACCAGAAAGGTAGTTACCCTCAGCCGCCCGATTTTTCAGACAACTGAGAGCTTCCATACCGATAACAAAGAAATAGGGGGAGAGGGGATCGCCCTGTCTCAAACCCTTAGAACTTGGAAAGAAACCAGCAGGGGATCCGTTTATGAGGACTGAAAAAGAACCTGTGGAGATGCACCATTTCATCCAGCTCAATCACCGACTACCGAATCCCATCCTGCCCAAAAACCCGTGCAAACCCAGTGATACTATCATGTTTTCTTCTATATCCAACTCTTGCACTGCATCGCATTTCCATCCCCTCCCCAAGGAAGAATCCAAGATCTCTGCTGGTAATCAAAACAAATGGCCCGTAATCCGACGCCTCGACGAAAGCATTTTGGGGATTTAGAAATCACCTTGTCCATGACCCTCTGATCCTCGCTGGGCTGGACTCAATAAAATTCGTAAAGGCCTCCCACGAGGCTAATCGGTCTTAAAAATTTAAAATCTTCCATAGTCTGCTTTGGGATCGTGAACTTAAAAGTCGTGATTGTGGTTTTGACAAATTTAGCATGCTCATGAAACTCCTTGAAAAACCTGCAACCTCGCTTTTCACAGTCCCACGCCTAAAGGACCAAAAGGCTAAAGGAATCCATCAGACCGGAGCCTTATCACTATTGGAGACCGTAAATACGGGGTCCGCATTGCTCTTCCTCGAGAAGGTTTCCTCCAGGCAAGCCGCCTCCTCTAACCCGATCCTATTGAGAGCTAAATCAGAAGGGATGGGCCCACCTCCGGCCGAGCGCTTTTGAAAGCCGCCTTCACTCAAATTCCCTTCCTTGATGCCTACCTCCTTGCCTAAACTTTCACCGTTAATGCAAAATGCTATTTAAGCACTCACGCTGCGGACATTCAACTATCCCATGAAAGAAACCGCATTCCCGTCCCTTCCTTCGCCAAGTCTCTCTCGATTTCTGTCTCCAAGAGATCTCTTCCAAAAGGGCCTAACTTTTGAAATCAGCTCTGGCTTTGGCACGTTCCTCAGCTTCCTCAAGGACTAAACCCCTTTCCTTCTCGCGATCGTCCCTACCCTGCGTAAGGCGTCCTCCTTATTAGTCTCATCTTTCCCAAAAACATCTCTGTTCCAAGCCTTCAAAATACCTTTCAGGGCCTTTAATTTAGCGGAGAGGATGAACTAAGCGACCCATAAAACGGATTTTTGCCACCACCCTTTCAGGATCTCTTTGAACTCCTCATATTTTAACCACATCAGTTCGAAACGGAAGGGAGAGTACCCATGCTTACACCATCACTATCCAACAGAATGGGAAATGGCTTGAGCGTCGGTCTCTGGGAGAGACATCTCTGAGTCACCTTGTTGCAATGGCTCTCCCAGTCAGCAGTGACTAAAAATCTATCTAGACGAGACATTGAACTGCCGTTGAGACCACCTCTCCAAGTGTAGGGCCCTCCCTGGAGTGGAAGGTCTCTCAGGTCCAGATCATTCAGAATGTCGGAAAACCTTCTCATGGAGTTGGAGAGCCTGCCACCTCTAGATCTTTCATTGGAGAAGAGAATTTCATTGAAATCGCCACCAACGCAAAGGCCCTTGATCGAACCAAGCTCTTCCTAGAAAGATTCTCTTAATCTATTCTCAACCGGGCCGTACACCCCAGTGAAAGCCCATTGAAACCCGTCTTCAGGCATTCTAAACAAGCACGAAACAGAAAAACTACCAACCACGGAATCCACTAAACTGATACGACTATTATCCCAAAGCAAAAGGATGCCCCCCGCGGATCCCTCGGCGCTCGGGCCAGCTTCAATTCAAATAACCCGCCACCCCTGCATCACAAAAGACTAAATCGATCACATCTCGGACCTTTGTTTCTTGTAAACAAACCAGGTCCGCCCTGTAACTTCTGAGACGGTTCTTGATCACCTTCCTTTTAGCAGGGGCATTCACACCTCTAACGTTCCAAGAAAGAATTTTAAACTTCATTTTAACTTTACCGCAGGTTCCCCCGTCCTTCCCCCTTTTGTTAGTCTTGTTCCCATTATAGTTTATAAGGTTCCCCGCCTTCTTAACTCCCGCTCACTTTTGAATCAATAAAATTCTTTTTTCCTTGCCCATTTGGGAAGCCACTAGATTTCTCAAGAATTAAAAATCTCCTTTTCAAACCCTAGTAGGGAATCTATGAAATCAAGCACTTACAAGCAACCAAGCCCCAAATCCCGTATGTCCAAGTTTCTGACGATTCATATTGTTCCTCCTTCTCCCTTTGGCCAGCTTCGCCAAGCTCCTCCCCTACATCAATTGTCGCACCCGGGCACTCTAAGCCCCATTCCCTACCGTCAGCCTCCACCACTCTAAGTGGTTCCAGCTAATGAACCCCGAGTCAAAACCCGAGCTGTGGTGGCCAAAACTGAGAAGGAATAAGGTAGACTCAACATAGGGATTGTCACCGCACTGCTCTATGGACACGGCCGCCTTTCCCCGGATCGCAACCTCACTGAGCTCGTCTTCTTCCCCAAAGTGTAAGGCATTCCCCTCCTGTCCTACGTTTGGAGAGCTGGATATGGGTCTTATGCTATCTGAGGTCATAACGGACCTTGAAGGCAGGCCCTGTCTCAGCCCCTTATCCAATCCCGCATCCTGGGCCTTGACACAGTTGGGCTTAGAAAGGACCGGCCCGTTAAGAAGAGGCCGATTGGTGGTGACTGGGCAAAGAGCCACCCGATAATCCAGGCCCAACCCCGGAAGCCAACCTAGGGGCTGGCCTAACTCCCTACTCGAATCCGAATCAGGACCCGACCCACGAACCAAGCCGAGGATTTGACCCAAGCTTCGGGCTGTTTCTCCCTCATGGGTTTCCTCAGACGGGATGATGCACTCATCCAAGGACAGAGCGAGTCCCTATAAGCTTCCATCTATCGCTTCACCGATCTCACGCTCCCAACGAGTACCGCCTTCCCCTCGCCAAATCCCAGTCCACCGTTATCATCTCGAAATTCCGGGCGAAGCGATTAGTCTCCCCTCCCGGATGTGATACCCCGTGAATCGGAAATTTCCGCTAGCGAGTCTACAAAGAACGGGAGTAAAGCCGCCTTTTACACAATCAACGTCTAGGTCTATAGCTAATGGGGTTTTTTTTTAAACTTACCGGAGGATGTTTCCCTTTCTGAAACGCAGATAAAAGTAAATAATGTGAATGCTGCTTGTGCTTGCTCAAGGGGGATTGATATGAGGTTATCACTCTCGTGACTCATATCAATTTTTCGCACTAAATCACCTATTCACCGCTAGGTCCTTCTAGTCAATTAAGTACAATACTTTTCTAAGGCAAATTTCCCTTGGGTATTCTATTGGTCACCTCTAGGTCCTTATAATAGAAAAACCCGAATTGTGCTAGATTTGATTCATCGCTAGGTCCTTGCAAATCCAACACAATGCCTAATTGATGTTTTTCCTAATAAAATCCATTTAGTATTAGCCATTGTTAGTATCCTAAACTTCTTTGATTATGTTTAGTTAATTTTATCAATTGAAAGATATTTCGAAGACATGGTCAACCTCGGGTCAATTTCCAACTGTCACTCTGGAAGCCCTGGGTCAAACTCTCCTATCCTAGGTCTCAATCACAAATCCCAACATATTTCAATTGAATAAAAATGTAGCAATTCCAAAACTGCATCAACACAAGCAAACTTTCACAAAATGATTCTAAAACAATATATAAACCAAACATTAATGTCAACAACCAACCCTAGAGGATGGTTTAGCCTCTCATTACAACCATCATACCATCCAAAATCATGATTACAAATCAAAATAAAGAAAGAGATGAGAAGGGATAAGGTTAGAGATACAAAACAAAATGAAATGGACTGCTCTCCAACTACTCCCAAGCTGCAAACACCCTTTAGTGAGTAGATTCTTCAAGCTGGCTCTAGATCCTAAAGAAATCACACAAAAACTCAAAAACCCAAGTCTAGGGCTAAGAACATCCAAAAAAGTAAAACCTCCAAGAGAGGAAGAAGTCTCTCAAAAATTCATGCCCTAACCCTAATGATTGTCCTCCTATCATTGATAACTTTCTATTTTTTAAAATACCCCAAATACAAAAAGTAAGCCAAAACGTGATGCTAAAAAGTAGTTCGACAAGAAGCAATGTCGAGAACATGAAAGGTCAGGTTATGGCTACGATATAATGTACCATAAATCTTTCATGTCGCGACATGGCCAAGGTGGTTTAGGAATTCTTTCCATGTCTCGACATGATAGTAAGGTTGCTTCAAGTCTTGATCTTCAGATGCATGATGTCGCGACATGAAGACTATTCATGTCGTGACATGACAATGCTTGCTCCTCATTCTTGATCTTCTCTTGGCTTGATGTCACAACATCATATAAGTCCATGTCACGACATGGCAGTGTATGAGCTTCCATTCTAAAGGGACCCCATGTCATGACATGAGCACTTTAACAACATTTCTTCTTCAATTCTTCACTGCTTCCTTTCTGGGCATTCTTCATCGTGAAAATCAAGGTAAGGAGGGATTTATTTCATAATTAGTGAGCTATATAGGTGTGAATTTAGCATTAAGAACTCAATAATTGTAAGAAATTGATGCTTAAAACAAAGTATAATTCACACCTAACAGCACCTCAAGGGCGCTTAAAGCCCAGGCGCCACCACTCCCTGCGACAGCACCTTGCCTCGAACATTTTCAGGTTTTTTTCCTTTTTCTTCTTCTTCTTCTTCTCCATTATCTCCGTCGTCAGTCTGTGCAAAGATCCCCTAGGCTCTTTTCGTAGTCAAAGACCAACACGCATGATTCGCTTTGAGTTGTATCTTGAGTCAAAATGCTTTGAACCAAAACAATGCCGTTTTGACCTAAAGGGTTAACAACGCCGTTTTCGGACCCAGTACGGCCAAACACTCTGGTCCAAATGCTTGATTTTGAGATTCAGCCTCCAGTCCCCATCGCTATGTTTCAACTGCAAGAAATATCCCTAACCCTTCCAACTACTGTATAATCCCTATAGAAGAGGAGAAGCAAAAAATCAACTAAAATAGCCAAGAAATTGTAAGAAAGTCATGTAGAAACAAGAAACAACCATCATAAAAACCATAAAATATATATTTGACATATGGTGCACCTCACTTAAAAGCTCACATTGTTTTTTTGCGTGCGCTTTGCGCCTCATGTCCTAAGAGGCTGCACCTCGTGCGCTTTATGCCTCAAGTAACTATGATTCAACCAAGGTCATTGGTTCTACAAAGAACCACCATTAGCTAAGGAAGAAGAAGATTACCACATCCTACTATAGCCATCAGAAGAAACAAAACCAGAGACGTCGAACCCTATGATCATCAATTCCATTGCAGCCACCATCACTAGCGGAAGAAGAAGAAGAAGAAGATGATGATGATGTTGCCGAACGACCCAACATAGCCATCATCACTGGTGGAAGAAGAAGAATCCCGTTGCAAAGTAGAAGAAGGGGAGAAGCAGAAGAATCTCACCGTGAGGAAGAAGGGGAGGATGAGGCACCACGAGGAAGAAGGAAATAATGAGGCAGCGTGCATTAGGGTTTCTTAAGGGGCTTAAATAGTTAGGACCTTTTGGGTATTAAATGATGTATAAGGGTAATTTTGTAAATATTAATTGGGTTGGTCGGGTATTAGAGATATCAAACCCCGAACCCATATCGGGTTTTAATATCTATTCCCATACCCGATTAAAAATTTTCCAAACCCTTCCCATTAGGGGCGGGACTGGGCGGGAACCCGGAATACCCTATCCCATTGTCATCCCTACTTTAGATGCGTATTTTTTTTCCCTTGACAAAACGGCTGGGTCATTTTGAGGTTTCAAAACCAGTAAACTACTACCAAGTCTTAGATTTCTCTTTTTGTTTCTCGTAGTAATCATTTAAAGATCATAAATTTTCTTTTCATGCTTGGGACATTCATTTTTCTTCTACGTCTCTGAATTTCTTTCTCAACTGTTTCTCAATATATGGACTTCATGCTAAATCTCTTACTTCTTTTTCCCTAATCTTTGTACAAATTCACTCCGTGCTCCATTTTAAATGTCTGAAACAAACCTTGATAATGTTGGTAGGATTCCACTTACAAGTACTTTGAGATAATCTTGGTTGATGCTGCTCACAATGCAATTCGGAACGACCCAAGAATAAACTGGATTTGCAAGGCTGTTCACAAGCACAGAGAGCTCAGGGGACTGACTTCTGCTGGGAAGAAATTCAGGGTCTACGAGGAAAGGGACATTTGCACCACAAGGCACGTCCTTCAAGAAGGGCAACCTGGAAGAGGAACAACACACTCTCTCTTCGACGCTATCGCTGATGCTGATGCTGAAGCTGATTTTCAGGTGTGCATTTTTATTACTACTATATCATCCTGGTTTTCGGGTTTTCTGTATTAGCAACATTTTAATTTCGCATATTGAGACAAGAAGTTGGGCTTTAGCGCCGCGGGAGTTTGGAGTTGTTTTTTTGTATCTTCAAAACTATTTCGGATGAGAAGGATTCTTACTTGTACTTCTGGCGTGCTTTTTTTTTTTCTTTCTACTAGAAATTTTCATGAGCTTATCAATTTTTGAACAATGCCTGCGTTTTTGTTCAAGGTTTTCTTGGTCAAATCAGAAAATAATAATGATGATAGGTTGATAATATGCTAACGCAACAATGAATTCACTACACCGTACTTAACTATGTAGATGTAGCTTCAAATTATGTAAATACCGATGTTACACTTTTTTGTTTTTTGTTTTTGAAACGATGCTACGCTTTGTTGTAATTATGTAAAATATTTTATAATTTATTATCCAAACAAATATATAGATAATACTTACATGTTCAAAGATCAATGTTTTAAATATCAAGTTTTCCATGATAGGTAAGTAATTAATAATGATTTGATTTCTAATGATCAAGAGTTATATAATGTCATTGATAGTCATTCTCTTTCATGTAGTAAAGATTATTTGGTGATGAAGACAAGTTAGCTGGACGGGGGTTGAGTCTTGAATCTTTGAGACTTTATTAGAGTTTTGTGGGATGGATAAGGAGATTCTCAAAGATCAAAACGGTATCCCATAGGAGAATCAACGGCCCTTCAACTTCTTTTATCAACAAGAAGAAAAAACACCTTAACAACAAATAAGGAAAATTAAAGAGAAGCTGCACAAGACGATTTAAGGATAATTTAGAGTTATTTGAAAGGTTGCTTGAAGATGCTAAAATTTACCTTGTATACCGGTTGCAAAAACTTCACCAAAGTTATATGAATTAGGCAAATTGTACAATCTACAAGTAAGATATGGGTGGTTTGATAAAAGCTTCTTTTAAGTTATTAAAATTGTTTGATGATATGTTACCTCTAAAAAATGAGTTGTCAGTGTTTATGTATATAGCCAAAAGAACATTGAGTGCATTGGGAATGTAATATGAAAAAATACATGTATGTCCAATTATTGCATACTTTACACGAATGACTTAAAGATGCATCATCATATCCTACATATGGAGCTTCAAGGTGGAAGGAAAATAGAAGCAGAACCAAGAAGAGTATAGGGAGTTTATGCTAAAGTAATATGATCTTTTCCATCTATCACACAATTAAAACGAATGTCTTAATCACCAAAAACTACAAAAGTAAGATATGACATGCCAAGGTGAAGAATTTGATGGGAAAATGCATCAATCATCAGATTTTCCTTCTCATAAGGTAATTGATCATAGATGGCTAGATTTTGCTATAGATGCTAGAAATCTTAGACTTGTCATTTTAGTAGATGGCATAAACCCCCATAGTTCATTAAGTAACATGTGTAGTTCTTGGCGGTTGTTATGATCACTTACAACCTTACACCATGGTTGTGTATAAAGAGAAAATTTATGAAGTTATGTTTATTAATATCATGTCCATGACAAACTAGCAATTACATAGATATCGATTTAGCACCATTGATCGAAGACCTCAAAACTTTGTGGGATAAAGGGGTAGAAGCTTACGATTCATATAAAAAAGATGTGTTTACATTAAGAGTTGTGTTATTATGGACAATAAATTATTTTTCTATATATGGAAACTTGTCTGGTTGTACAATCAAAAGATATTATGTTTGTCCAACTTGTGGGGAGGAGACTTATTCACATAGGTTAAAGCATGGAAAAAAAACTCATTTACTGGTCATATACGTTTTTCTTCCATCCAATCGTCCTTTTCAGAAAAAAAACGCATTTGATGGTTAGCAAGGGTTTCGATTGCCTTCACAACCATTAAGTGGAGAGGAAATACCTTTGAAAATGAATACTATTTGTAATTCATGGGGGAAAAAGGGTTAGACATGATAAATCCAATGTGACTTCCATGAATTGTTGGAAGAAGAAGTCCATATTCTTTAAACTTGATATTAGAAATATTTACATGTTCGTCATAACTTAAATGTAATGCACATTGAGAAAAGTAAAAGCATCATTGGTACATTAATCAACATTCTAGGGAATACGAAAGATTGACTCAACTCCCGTCTAGACCTTATGGAATGGGCTTAAGGTATGAATTGACACCAAGGTTTGAACCGAATCGAACTTACCTCCCTCTTGCATGTTATACATTATCTGGAATGCAGAAGAAAGTATTTGTCCAAACTTTAGCTGACTTAAAGGTTCCTGAATGGTATTGCTCAAACTTTAAGAATCTTGTGTCAATGAAAGAGTTGAAGCTCTATGGCTTGAAATCCCATGATTATTACATATTAAGGCAATATTTGTTACATGTTTTATTGTGATCACTTTTGCCAAAGCATGTGCGACTTGCTCTTGCTAGATTGAGCTTATTTTTCAATGCTTTATGTAAGAAGGTGGTTGACGTGTCCACATTGGATAAGTTGAAAGTGAGCTAGTTGTAACATTGTGTGTGCTTGAAAAGCACTTCCCACATTCCTTTTTTGATATCATATTTTATTTTACTGTTCATCTTGTTAGAGACGTGAGACTTTGTGAAGTTGTTTATTTTATATGGATATACCCATTTGAAAGGTACATGAAAGTTTTAAAAGGGTACGTGTGAAACCGTAACCATCCTAAAGGTTGCATTGTTGAATGCTACATTACAGATGAAGTTATTGAATTTTGTGCAAAGACTTATCAAATAATAATGCAATTAGAATTCCTAGTATTTTGAATAGTGACCATGAAGTTGGGGCACCTTTATTGGGAGGTCATATCACTAAAGTTTATTCAAATTGTTATTGTAAGCACACCATTATGTTTTGGAAATAAAACTATCATACAACCTTATGTCAAGCAAGGATCAATTGTTTTGAATTTGTGCATAGTTTACTTATACAGAATTTGGATACTTATTGTTTTTTTATATATATCTTAATAGAGAGCATATAAAATGGTTGAAATTGAAGAATCATCGTCAAGCTAAGAAACTATAGTGGCTACAAGAACACATGCGAACTTTCACTCATTGGTTGTAGAAAAAGGATATATATTGATTGTAAACATTGCACTAGTAATAGAAATTCTAATAAACTATGCCTTATTCAAATAGGTTGAAGTTTCTATTGACGACAAAGAGTCTATATTTGAAACCTTGAAGTAGATAGCACAAGGCCCTATGAAACTTACTCAAAAAGGGGAATTCTAGGATCTTATTTCCTACCTTTCATACCCTTTTGAGTAGTTATTATCTTCGTTTTACCCCAATTATGTGTTGTTGGTCTCTAGCAATTATTACTAATAAATTTCCAAACTTTCACTGTGTTCTAAAGGTTTTTGTGTTGAAAACGAATGGATGAGATGTTGAGGAATAGCTTTGAGTGCAATTAGAAGCAATATGGTGATTTTCACAATTTTTGCACGGCTTATGCAAATTTTCGCAAGGCGTATTCAAACTGAAGCAAAGAGGCATTTATGGCACTTTTTGAATGCAGTATTTCGCACAGTTATGTGAATTTTCACATAGCTTGTGCAAATTGCTTCAACATGCGTGCACACAAGTCTAGTTTTGGAAATTCAAATCTTTCTATATTTATAAGAATATGTCCTTTGTTTTTAGGTCGATTAAGAATTGCCCACGTGGCCCTTGATGTAATTAGTATAAATGGTTTTTTCTCTTAGAATAGCTTTGGATTTCGAAGTTTGGTTTTGTAGACTTTAAGATTTGCAATTAAAGTTTCGTTCTTTTTCTTTTATTTTTTGTTTTTCTTTACTACCAATCAAGGACGGGTGCTCTTGCCCCATGAGAGGCTAAATCTTTTCTTTTCTTGGGTGAAGATGTAGTCAAGGTAAGACTTAATTTGAGCCAACAAGCTTGATTTCAAAAAGTAATATTTTTAACGTATGCAAGTTTGAGTGTAACTGAAAGGAAACACCCTTTGAAGCCACTCTCATGGCTACTACATAGTAAGCTTTGATATACTTATGATGCTTATTGTTAGATTCATAATGGTTGATTAGTTATTATGTCATGATCCATGGTAAGAGGATTTAAGGTGTGTGAGAGCAATGAACGAGGGAACAAGCTTATTAACGGGACTACTTATCTTTAGAAAAATTGGATTAGGACATGATTTCTAAATCTAATCTCGACTCAAGAAGAGGTTATATGAAACTTAGTAGTTCGATGGAGTAAAAATTTGTCTCGAGCCCTAAAGGTCAAACCTTTGGTGAAGTCTGAACCCAAGAAGTTTTCTATCTTTAATTTTCCTTTACTTTAATATCATATCTCTATTTCAAATATTACTTTCACTTATTTAATTCTTCTTGGTTTTACAAAAAGCTAACTTTACCACCTTTACTAATAAACCTTTGATCTTAGGACTTCCCTAATCTCAATGGACAACCATAATAGCCACTATATGCGTGATCTACATTACAAACACTCTTTTCGATCGAGTGTAGATCACTAGGTAGCTAGAATATCCGGTTTATAAATTTTATTTTCTAAGTTTGTCCTACCCTAATCCTTCATCACACCAAGCAACCCACTCCAAGACTTACACAAAGTACAACACTGATCACCCTATCCATTTTGTCTCTTGTATCATGGCTATGTTACTAATGAGTGTAAATACCATACAAAAGATCATTTACGTGAAGGATCCCGACCCGGATTAACCTCATGAACCCGAGGGGACCTCACGGCACTCCAACGGATATAGAAACTTTTCCTCAGAAACAATCGAATAAAATCATTAGATGACCGGCTACCGATCGCTTGCGTATCTTTGAAAATAATCTGGAGTGAAGTGGTAAATTTTTTCTTTTTTTTTTCAAACACTTAGATTTTCGAAAATCGGCGAGTTTCCTCTTGTTTGTCGGACTTTCACAAAATTTCTGAAAACTTGATTAAAGCGTTTAAAAACAACAAACCAAGTGCAATTTCCATATTAGGACTCCTAGATCACAACCCAATCAAACACAATAGACATACATATACATTTATTTCTTCAAATCATCAAAACATTCAAACCTTCTTCTATTCCATGCACATTTTTGTATCAAAGATTGGGCTTGAGCGGGCTTAAGTGAAATAGCCTAAGTACCTAGATCGCGAGGATCATTACATTAGTTCCTTTTCAAAATATACATATACATTTATACATATATACATGACAAAATATTCAACATATACAATATGCAAATATATATACAATGCGGTCACATGCGTACGTCTCCTCATTAAGCTCGACTCAACTGCGCCCAGAGGGTGCTCTCTGCGGCGCACATGTCTCGATTCACAGAAAATGTTTTTTAAAACACGGAAAGAATAGGCTTCGGAAGCCGATGAGTGTACATTTTATTTAGATAACATTTCGATTATATAAGCGAGTAATAAATACTTATACAATTAAAAACCAATTTATGCGCTAAGCTTTCTTTGCTCTTTATTTCTTTCTTTCTTTATTTCCTTCTTTCTTTATTTCTTTCTTTGATGGAACCCCGGGGATAAACCATGACAGTTTTGGTCTTGACGGTGAGGACGGTCTCATTCGATCTAACCACTATCTTCTGAGGCTTCAGCGACTTTGCGTAGGGTTAGGTCATCAGCACGCTATCACGTGTAAGGATGCTACAACAACATTTCCCTCTCGATTAGTAACTATACTTTACCCCCTAAATCCTTACACGCTTAAAAGGTACACCTCGGCGATATCGGTCGTATGGGGTTAGATGCAGAAGTGATAAGCATTCTTGAAAATACGTTTATAAATCCATTTAAATCCTTTACTTTATCATTAAAGAAACACATATGCATTCTTTACACATTTTAAACTTCGTAATGCCTTAACATATGCATATATATAATTTAATATAAATATATATATATATATATATATATATATATATATATATATATTGATGCTATATATATTGATGCTATATATATTGATGCAAGACAAAATATTTCCATATGCCTTAACATAAACTTTCATATCGTACGCGTTATAGCGTTTAGGTAAACTTTTCGAGTTTAACATTAAAACCATTCACTTTTAAAACTCAATTTTTCAAAATATCATTTTTTACACTCACCTCTTTGTTTCGAAACTTGAGCACAACTCCATATTTTTCCGCCTTTGCTTTTAGCCTACCTCAACGAATACGACATAGCATTATTATTAAACTGATATAGCGTAAAACAACGTACTTAGCACCTTGAGAGTGGCTGGTCGCGCAAACATTAAGTATAAAGGCAATTAACAATTTACTATGAACATAAAAAAACTCTAACAAAAAAACCGCTCATTTGGCCCAACTTTTTTATAATACTCTATAGACTTTATGACCCAAAAATTATTCAAACGGTCTTCAAAAATTATAAAACTCTCCAGATCAGTCCTTTATATATCCAATGACATCTCTTTAAATTTTCAATTTAAAATTCCTTCTCTAAGGCCCTCAACCACATAACACAAGTTACAGCATGTTTTTGATGCCAATTTGGTTTAACTCACTGAATCACCTCTTTTGGTATCCTTGATTTCTGGGGTCTTAACTCCATAAATTGGGAATTTTTCTTCACTCATTTGAAACTATGGTTATAAGGTTTCTTCTCCAATTGAAATCACCCAATTTGGATCACCAAAACTCAAGTTATTGTATTTTACATTTAGATGACTCAATTTGGCAGAACAGAATCTGCACATAGCTCCACTTTGACAAATTTTCTGGGTACTTTGGGGTTACAAGTTGCATGCATTTCCTTCAGATAACTTTTTCCCCTAGAAGTCTATTTTACCCAGAATTTTGAATCACTCAATTTGGATGAGTGAAGCTCATATGAGCCAAACACTATAGCCATACCCAAAACAGAGCATAATCAGTAGGCTACAGGCTCCTTTCAGTCCATATTTGGGAGCCATGGAAGCCTACAATTTGCTCTTGGTCCCTTCTACATTGTAGCCCTATATCTTGGTTCTTTTTTAGTTGAGATCATTGTTTGGATGATTACAGCTTTAATCTATATCAAAACAAGAGCATGGGTTTTACAGAAAAATTTTTGGCCAATGATTCTTTTAAGCGGCGATTATCACTACAACAATTCACCAGAAACCCAGCGTAAATTCATCCAAAACAACCCATATGGCAGATTGATGATTTGAGCTTGTAAGCAAAATACTGGTAAAAAATCCTATGAATTCAACCCAGGTCAACAATTCCCTCTGAAAACCATATAAATAAGAGGATTTCATGTTTATTGTATACCAATTAAGGTTTTACCCACATAGATTCAACAAATCTACTGGTTATGATGATCTCTCAGCAAAACCACAGGTTTGAACAAACCAATCTCCATAGAAAAACCCTAGCAATCACATAAATAACCTAGACATCCAAAGACCTTGATTCCAGCATACAAAAAAAAAAAACATGCCTTTGTTCTTCTCCTTCTTCTCCTTCCTCTTATTCCTCTTCTTCCTCTCTTCTTCTACATACTACTCCTCCAGCCGTAGAAGCTCTAGTTTGAGGCAAAATGAAATGTTAAGTTTGTCACAAATCTCTGTTAGTCTCAACTTCATTTAATTAACATTTGGTCACACTCTCCTTTAATATTACACTTTGCTTTTGTTTTTACTATTATGGCCCATCTTACTTTGATTTTGACTTTCGTATACATGCTTGAAATTCTGATTTAGTCACCAAATGACTTTGATATTACAAATCAACTTATTTTATTTTCATTTTGGCATACTATCTTCTCAAATTATGCCCTTTATATCCTTTTTGGAATTTACCACTTTACCCTGGCACTAGTACCTCAATTCCGGGTTCCATAAATTATGATTTCATAATTCCTCTCCAAAATACCACAGTGTGACACTTGGTGCTCGGTGCTCTAGTTAAAATATCTTGTACACTCTCTCGGGAAGGGACGTTACATTACGAGTTACCCAGAATAGTGGAGTAAGCATCATGGCAACAACAATGCAAATTGCAAGTGAAAAGGATAATAATCTGGTGTTTGGTGAGCTATGTTTCTATGATATTATTACTAAGATTTGTGAGCTTGATTAAATCATGTTTAGGATTCCGATTTTCAAGTACAATTGAGTTAACAATAAGAGTGGTATTAAAGTTGATGAGTTTGGGTTTACACTAGTTGACTTCACTAAGATGGCTCATAAATCTGATAATTTCATTTTAGCATCTCAGGCCAAGCAAGTATTCTATGTGCAAGATCAACTTGATCAAAGATGATCAATTGTTTTGTCAACTTCCTATGTGTAAGATCAACTTTATCAAAAGGACTTTTTCAATAAAGATTATCCTAATGACTCTCTTGTTACTACCTCAATGCAAGTTGAGTCATTTAATGCAATGGATGACTTTGATGTCATATGTATTCAAGGAGATTGTGAGGATTTTGGATTGATAACAAATTTTCTATGTAACTAAAAGTAAGACAATATTTTTAATACAAAGTTACAACTATATCATGGATGAATAAGTTTATATTGTCTATTTTTAAAAATAATTGTTTTAATTAAATTATTGAATATGTCTCTTTTATATTGAACATCATATTATTTTCTACATCATTTTTTTAATGGAGTTTTGATAAGTGAGACAAGGGTATCGATTTTCCATAGCTCAAAGTTTGTAATAAATATAGTTCTATAAGAACATTTTGGTAATCAAGCATAATAAACATTTTCACATATACTAATCATCTATTTCAAATTTTTAGGAATACAAGGAAGTACAAAAAACAAAAGAGAAAGAAGCATATATATATAATCATCATCTAAGGCAAAAAGGATATGCTAGACTTGAAGAAGAAATTGTAAGTTTTAGTTTCGTTTTTATTTATTTTATAGGTGATAAAGGCATAGTTTTATGTGAATTTCTTAATTGTATATTTGTCATTTCTATTAGATGTTTGAAGTTGGTTCCATAGAAAGCATTTATAGAAGTTTACTTTGGAAGAAAGCAATGTAAAAAAGATGGCAGTTATGATGATGTGGTTATCACAAATGAGTGTATTTGAAATATCTGCTGCGGAGTTTTTCGGACTGTGTTAGGGTGTAATAAAAGCTAAATTGAATTTTTTAAAAATAAAACAAGAGACCTGAAATTAGTACTAAAATCAAGGGTAAAGTGGTAATTCACCAGCGAGTACCCAAATGTCATAATATAAGAAGAGCATATATCCAAGGAGGAATTAAGAGAAATTAATGTGTAAATAGAAAGAAGAGAGGATTTAGAGATGCAAAATAAGAGAAACTTAAAAGCAGAATAGTAAAATTACTAGAATGGTTGGAAGCACGAAAAATTCTACAGATCTCGGATGATGAAACTGATTTATGTGAGTTAGTTCGTCTCGCGAAATCTAGTGACGAAAAAAGTTTGATCAAATTAGGGGCCAGGTCGGAATATTTTACGATTTTACGGGTGATAAGTCGTCGATGAGCGAGGAGCAGATTTTCTGAATATCGGAAGTCGGGGAAATGGTTTAAAGGTAAGTTCATTTAAAATAAAGTGAGTAGAAAGAAATAAAAATTTTCGAACAAAATCGGACACATTAAAAATAATATGAATATGGATCTAAATAAGAATAATAATAAGAATAAGAATAAGAATAATAAAATTAAGAATAAAAAACAAAAAAAACAAGAAGTATCAAACGGATAAGATGAGCGTGAGAGATGAGCATGAGAGAGTTTATTTTGTTTATTTTAACTACTCTGCTTTTTTTTTGATCTGCACGGAGTTTCGGTTAGCCGAGAATTCGTGGTCCGAAGCAGTTCATCTATAAACTGAGAAATTTGCAGCGTGATCATAAAAACGAGGGATTTATCAGGAAATTCAAGTAAAGTTCGGAAAATCTAAGTTTCGGTATTTTCTCAAATCTCTGGCGTTAAAGCGGTCGTAATTGGTCGAATGAGAGCCAAAGTTGATCGCATCGCGAGCTCGCGTGGGTACCAAAATGCGAAGTTTCGTCAAACTTCACGAGGTAAGGAATTTTCCCTACTTGGATTAAAAAGTCATGTAATGGCATAGGTTGTTTAGTAGGAATAGGTGGTGATTTAGTCCCAAGATTTTGGGATTTGAATATTAAATTTTGGGAATTTGGATTCGAGTTGATCCGGCCCACTGAGATATAAATTAGATAAGAATAAGAATATATATGAATATATGATATGATATGAATATATGAATAATATAGTATAGGAATATATGAAATGAATATATGATAGAAATACATGAGATAGGAAGTATACGATTGGAGCTTGACACATGCTGAAATGCATAAATGATTGGAAAATAGTTACATGTATGATAAAAAGATTACGAGATACATTAAATTGAAGTTAAAAGATATATGAAAATGCGAAGATACAAATACATGAGGATTTGTAAATATACGCATATGATTACCGAATAACAATAATTATTCAAGGAATATGAGATATATGCGGAATCACCAAATCTCATTTGGATTACCATAACTTTGACACAGTGGAGAGGATAGATGGCGTACATAGGGACAGTTCTTCTGGCGTGGTTCCTGATATCGGCGTTTGGTCGATGACATAGATCCGTTGAATCATTACGGCGCAAATCACCGTCTTATCCCCCCGATGATGATACCTTTCTTCAGTGTCTCCACGGCCGTTTGGGTCACATATTACATGGCATAGGTCAACTAGTACAATGATGATACCTTCTGTATATACAAACAGAGATCACTATCTCGCATAATGACAGACTCTTCTGCACATACGCTATTTCCGTGATCCGCTTCTAAGATATTTGGCATACGAAACCTGCAAACACAAGATACGCAAACGAAACGATGTAATATATGACATGATATGCGGCATAGCACGTTTATGCGATGATAAGAGATGGGCTACATAAGAACAAAGTAAAGTACAAGATGACAAAGATATGAAATATGACAGTATATGAAAAGTACATAGTACATGAAAGTATATAAAAAGGACAAAGAACTGTATATGACAGTATATGGAAAGTACAAAGTACAGTACATGAAAAGTATATGAACAAGTACAGAATATGAAAGAGAAAAAGATTTACAAGTATACTAAAGGTAAGAAATAAAGTGTCAATGACACAAAATGTATATGACAGATAATATGAAAGTACAATATATGAAAATCATAGGAAAGTATAGTATATGAAAAATACAAGATGAAAATATAGGAAATGACAAACATGACGAGATTCCCTCTCGAATTTGTCGTGAATGTCAATTCTATAGTCAAAGTAAAAAAGCAAATGTAAAGTATATGACAATACAATATCGTATAAGAAAATGGTATATAAACAATATAAGAAATGAATAAAGATAGCATGTGGGCGTGATAGGCCACTACATGAAAGGAGACATGATATGTGCACAGTGATAAGAAATGATATATGTAATAAGACATAATGTAATAAGTCAGTAGAACTGAAGATGACAAAGACATAGAACAATAAGTTATAAATGAATATGGAATATGCAAAGCATGTAAATATGAATACAAAGAAAGTATAGATGTGGAGATATGCCAAAGACATAGAACAATAAGTTATACGTGAATACAAAGAAAAGCATAGATAGAAGATATGCCAAAGACATAGAAACAATAAGTTATAGAATGAATATGGTATATGCAAAGTATGTAAACAGGAATACGTAAAAGTATAGATAAGTAGATATACCACACATAGAATAATAAGTTATAGAATGAATATGGAATATACAAAGTATAGAAACAAATGAATACAGAAAAGTATGATAAGAGCTATGCCAAAGACATAGAACATGTAACTAAAAGATCGACATGCAATAGGAATGTAAAGATGATAAGTACGTGTTATAAACATGCATAGACATATGAAATGCATATGTATAAGCCAGATACCACCACTGGGTGGTCGGGTTCATGCTTTACGTTCCCACTAAGTCAGAAGCCAAGACGGCATTCAATCCGTGTAGGTACCTAAGAGGAGGCTAGATGACGTGACACTCCACACCGCCAAAGACGCGCCATCTCGTAGATAGGTGCTCACTCAAGATCGCCCGCACTCTCGATGTTTCAGACAGATATGCATATGTATATGTTTTGTATAAGATGTAAACTCCATTGAAGGAGTATGATTATATTTTGTATTCCGCTGCTACAAAATATATTAAATAGCAAATGTAGATGTATAAATGGGACTCAGTATATGTGTATAGAATATAATGAATGTCACTGTGGTGGTATGTATAATGTATATGTAAAAGAATTTTTGTTATTACAGAAATTGTGCATATGAATGAGAAAACAAGTACATGTATCAGCTCTGAGACAAAAAAGGTTAAAGAGTCCAAGTCCCGAAGTGTGACATCCTCGCTTGACACACCTTCGGGTGCCGGGTTGGGGGTGTCACAAGAAGTGAAAACGATAGTAAGTAATCATTTAAACTCAAATTAGTATTTTTAAACACTTTATTTAGTTTAACATGCTTCAAAGTTAATTTCATAACTTCGTTTGTTTTAGGATGAATAGATAAAACAGTCTTATGAGACTAACATAAAATTTAGTGGGAGCAATGACAAACTTACTCTAACATTAGAAACTCCAAAGTACACTATTTATGTTCAAGGTAAAGGAAAGTATTACACGCCTTAACAATATTTCATTAGTGTCTCAAATCATGTTGTGAGATATATTCTAAAAGCCAATAAAAAATGATAAGATAAGTTTGAGACTGATATGTTAGCAAAGCTTAGTCAAGTTGGAGTTACAACACAACAATCAGATGTGAATAGTTAAAAAAATATTGCTCTTACCAAAAGTAGTAGATAAACCAGTTTGTAACATTGATGATGACTTACCTATGAAAATGGAACCACACATAAAGGTGTATTATTTTCAATTTCCATTTGCTAGTTATAATCACTATAACTCCTAAACAATTTTCATAAGTGAGTCCTTTTGAATTCTAATATTTTAGATAAATTGATACTTACATTATTGAAACATTTGATTATAGTATAACTAACAATACTTGTTATATTCTTTTTTACTGTAAGTAGTACTTGTAAAAGATGTATCTTTATATCTTAAATATAACTTTAACTAAGCAATATTATCATCTTAAGTAAGAGAATGTCGTATTCCTTGAAAAGTACATAGTCTTATGCACTTTAAGTTTCATTTACAACTTTTCTTTAATTCCATGGAATTAAAAACTTAAATGTGTTTTAAAGGCAAAAATGTGAGTTGCCTATAGGGACCAAGGAAAATGTCGTAGGTAGTGGGACAATTGTAATGGAATGTGGTCCCAACTACCTAGTTATTGCAGATGTTGCTTATGAGTCAAATGCATTGTTTTCAATTCCCATTCTTGATCAAGCTGCAATAGTTTGAGCTACATTGAGTCACTAGGTTTTATGGTTCACCCATTTGATTATTTTGAGTGCTAAAAATTGATACAAGTGTGTAATTCTCACATGTTATTAAATTTTATAGGAGGTATATATAAGTTGATATCATAGCACCTTTATTTATATAGATCTCAAAAAGGAGAGAGACAAAAAACAAAAGAAAATGAAATGAAGCTCAAAGAAGAAAACCCTCAAGTGTAAACCCCCACATTGTCTAAACTATCAACAATCGTCTAATTAACTTCGTTTTGCCTTTAACGTCCCCCTTTATATCCTAAATCAAATTATAAGAATAATGAGTAAGGTATTGAATAATAAAAGAGAAAAATAAATGTTTTTAGGTTGAAATAACATTAAAAATGAATCCGGAACGTCGAAAAACCTTAGGGTAGTCATATAGATCAAATTGGAGATCTTAGTGGCAAAACCGTAATTTTGGATAAAATAAAAACATCCCATGAAGAGTTAAATTCGGGGTAGCTGTGTGTAAAATCCCATTTTCACTCCATTTCCTTCATTTTTCTTTCACTCCACTTTCACCCCACACCCCTTGGAACCCTAGAGATCATTAGAGAGGAAGAAAAATAAGGCAACAAGAGATCAAGGGTACCCGATATCAAAACTCAAGATCTTCATACAAAACAAGGATTTCAAGTAGGGGTTTTCTCTCATTCACTTACATTGAGGCTAGGGTATTTATATATGTATATTTTGGGCTGTCGATGTTATATATTTACGATATGAAAGCCTTCTCTCTTAGTCTTTTTGCAAAGATTTCATGCTTGAACGAAGTTAGGGTTGAATACCCATGAAATCCCTTTTCTTGTCTTAAAAATCCTAGTATTTGAAAATGATGATTTTCTGTAAGGTGTTCTTGGGATTGATTTCTAAATCATAGTGATTTGTGTTGAGTAGTAGAATAACGTGGTTACGATCTCTTGTATTTTCCTAATTGTTTATTGA
Source organism: Tetrastigma voinierianum (assembly GCA_016808115.1). Lineage (NCBI taxonomy): Eukaryota > Viridiplantae > Streptophyta > Magnoliopsida > Vitales > Vitaceae > Tetrastigma > Tetrastigma voinierianum. The sequence continues at coordinate 446,745 of JAEQBH010001769.1, forward strand.
AATTGCCTCATAACGAGTTTATGGCTCTTTGGAAGATTTGCTTGTAAATTGAGGATTTATGGAATCATTGGTTATGGGTGATGATTATTGGTAGGGTATGTTCTTGTATGTTTGTTGGAATGAACATGGGTGAGAGGTTCCTTGTAAGGATGTTCAATCATTCTCAAGAGGTTCCCGATAAGGATGCTTGGGTAACACTACCGTGATGAGTGAGAGGTTCCTTGTAAAGATGCTCAATTCCTTTTCAAGAGGTTCCCAGTAAGAATGGTTGGGAAGCACTACCGTGATAAGTGAGAGGTTCCTTGTAAAGATGCTCAATTCCTTCTCAAGAGGTTCCCAGTAAGAATGGTTGGGAAACACTACCATGATAAGTGAGAGGTTCCTTGTAAGGATGTTCAATTCCTTCTCAAGAGGTTCTCGGTAAGGATGCTTGAGAAACCAAGATAACATGGAAGCGCGGGAGGCCATCAAGTAAGTATGCTACCCGCCAAAGAGAACCTCGAGTGGGTGGAGGTTTTCATCAAGTATATGCCGCCACCCAAAAACTTGTCGAAATTGTTTCATGGGAAACCAATCATTATTTCTTTTTACCTGGTGCTTGTTTGTTCGTTTAATTACTGTTTTTACATAAACCTGAGATCTATTTGAAATATCATTGTTTTGTGTCAAATTGTATGTCTATGTTATGTTAAAAGAAAAATGAGACCGACCGTTTTCCATGCTTTTCTAAACCTTGTTTAAGTTTGGGAGGAGTTTCCTACAAAGCTTCGTGCTCACACCCTACATGTGACCCTTTTCAGATTCTACCCTTGAGGAGGCGGCGGGAGTCAAGGAACCCGTGCATTGGGAGGCCCCACCCGAAGGGAAGAACCCGAGGTCCATCAAAGCGGCGAACTCATCTCGTGACCATAGTACTGGGAGGAAGTTAAGGGCCAAATCCCGGCTTATTTTCTGCTCCGTAATATTCCTCGACAGAGCGTGTCAGATGTGTACAGGAGAAGTTTTGTAATAGAAACTTATTTTTTTTGTATCTATTCATTAAAGTGTTGGAAAGTTTCGCATTTAGTACTCTATTTCAAGATAATATATATATATATATATATATATATATATATATATATAAAGGCAAATAAAGAGTGAATCACTGCATTTAAGAGAGAGCCGTGGAGGCGCAGAGCTGGCCTGTAAGGATACCGCATGTCGGGTTTATACGGTCACACAGGGTTCCTTGTGTCGCGATCAGAAAGCCATCTCTCGTTGGTGGACCATGTCGCGACAGAGGCCTTTCTGGTCTACCTCAATACGATCACGGTGATAGGTCAAGCCGCGCATGCAGCCCGGCTTTCGAGGCTAGGAGATTTTGTGTCGCGACCCAAATTTGTAGTGTCGCAACAGGATTTCATGGAATTGTGTTACAACAGGGTATTTTATGTCGCGATAGAGGCGGCCAACCAACGGTGCCTCGTTGGCACTGCGCAATTTCCCTCGTACGCGACAAGAGTTCGTTAAGGCCGTAGTTTCTATGTCGCATTGCAGTATTTGCGGTCATGACAAAGTTCAGCCTTTGGGCAGGGGAATTTATGTCCCAACAAAGTGTCTTCGTGCCACGCAAAGTTTGGTCGTGCCAAAGCGCTTTCTTGTTACGACCGAAGTCGGGTAATGGTGGAGGCTTTTGAAGCCTGATAAAATTAATTTATGTCGTGACGAGTCGCCGAAAGGTGAGAAATTTTGTCGCGGATCGAGGACCGCATGTCACGATGCAGCCAGCCACAATGTAGACTTTGTCGCGGCATGACAAGTCTTAGGCACGACAACATGGATCGGTGGACACCAAAAAAAAAAAAAAACCCCTAGTATTTAGGGCGTTACATCAAGCTATCAAGAATTTTGATACATTAGTAGATCTTATGCTAAAGAATGAGAAAGTACAAGCTATTGTGGTCCCAAAAAGTGGTTTTGGTGAGAGTTCTACATTCCTTATAAAAAAAGACATGAATTAGTTAGTTTCATTTTGTGGACCCTACCCGATCCACGGCCTACGACTCGCGAATGGAAGGAAAATGTGGGTTGATTTTCGACCGAATTTTAGAAAATCCGTCCTCGAGGAGGACGCTTCCTCGAGTCGCCACTTACTTTTTTTGTTATTTTATAGCTGTGGGAAAACCAAGTAAGAACAAAAACCCCAATGACTCAGTATGGAAAAAGCGGTCTCGCGAAACTAGATTGGTCCGGAGTCGATTACCTATCGGGAAGGTACCATAAAGAGGTAGTGCTCCCTCTAGGTCCTAACTCGCCTCTACTAGTGAATCGCATGTAGAGCATACGGGTCACGCATCGATAGTCTCCTAGGCTAAACATACAACTTAGATCAGACCAACCTAATTGCATTCAAAGATGCTTAAAAACACTCAACCAAAAAGCGGTAAATAGCGTGTACTTCGCGGGTCCCCCGGCCAAGCGCCACATCAAAGGTTAGCCAACAAACATAACAAGCATGCATGACACCCAAACACAAAGCATCCATGGAATTCATTATCCAACATTAAAGCACATACCCGTGGTCCCTAGCCGTTACCGCATAAGAGGTCACCAAAAGGCTCAAACGCATCACAAATGTCAAAATTCAAAACACCATGTACGCATATGAAAACAAATACCAACGCCTACATGTACCCGAGGTCCCTTACCTATGCACAGAATAGTAGGGCAAATAATACATCATACATCATGCATTTAAAACCAAATATTAGATCCCATACCAAAAGAAAGAAAGCAGGCTTAAAGGAGGTAAGTGGTTTGCTTACTTTAGCACACATTCCCTTTAAAATCCCACAAACCAAACCATACTTACAAATCCCATGATTGCTTCCACTACCCACTTGTTCAAACCGAACCGGAACTCGTAATCTCTAAAGTCACCCTCACATGTTCCTTGGGGCAACTAAGAGCACGCTCTACAATAGATCTCGACCAAACATGCTAAAATAAGGCTTCATGAGTTGTCTTGCACAACTGGGCTGAATCTGGGCTTCTCAACAAGTCCAAACGACGAAAATTTGCTTTGTTAAAAATTCACAGAGTCAGGAATCCAACAAAACAAAACAGAGTGCAATTTGACTACGAATGACCAGAACCAATATAAACAAAGCAAAGTACCTAAACTGCCATTTCGAAAATCAACCCACCGAACTGGCTTGGTTCGGTTTCCCAACCTGTTCAGACCGCTGAGAAAGATCTCAAACTTGTCAGAACTTTTCTCACGCAGTCGAATCTAACAAGACAAACGGAGTGCAATCTCGACCGAATGACCAAGAACCAACACAAACAAAGCAAACTACCCAAACTGCCGTTCCTAAAACCCAACCCAAATGAACCGGCTCATTCGTTTTCCAACCAGTCTAGACCGTTGAGAAAAGATCTCAACTTGTCAGAACTCTTCTCGTAGTCAGGAATCTAACAAGACAAACGGAGGTAATTCCGATTCGAATGACCAATAACCAAAACAAACAAAGCAAACTACCCAAATCGCCATTCCGTAAAACCCAACCTAATGAACCGGCCATTCGGGTTTTCCCAACCATACTAGACTGTTGAGAAAGATCTCAAACTTGTCAGAACTTTCACAGAGTCATGGAATCTATCAAGACAAACGGAGTGCAATTTTCGACCGAATGACCAAGAGCCAACACAAACAAAGCAAACTACCCAAACTGGTTTTCTAAAAAACTGAACTTCATGAACCAAATGATCCAGTTTCCTAACCAGTTGAGCCGGGTTGGAGAATAATTCTCAAAATGGTCAGAACTCTCAAGGATTCAGGAATCTAACAAAACAACGGTGATTGATTCTCAAATGGATGAGTGAGAACCAACCAAAACAATCGTTGTTTTCTAAAACCGGATTGCCCAATAGGAACTCGAAGCTGAACCTGGGCCATGTAATGCAGCGTGAAAAACCGGTTCAAATGGTTGAGGAAAACCATAAAATTTGGTCATAATATCCCTTAAAGAATAGGGAAACTAATAAAACAAACGGTGAATGATTCTCAGCTCGGATGAGTAAGAACCAACCAAACAAACTGTTTTCTAAAACCGGATCGCCAATAGAACCGGCTGAACCTAAGCCACGTGCATGAGCTTGAAAACCGGTTCAAATGGTTGAGGAAAACCTAAAATTTAGTCAGAATATCCCTTAAAGAATAGGAGGAGTCGTGGTCTATTTCTACCTCTTCACAAAACGCAAAGAAACCAAGCTACATCCGAGAAAAGTCATCAAACAAAGGCCCGAGCCCTAAAAGTGCCCCCAAAGGTCGTCCCACTTTGATCTTCTCTTTGTACCATCCCACTCTGGGCCTTGAGCCTACCTGGTGTTTTCCACTTTCAAGCTTTGAAAGAGCCCAATCGGGCCTCCTAATTAGCTTCCTTATTAACTCCCCTCCTCATTTTCCATGCAGCCGAATATCTTGTTTTCAAATTTGTTTCACCACCAAGTATCCACATGGATTCATGAAGGGCTGCATAACTTAGTTAGCCCAAAATGGACCCACAATACTGCCTATGGTCGAGCTGAGCTTATGGGCCCGAACTAGGCAGGAATTTGGGCTCCAAAATCACAAAAACAGCTTCATTGACAAGCCGGCCCGACTAACCCGCTGAACTGGCCGAGCCGCTTGAGGAAAATTATGAAATTTTGACAGAATGTTCCCTGAAGAATTAGGAGACCAACAAAAAAAACGGTGCACCATTCCAAGTCTGGATGAGAGAGATATGATCGAAACAAAGAGGAGAACTCACCAAAATCACCCAAAAAAAAACAGTGTTGTATACGTACTGCCTTGATGAACCAGTCAAACCAATTAGTCAAACGGTTGACAAACATTATGAATTTTTAACAAACCTCCCGCCATTGGCAATCCAACAAACAAACAGTGCCAATTCTGAGCTCGACAAGGGATATGATCAAACAAACTCAAGTGTTCGAATTTGACATACCTCTAATAAACTTCGATTGAACTAAACCTCGATGTGCCCAACTGGGCTCTATAAAGATCACGCCAATAACTAAAAAAATAATCCACGATTTACACTCTAAAGTGGAACTACATATCGCACTCAACGGATCACATACAAGCCCACCCGAGGCCGTAGACGCACTAAACCTGGGTGCGCCCCACTACAGAGAGATGGTAATCCGATGCCAAAGGAAAGGCTAGAATCTTACGTGATAAAATGCAAAGCTGGCTGGAGGACAAAATCGGTGGGCTTCACACATTTATCGTTGTCAACTAATTATACTATATATTGTATATGGTAATAAATTTAATAATTTGATAGTAAATAAATTATTAACGAACTAGAAAAGTTATCGGTTCATGATTTACTAATCGAATCGGTGGTCGAATTCGTGACGTGATAAATAAATAAATTATATATTATTAAAATTAAAAATAATTGAACATTTTAAAATGCTATAAATAAATTAAAATGTTATAATATTTATCTTTTCTCGTTGATATTATTAAATATAAATGTCTGCATATTAATATTTTAAATTTTATAAGATGGAAAATATGTTTAATATTTCAACCTGTAATATATTAAAAATGAATCGTTACTTATTTAATTTTAACTAACTTTACTATATATAATTTATTTGGCAAGTAACTTTCACAATCAAGGCATAGCCCGGTAGTTGAGTGAGTTTGACACTTGTTGACTACAGAAATGTTTTTTCTTTATTTTCTTCCATAGACTTAAAAAGAATCTCACATCGAATGCCAATAGGAAAAATAATCACTTTATAATTGCGATGAACCACTATCGAAGGTCAGCATGTGGGAAAGTATATATATATATATATGTTTGTGAAAATATTTAATTTCTATTAAGGCATATGGAATTTAAACAGAGACTTATAGAAAAAGTTAAGTGATGCTCAACTATCCAAACAATTATTTTTTATCAATCTAACTTTAGTTTCTAAAACTAGAACTAGTGAGATGCAACAAAAGTAAATCGAGGTTGTTTTGTTACATGTCATGATTATGGCATGAGCAACATATGGAAGGAATTTCATTTTGACAAACAAAATAAAGGGATGACGTTTGAAGGCACATAAGCTATGTGTTATAAGTCGTATAAGTCATATAAGCTCTATGTAATCTAATGGAAATTAAAAGGCAAAAAAGAAAATAAATAAAAAAAGCTTAATGAAAACATTTTTAAGCAAGCAAACTCCTTAAGAGATCATGAAATAAATTTCAATTTGAAATGGAGAGAGAAACCTGTATCATTCTTCAATGTGATATTAAAAGATAGTCACAAGAATTATAGACTTGCTTGGTTCCTCTGCATTCAGTTGTATCAATTTGATCCTTAAAAGATAGAAGATAGAATTTTATAAAGACTAATCAAATAATTTGATTCTTGGTGAGTGTTTTTTAGTGGAAGTGTTTGGGATGCCATTAAAGATTACGAGCAAGTAAGTTTCCTTCGATGTCGTCTAAGTATAAATATTAAATACTCTTATATAGGAAAAAAAATTAAGGTTGTAAAATCTTTCACATCTTGGCTCAAAGAGGAATTCTATAGAGGCCTAAATACAATTTTTCCCAAGCTGTTGTTTCTTAGATTCTTGAAGTCTTCGGATAGTTCGCAGATGAATTTAGCAAGTAGGCGACCAAGTAAAAACCAACAGACTGACAGAGTATGTCGACGGCTCTCGACGCTTAAGTTAAATAGAGAAATAGAGTAGCTGCCACGTCGGGCCTTCAAGAATGCACCACATACCTTTTGTCAGTTATCTCTTTCCTTATTTACGAAAGCGAGTGACGATCCACTTTTACGAAAGCGCGATTGCTTCCTCAACACAAGGAAGGCGTCTATTTATGCTATTAACCGTTTTTTCCTTTTGAAAGCTAACTCGCTCTCAATCTTCCGTCCACGATCGCTGATCATCCTAAGGCGGCATATATGGCTCGCGGCGGATGCTCGAAATTGCAGATATCGCCCATGAAATCATTAACTAGCCATCTTCTTAGAGACGGTTGCCGGCTAAAAGAGGTGGCGCCAAGTAGCCACCAAGCACGACGCTACTTAAGAATAAACTCGCGCCTTTACTACGACGGATAGTCCACAAGTCTAAGCTTAACCGTGGTCCAGATCCATGCTCGTGTGGGGACACTTGGGCCTCCTGTGGGCTTCGATCTGCCCGGGCCTCTAAATGGTGACGCTGAAATAAAGCCAGACCTACCAATAATGTCGATAATTTGGACAAATATAGAATACAATGTAAGCATTTGCAAGAGGGTGAAAAGTAAAAGGGTTTAAAGAACTCTTTTTTTCATGTGCTAATCATATGAATATAATTTATAGATGCCACAATCATGACACCATCACTATCAGTTTCTCTTGATATTATTTCATGTCTATGATGCAATGGGTATAGAATGAAAAGAAGGAAAGTGGGAAGAAGAATAAGATATTGCTTCCCTTCCTCTGTTCTTATATTACAAACAACTAGAGAAATTCAAGGACTCATGTTTTTATATTTTCTTTTCCTTTATTCTGTTTTTCTTATAACCAAATAGAGCATTAGGGACTATGTTCTAGAAATGAGTGCAAACGATTAGGGTTAGTAGAACTTATATATAAGAGAAACTTAGTGTATTAAGTAAATTTACTAGGGGTAATTTAGTAATTCTATTATTCAAACCTTCCTTAAACCCAAATTGGATTTGAAAATCTATTCCTAAACTTGTCTATACCCGATTAAAAATTTCCCAAACCTATCCCAATAGGAATGGGGCGAGATATCTTGAAAACCCCGTCTCATTGCAATCCCTAAAAACCGAGTTTAATAACTTTTTAATATAAAATACTATTTGTAGAATAATTTATAAATGTAGTAAGAAGACATAATAAGAAATAAAATAATTTTTATAATGCATTACTCTCAAACTTATATTTATAAATTTATATTATTGGGTTTAAATTTAATATTTTTAAAGAATAAAATTTCCATTTTAAAAAGTTATTTTTGTAGAAGTAAAAAAATAATATTATAATATTGCATCTTAGCTTAGCCCTACAAATTAATAAATTAAATTATGGAAGCTTTCTTTTAGTTTAAAATTTGACTCTTAGATTTATTTTCTATTTCCAAATAAAAATATATTCTACAAGAAAATATTTTATATTTATTTTCAAAATCATTCAATTCTCATGATATATTATTAGAAAAGTAAATTTTATTTAAAAATATATTTAATATAGTCTAAATAAAAATAATTTTTAGATATGTTCCAAAAACTAAGTAAATTTATTTTCTTAAGTATTTGAGAGGTAAAACCACAATTATGTATCATAAGTATGGGATATGGCCTATAAGACTCAGCTCTTGCTAAGAGTTCACTAAGACGAGAAGAGAGGGATCTAGGGTTTGAGTCTCAATTAGGATAAACTTGTGAGCTACAACGTTGTATTTGTAAGTGAATGGATATAAAAAAAAGTATAAGTTATGTTTAAATTTAATTCAATGATTTAAAAAAATATAAAAAAATAAATGAAATTACTTAAAATCTTATATATTTTGAAATATTAATTTATATCAATGAATTAAAATAAAATAAAATTTTGTTGAAGTAACAATAAAAATAGGGAAAATAGGAAAAAACTCTTTGAACTTTTCACTTATTGTAATATATAATCGAAATAAAAATTGCATTTGAATCATGGATGAAAAAAAAATCTTTTTTATTTATTTTTAGTATCTGAAAAATAATTATATAAATATAAAAAATAATTAAAAAAAAACATGTGTGGGTTTTTTCTCAAATCATATATTAAAACTTAGGAAACAAATTAAAAATATTTTAGTTTGAAAAAAGATTTTTGCGAAGATCAATAACAATTTTCAAATTTCAGATTTCAAATATATGAATATTTTTTATTCAAGTTCGGATCTCAAATTTTATTATTGAGACAAGTTTAAATTTTATTTTACTTTAAATTTTTATTTAAAATTGTCTCTGGATATTTTTCATTTAATATTTTATTTTTCAGTGCTGAATAATTTAAAATTTATTTTTCATTAAATCGTGACTTTCAATTGAAAAAAGGAAATTTAAATTGTCTCAATATTTAATATTTTTCATTCAACTTCGGATCTCAAATTTGAGTATTAAGACAATTTAAAATTTTATTTTATTTAAAAGAATATTTTTCATTTAATATTTTATTTTTCAATATTGAATAATTTAAAATTTTATTTTTCATTCAACTTCGACTTTCAATTGAAAAAGAAATTTAAACTTGTCTCAATACTGGATATTTTTCATTCGAACTTTGGATCTCAAATTTTAGTACTATGACAATTTTAAATTTTATTTTATTTTAAAATTATCTCAGTGTTGAATATTTTTCGTTTAAAATTGAAAAAAATATTCAGTACTTAGACAATTTATTTATTTATTTTCAATTGAAAGTCGAAGTTGAATGAAAAATAAAATTTTAAATTATTCAGTACTGAAAAATAAAACATTAAACGAAAAATATTCGGTACTAAAACAAATTTAAATAAAATGTTAAAATAAAATAAAATAAAATAAAATAAAATTTTAAAATTGTCTCAGTGTTGAAATTTGAGATCCAAAGTTGAATGAAAATATTTAAGTATTGAGACAGTTTTAATTTTTTTTATTTTCATTTGAAAGTCGAAGTTGAATGAAAAATAAAATTTACAAAAGAATTTTACTATTGGATATGAAATAATTATTTAGAATAGTTTTATTTTCTTTAACAATGTTATGAAAAATATTTTTTTTGAAAATTGTTATTGATCTTCACAAAGATATAAATCTTTTTTAAAATTAAAATATTTTTAATTTGTTTCATAAGTTTTTAGATATGTCTTAAGAAAAAACCTTCACATGTTTTATTTATTTTTAATTATTTTTCATATTTATATAATTATTTTTAAGATAGTAAAAATAAATTATAAAATTTTTTGTCTAGGATTTTTTTTTTTTTTTGAAAATAGAAAAATTTATTGATTAAAACTAGAAATACATTTGATAAAAACACATGATCAAATATGGTAAAAGCTTTAGAGGATGTCGCACCATCCATGTTAACTCAAAGTCTACATATTTGATAATTCTATAATGACTATAATACTTACGGCACTCTAGCCTTCAGAAATTTTATCACGATTACGATTCGATTTGTCAGTTTCCATGTCTCGACGATCTGACAACATGCTATTATCGCCTCAAAATTGCCATGTAATAGTAATCGTTGTAAAAAGAAGCCGAAACTAATCATTATGCACAAGCATTTACATAACCATACACTAATGCCGACGATAAAATCACGAAAAAACAAATTAAAAAACTAGATTTATGTGGAGAACCACTTTAAATGTAAAAGTCATAAAAGTTTAGGATTTAAATGCAAAAGTCGTGAAAGTTCATGCATTTCCTAGTAATTTTCTCATGTTTTTTTTTCTTGCTAACCAAATGTATCATGCCACATTGACACCACGTCATTGGGTGTCGAGGTTTGAAATTAGGTTCGGGTTATACGAGGCTACATCTGCAATGAAAACCCAAAGTTCATATATTTATTTATTTTTAATTCAGGATATAAATGCAAAAAATCTAAAAGTTCAAGATTATTATTATTATTATTATTATTATTATTATTATTTTTGCTATTTTCCAATAAAAATAATATGTTGATTCACCTCTACTTTTATTTTAATTTTTACTTTTCCTCCATTTTTTTTTTCCTTGCTTTTTCCCTCAAGTTTTCCGTAACCAAACATAGCCGTAAAGTTGATTGAAAATAGAAAAACATGAAATAACATTTACTAGTATCTTTTAGTGTACATGCCTTACCCTACAAATCTAAATCTAGAGTTAGTCACATAAGGCTAAATTTCATAGCCAATCTCCATTTTATCTCATATGACGTGAATTTAAAATTCTACATCTAATAAATCGCACACCTTTGGCTGATTAGGGTTTTATTCGTGGCCCAGTGGCTGTCCTGCTGATCCGATTAACTCGATTGATTCGAAATCTTTATTTAATTTTTAAAGAATTACTAGTAATTGAGATTTTTGCCGATTATTTATAAAATTTGATATTTTATCTCTTAATATGAAATCAAATATTTGTTATTGTAGCATAGGAGTTTTAAAAATAATAATAATATATAATTAATATATTAAAATTTGTTATGTTAACTATTTTATTTTCAAGTTTTAAATGTATCTTTTTAATATAATTTATATGATAATTTAATATTTAAAAAATCTTGGAAAATTATAGAATGCCTTTGAATTAAATAAATTATAATTTTAATATTGAATATATTTTCATTTTTCTCATTAATCTCATTTTAAATATTTACAATTTTAATTTTTTTTATATTTATATTTTAAATTTTATTCAATCATATATGTTTTTGATAAAAAAGAAGTTGTACTAAATTATAAATTAAATTAAATTTCATAACTAAATTATCAATATATTTTAAATAATTTCATTACTTAAACTAGTGTTAATAACAAAATATTGTTATTTTTAAAATAATTAACAAAAATTATACACTTATTTATTTCCTAATATAATTACATATTATAGCAAGATGAATTTTCAAAACAAATAAGATATTTCATTATTATACGGTTGAAATGTATTTTTGAAAAAAAAAAAACATTTATTCAAAATATAAATGAAATTTATGTTGTTAATGTTTTAAAATTTTAATTAATAGATGGTGATGACTTAATTAGTATGAAGGATGTACATTTTTTTAATGTGAAGTTACATGTTATTATTAGATATAATGAAGATGAGATGCAGAATTTATGATTATAAAGATATAAAAATTTCATTCGATACTTCAAGTCGTTTTTTTTCGCCCATTTGTTACTTTATTTGCTTTATTATTTAACTAAGCATTATTACTTTGCTTATAATAAGACTTATCATTATTTATGCATTTAAGTTTATTTATTATTATTATATTGTTTGGACTCAACAATTTTATATATTAATTATTATTATATTTTTAGATATTATTTATTTTTATTTAAAAAATGATAGAATATGTAAAATTAAAATGTTAGCAGTTTTTTTAGGTTTTTTGCCCGTTTTGGCCCACAACTGGTATGAGTTGGATTGATCGAAAGTTAATTTGAATAGGGCACAAGTGCCCCCGCTTCGATAAAATAAAAAATTAAGGCCGAAAATAAAGGTTGAAAGATATGTCAATTTCATAAAAGACACATGATTAAAACTGCTTGATAAGCTTACTAACAATCGAACGCCGAAGATAAATATATTATTCATAATCAGAACGTCACACATTTAAAATTATGTATTTACATATTTACCCTTATTATCATTAAATTACATATTATCCAAAATAAATAGAGTTTAATAATATTTTATTTTTCACTATAATTATTAATTATTGTAAATAACATGTTTAAAAAATGTAAAAATATTTATTCTAATAATATTATCCAAAAGACATAATATAAGTTTAAAATAACCAATAGAATCTGTCCTTTAAAACTATCAAAACTAACCAAGAGATATTTGGTAAAATATTTTATTATTTATGTTAGTTTTTTTTGGCCCAATTTATTTTCATTTAAATTTTTTTGGCTGACCGTATTCTACATTCCACGTTAAGTGTCTTTACCTATTTATAATTTTCAATGTTTTTCATTTAAAATTTTCAATTAATATTTAAAATTTCGTTATCAAACATATCGAAAGCTTAAAACCATCAAAATTTTCATTTTCAACGGCTTGGAATATTTTCAATACTTATCAACAAAATTGCCAACCAAATTTAACTGCTGACCCATGATTCGAATGAATTGAATTGAACTGTTTACCAACTCTACTTAAATCCAAGGATTGAAATTTCTCGAGACGCAATGATATATCTACGACATCTGATATCGTACCACTGGAACGATTGATACGTAAAATCGCTTACTATGAAAAATCGCAAAAATCAGAAATATCGCGCTATATTTCGACATATCAGACGGACCAATTTCACGAATTTAGGTATAACAACACACGCACGATCGATTTTTCGCTTTCAAAAACATCTGGGAGATATATCTGCAGAAACATCTGAGATATATCGGAAACATTCAGAAATACTCCGAGACATCTGAAATATCTAAGAAATATCTAGATATATCTGATATATCTAAATATATCAAAACTAATTTTCATATTTGCACCAAAATTAAACTAACTATTTATAATTAAATTACAAATATATTTCACCATCCAACCGCTATTTCACCCAAAAAAATCTATAAATACCTCTAAAATCATTCAATTGATCACAAATTCTCTCTACTAATATCCAATCTTCATTTCACTCCAAAAAATTTCTTTATGATGACTCTTTAAATAACTATATATTAGTTTAATATTTTAAATTAGTTAATTTAGTAATAATATATTAATAAATTAACATTTCATGTTCGTTAATTTTTAAAATCAAGTTATATAATAGTTATCATCATGTATGCATATTATAAATTTATAGTATTATATGAAGTTTTCATATTTAAATTAGTTTAATTTTTAAGAATAATATATTAATAAATTAATTTTTCAAAGGCTTAATATTCGAAACTAAAGATGCGATGAACCCCGGATTTCCTATCCATGTAGGTTTCAGAGATACAGCCAAGACATTTATTCAACATACGTTTCCGATCTTATAATCAATATTATCTTTAACACCAATGCCTTATTTAATATCATTTTTACCGAATTTGATCTATCCATCAAATGTCAGTGCACTGAGTCACATCAATCTTCATTCTTTCATTTTAAAAACTCATCGTGAATGTATATATTGATTATTAATGCTATTTTTACACATTTAAAAATTATTTTTACTGACTCTTGAAAGATTATAATTTTCGATATATCGATATTCATAAAATATATCCACCGATATATCTCCGATATATCCGATATATCCATAAAATGCAAGTACCGATATATCCATCGAAACCGATATTTCCAACCTTGCTTAAATCCGATTAAATTAACCCTGGTTGAAATCTGGGAGTGAGTTTGAGTTGAACTTTCTTTTAACCATTCCCCTATGAGTTGATTAGTTTAAACTTCGGGCCGGCCCATCTTAGCCCTGGACCTCTGATACTGTACAGTGTACAACACCCTTGTCTGTAAAGGGAAGCCCGGAGGCCTTCCGCTCTTCTGAGACGCTGCGTTCTGATCGATCACCGAGTTCAAGGTATTGCTTAAATTCCTTTTCCTTAATAAGCAATCGAAATCAGAATCTGATGTTCTTAATTTTCCCTCGTTTTCATGGTAACCAAACAGAATGCTCGGGTCTCACTCTGAGTTTGTTATATAACTTGGGAATGATGTTGCAGTAAGTTTTGAATTCTAGGGTTTTTTGAACTGCCGTGGAATGGAAGTCTGGATTACTATTTGGGAATTATTTTTATATTAGTGCATCTAGGTTATATGCAGGGAAAAATATGAGAAGGAATTCAAATTTTGATTTGTAAAATTGTCAGGTGGAGATTTCGGAATTCAGAAATTTATCATTTTATTTAAAACTCATATGACTGTTTGCCTTAGTTGATATGAGGTTTTAATGTCTTTTTTATTTTATTTTTATTTTAAACTAAAGTATGTGAGATACATAACTACGAAAATGTGTTTTTCTATTAAGGTCTCTCTGAATACTTCTGACATCAATCTTATTTGCTGAAAATTTTGAATTCTAGGATTTCATTTTGGGTGATATTAAGGGCTAGAATTTGCTCAGAAATAATTATTTAGGAAAATTATCTTGGACAAAATTATATATAAAAATAGATATGACTTGAATTGATATCTTTGACTTTAACCATGAAAACGTAAATGGTAACCGCATGTAACTAATCTCAATGTAAAAGGAAGTAAAAAAAAAGGAAGAATAACAACAATGTAGAAACCATTTTCCTATGAAGAGAAGAACTTGAAAGTGCAAAATAAGCAAAAGGAATTTAATTTATCTATTATAAACTATAAAAAAGAAAGATGGATTTATTTTTTATACTCTTTTTATTAAATAATAAGCACATGAGATATAAAGGAAAATAGCTGATATGGTTGGAGCATTTTGGATATATATATATATATATATATATAGGTTATATATATATATATATATATATATATATATATATATATATAAATATATAGGAGTTGTTGTTTTGAATTTTATTTAGAGATATGGTTTTCTAACTTCCTTATTTTTTTCACTTTTTATTTTTGTAAAACTGTAATGATTGGATTTATCATTAACTCTCAATAAGGCTGCTTATTATATCAAATGAAAATTTGTTATCAAATAGAATACAAAAATTTAAAATTGCTTATAAAATGTGTTTTACTCAATATGACTTGGGATGATGACGACATGTACATCAAACTTGTGTAATTTAAAGTAATAGAATGACAGAACATTCACCTTCAAAAAAAAAATCTATATTTTATCTAGAAGAAAGGAATCAAGCAATAATAAATTTTTTTGTTCAAAGATAATCATGATAGAAAAACTTACTATTTGAAAAGAATTGAAATAGCTTTTGTTATTGAATTTATATATGTACTACATTCAACATCCCTTAAAGGCTTGTATGCTAAAATGATGAATTTAAGCCAAACCAACATTTTTATTTGTATTTTTAATATTTACCTTTACTCTTATTGTGTTCATATTTTTATGTTATTGTCACATTTTTGTTGATAAAATGATGACTTCTTGAGTCAATACCAGTATTTATTGCCCTTTCAGTTTATTATTTTCTCATCTTATTTTTTTTTATATTTACTTCAATTTTTATTTATATTTGCTGCAAATGAATGAATTTTGAGGAGAAATCAATATCTTCCATGAAACTATTTTTTTTTGATAGGCTATTCTATGAAATTAATGTCTCCTACTTTTTAAAATTTTTCCTATTTTGTTTTTATTTATTAGTAAATTATTTTTAATTTTAATTTTCCTTTTTCTTTATGTTGTTGATGACGATTATTAGAGATTTTGTTGAATTCTATCAATAGATAAGGTAAATGAGGTGTTCTAGTAATAAGTTTTGAATTGTTAGAGTGATGAGTGTCAAAGTAGGGGATTTTCTTGAGGTGATTTTCTCCTTATTCTAATCTTACTTAAATTACTTAAAATAGGTAGACTAATAAATTTGAAAATTAATAATAATTTATGAGGGGGAGTACTCTATTGTAAGCTTGCTTATGTGTATTCTCTAGCTTTTCTAGCCGCTTTTGTTTTGGGTGGTTGGTATATGTCCCTCTACTCATCTCTTTTTTTTGTTTTTCTTTCTTTGTATACTCCCTGTATACTCTAGGGCTTGACCCTTTTTTTGTCAATATATTTCTCAGCTTACTTATCAAAAAAATAAATTTGAAAATTTCACAAGATATTCTAATTTTTTTGCAAAAACCAATAATCTACTTTAGCTAGTATTTGTCTGAAATGACTAAATCTCTTAATCCACTCAATGGCTGAGGCCAAGGCCTCAAGAAATGAGCCTTATTAAGTCAAACACTATTTATTCCTCTTTGAGCCCATCTCCTGCCACCTAGTCAATGTAGTGTTCCAATTTATCCTATAAATTATCTATCTACTCAATATTAATTTCCATTTGGAACTTGGGGTTGTAGTTAGGTTTAAATTTTGTGTGTATTGTTTGTACTAATCATCTTGATATGTCAAAGGCAAGGGTTTAGTACAAAAATGGTTCGAGATGTGGATCGTACAAATTTCTCTCGCACTTTCAAGTACTTAATCGGTTAGTTTTTATGATTTTGTCATTGTTTGCATTTTCTAACCAACTAGATGGACCTTTTGCAGTTCTTTGATTCTATTGATTTGTTGATTAATATGTGTTAATTTGTTGATTCTATTGATTTTTCAGTAATGCAGTTCTTAGGCAGGGGAATTCCATTTATAGTCAATACATGGATGGTGAGGCACGTTAGTGTAGAGGACTATGCGGTAACAACTTTACCATTCTATCTTTTATTTTTTGTTTATTCAATTTATCTTTATATTTTTTTTTTGCAATTGTTTGAGCTTTGATTTTCTGGGAATTCATATTTTTCCATGTAGCAAAATTGTAGAAATTTTTGTTGGTGGTTGTCTTAATTTAGTGAAATAAATTTGCAAAGTTGTTATTGTTACTTAGTTTTTCTATTTTCCTAAAAAGTCTAATTTTTAATAAACATTTCTGAAAGGTTTATTATTTTTTTTAATAAACAAATGTTTGAAATCAAAATTTGTACTTGGAACTTCGGCAATAGACATCCTTTCTTTCTAGCTTCATAACCCTAACATGGTTGACAAGGTAAGGATTTAAAATTCAAGGAGTGGAAAGACAGGGAAAAGGATATAGTGGTGAAAAAAAACAAAGAAAAGATGAGAAAACAGAAAATCATCATGTCTCACCAAAGCCTCTTAGTAGTTTCTGCTAAAAGAGAAATGTTGGAGTGTACGATTGGGAATTGCAAGGTACAGGACAAAAAAAAGGAAAACAAAGACATTATCCAGCATCAGTCACTTGGTTCCATCAAATAGCCTTATAAGTCTTAAATCCAAAAGACTTGGTGAACTTTAGTAAAAAAACTTAATCATCATAAAGACTTATTTAGACTTCTAATACTTTTCTAAAATTATCTTTCACTTAAAAGGAAACTATAAACTTTAAAAAATAATAACTTGTAAAAAACTAGAAAAGTTTTTGGAAAATAGAAACTTCTAGAAACCAAGATCCTTTTGTGGGGGGAAGACAAATTTTGATGCTATTTTGGTAGCAAATGAGACCATTGATTCTAGAATTAAAGAAAATTTGAGAGGAGTCTTATGAAAGCTGGATATTGAAAAGACTTATGATCGCATTTATTGGAATTTTATTATTACAATTATGGAAAAAAAAAGATTTAACTCTTTACGTGGTTAGATGGGATAAGATGTATATCTATAGAACATGCTTCTTTGTTTGGTTAATGTCATTCTCTCAAGTTTTTTCAAAAGCTCTAGAGGGTTGAGGCAAGGAGACCCTTTGTCCCCTTAATTGTTTGTTTTGGTGATGGAGATACTTTCTTGCTTGCTTTGTAAGGTAAAAGTAGGTAAATTTATTGAGGGTTTCTTGGTCGATGGTTGGTGTTGTGAGGGTGTAGGTCTCCTATTTGTTCTTTGCAAATGATACTCATTTTTTGTAATGCTAGTAAAAATAATCTTGAGCACTTGAGTTAGATCCTCATGTGGCTTGAGGCATGTTTAAGGCTAAAGATTAATTTGGAGAAAAGTGAATTGATTATAGTTAGGGTGTCTCAAATTTGGAGGAGCTAGCCGGGTTTCTAAGTTGCAAGTGGGATCCCTACCAACTACCTCTTTAGGACTCCCTCTGGGCACTCCTTACAAATAAAGGAGTTGGGAAGGGGCAAAAGAGCGGTTCTAGAAAAGGATTTCTTTGTGGCAAAGGCAATATCTTTCAAAAGGTGGAAGATAGACCTTGATTAATAGCACCTTATCTAGTCTACCCATCTATTTTATCTCCCAATTCATCTTCCTTAAAAGGATGGCAGCTAGATTGGAAAATATTCAAAAAGATTTTCCTTGGGGAGGAGGGGCTTTGAAGAAAAAGCCATATTATGGAATTGGTCGGTTGTTTGTTTGGAAAAACAAAAAGGGGATTGGTTTTAGAAGCCTTTTGATTTTCAACAAGGCTCTTTTGGGCAAATGGTCTCAGAGTTTTGCTAGGGAGAGGAATCCTCTTTAAAAAGGGCAGTTGCTGGTAAGTATAAGTTGGAAAGTCGGGGGGTGGGGGTGTTGAACGAAAGAAGTGAGAGAAATATGGAGTTGAAGTTTGAAAAGCAATAAAAAGATGGCTAGGAGAAATTCAAACAAGATTCTAGGATTAGGTGAAGTTTTCCTAGCTATTAAGACTCTTTAAACTCTTTTTAATTGGTGCTTTATTTTCTTATATTCTAAATTTTTTTCTTAACTAAATTTATAAAAGCCATTTGATGTCAGTGCCTCGTTAAAAAGTTTGAGCATAAAATTTTTTCTTTGGAAATATAATAATTTGAAAGATCTTGGGAATATAAATGCAATGATGCGTTTATTTATAGGCACGAGATAAAATGTGGAATGTTTGTAATTCAAATGGAAAAAAAAAGGAAATCATGTAAAGCATTTAAAGCATCCTAAGGAATTAGGAGAAGATCTTGAGCATGACATGGCTGACGAATATATTAAAAAATTATTTTCTTGGGTTTGGTAGCTTAGAAAACATTGTTGATATTAAACAAAAGGAATAACTTGAAGAAGTCAATTTGAATGGGATAAAAAGGCTAATCCATAGTTTTAAAAGGCGCAAGGCGCACCCAAGCACAAAAGCCTCCCGAGTTAGGCGCAAGGTGCAACACAAGGTGTCTTGGAGGTATGTAGTCAGTGCTTTCTATGCTAAATATTTGAACATACAAGTTTTTAAGGGCCGAAATGACTACATTTATATTAGACACCTAGTGCAACTCATTGCATAAATCTCATTTTAGTAGATATAAGAAAACCTCAGGTGAAGAAGAGCACTTTGATAATAGCTTTATCTTGGATTGTGCCCCTTTGTAATTGTACGGGTGTGTTATATCTGATTAGAGAGTTCACTAAGCAAAGAGAATCGGTTAGGCCTAAGTGTAACTTGTTTTTTACATTTTTCTCTATCCCAGAGTGATCTACTTTCAAAAGTGCAATTGACATTGATGTTCACTTTTGGCATGTGGTTTATGGCGAAAGAAGGAAAGGGAAATTATGTGCTGCCAATTGTTTTGATGTCTTCATTTCGGGACCATGTTGTGTATAGTTAAGGTGATGAGTCCTCTTGTTAAAAGTTCTTTGACTTAATGACTATGAAAGAAGACTAATTATGGGGTACATACATGAAGCTGTGCGTAGATGCAAAGAGACTATAAAAGAAGACATTTAAGTAGAATGAAGCTAAAGTACAAGGAAATCTTCTCTATCATTGACAAAAGATGGGAATGTCACCTTCACTATCCTTTGCATGCAGCGGGTCATTCTTTAAACTTGAGATTTTTTTATGATGAGCCTCATGTGGAGTTTGGAAGAAGTCATCAGAGTTAAATTGTCACTGTACATATATGAAGCTGTGAATTTTCTTTTGCTCACTCTATCATGTTCTCTCTTGTGTATGCATTTTACTAGATAAGTCTGGCAGAGGATAATGCCATTTTTAGCCACCTAAAAACTTCTCAATGAGACTAACTCGTATGTGGGCAAGTATTGGTTCATTTAACCTGTATGATATTTCTGCGTCATCATGTATCCAAGCTAGTCTCCTTTGCATGAATTTTATTTATGAAGCTAACTATATAATTTTTGTATGTCATTAAAGCTTTACTTGTTTTATATTAATATATTTTCTCTCTAAATTCAATTGTACCTTTCATTTTTTTTTTTTGAGTTATGCTAGTCTTATTTAATTTTTGTGTTTCGGAATGGTAATTGCAATTGTTTCTTTTTCTAAATACAGCTTTATGCAATCAAATTTCATGTTTTCATCACTGTAATCTTATTTCTTAGTCGCGAAGGATATCGACAAGCATGCATGCGGGTGGACATTTTTCGGTGATTTCTTGTGCTTATCATAACGAAATTATTATGTTCATTATTTTTCACCTATTTTTCTTTAAGTGTTTGACCTAAATTGTAGACTTTTGAGATACTATTTTAGTTTTAACTTCAAAATTTGGATGTTACAATTGGTCATGGAATGAGAGGAGTCTTATATGTAATTTGTCCTCTTCAAATTGGTATAAGCTTCCACACAGGGAACAATTGAAAGTAATAAGAGTGTGCTTCACTACAATGGAGGTTGCCAATAAAAGATCTTTTAATTTTTTGTTCATTTCTCTTGTAATTGTGATGATCTTCTATATTCACATGCTTAAATGGTCTCTCTTTCCTTATTCAGAATATAGTGCACCTCGCATAAATTGGGGAGTAATGAAGTGGAAATGATCTCTTACATTATTAAATTCTTTGTGCTGATCTTATTGTTTATAGTTAGTAGGTGACAATGTGAATTTATAAGAATTCCTATGGAGAGAAGCAGGTTGTGTGCTATGGAAGGGAGAACCTTCCAAGATTGGTTTGAAGGCAAGATTGGAGGAATATGGATATTGGTTCCAAAGCAAAGATGAGGTGCTTTATTCTCTATAGGTTTTGGAAAGGAAGAGGTTGGATGGTTGCTAAAGCTTTTGGGGAAGGTAAATGAGTTGAAGCTTCATGGGTTTTGTGAAATGAGAGATGAAAATAATACTTTTCTTTATTGAATGGATGAATTACATAGTATAGAGACACCTATATATATACAAAATAATGGAACAAACAAGAAACAAAATAAGGTGTAAAAGGAAGGAGGATAATGTATAAATAAAGGTAGGAGATAAACCAAAGAATATCTAGAGAATATTCTATGATTCTCAACACTCTCCCTTAAGCTGGAGCATATAGGTCAAATGCACCAAGCTTGTTACAAATGTACTTAGTTCTAGGACCTCTGAGAGATTTGGTGAACACGTTTGCTAGTTGGTCACTCGAGTTGACAAAACTAGTAGTCATGCATCTTGATGTGATCTTCTCCGATGAAGCGACAATCCACTTCACTACGCTCGCCTCTCACAAGACGGCCGACGCGACAGAAAGAATCCTCGATTATCACATATTAGTTTCATTTGTTCATCCTTCCAAAATCTTAGCTCCTGAAGAAGATGTCTTAGTCATATGAGCTCACATGTCGCCAAAGCCATTGCTCAGTATTTTGCTTCAGCACTTGATCTGGCTTCAACATCCCGCTTCTTACTCTTCTAGGATACTAGGTTTCTACCAATAAATACACACACGGTGGAGCGTCTATCTCGTTGCGAACTCGCCCCAAACAACATCACATTATCCGACAACTGGGTGCGACCGCTTTCATATAACATCCTCTTTGGTCCGTGTTCCTTTAATATAATCTGAGGATATGAATTACAACATCCCAAGCATATCACACCTGCGGATTTGTAAGAATCGCTAACAACACTCACTGGAAAGGAAATGTCTGGTCGGATGATGGTGAGATAGTTTAGTTTTCCCACAAGTTGTCCATATCTCCCTGGATCATGTAGAGGCTCCCCCTGTCCTGGTAAGAGCTTGACATTCATATCCATAAGAGTGTCTACAGGTTTGCAATCTAGCATAATTGTCTCTTCTAATATTTCCAAGGCACACTTTCCCCGGGATTCATAACTATTATTCGAATTTAGATCAGCCATCTCTTAACCCCATAAAATACTTGAGTTTCCCTAAGTTCTTAGTCTGAAAGTGGCTGAAGAGATATTGTTTTAGCCTTTGAATACCATCCTGATCATTGCCCGTGATAACAATGTCATTCACATAAACAATCAAATAAATGCACTGCCCTGAACTCATATGATGATAGAAAACTGAGTGATTTGTTGTACTCCATGTCATACCAAACTCCTGAACCACTGAACTAAACTGGCTAAACCAAGCTCGAGGGGATTGCTTTAAGCCATATAATGAGCGGCGTAGCCTGCATACCAATCTAGACTCCCCCTGAGCAACAAACCCAGGTGGTTGCTCCATATAGACCTCCTCTTCGCCATGTAAGAAGGCATTTTTGATGTCCAACTTATACAAAGGCTAAGATTGCATAACAGATGATAGATAGGAGGAAGATGAATGAGAGGCACCCGCGATAGGGGAAATGTATCATAGTACTTAACCATATACTGAAAGTGTACCCCTTACAACTAACCTAGCCTTAAGACGATTCTAATCTCGACCATTAGCCAATCTTCAATGACCACACACAATGACATCCAATAGGTGTTTTCTCGCTGGTAAGGTAATCCAGGTTCCAAGTGCCACTAGAATGTAGAGCAAATTATTTCTCAACCATAGCCTCGTGTCCGCGACGGATGAGCCTCATACATAGCTCATAACAAAATAGAAGAAAAGGTGGAAAAAAAGGCAGAGTATGGGAAGATAAACGATATGCTAGGGAATTACAACAGGATGGGGGTTACTTAGATGAATGAGCACCTTTTCGAATGGCAATGAGAAGATCTGAGATTCGTAAGAATGGCGCTAGGAGAGGCGCCCATAGATGCAGAAATTTCGCCTGGAGGCTCGTGTCGCACGCGGCGATGATTATAAACTTGCAAATGGTCGAGGTGGAGGAAGGAGGTGGGGCTGGTGAGGTATCCGGGACTTGAATGTGTCGTAGAGTGTTGGAAAACACAAAAGGGAGACGATTCAGGCGATAGAAAAGCCTTAGAACCAGTTGTTGGAGAGAAAAATGGGAACAAATGACATTTTCTGGCACCAAAGTGGAGAAGCAAGGTGACATGGAGAGAGATCGGTGGCCGGTGAAGCTACACGTGGAGTGCCGTCGCCGGCGGCTCCATGTGCCCCCGCGACCCAAGGGCGTGGGAGATGCCTTCAGAGAGAAATGACATGCGTGGTGGCCCGTCGCTAACCTTCTGACACCGGAGTTGCTGTCGGAGGATAGATTAGGTCCCAACAATCCTGATGGTGTGGTCGCCGACCGGAGTTGAGACAATCGCTAGAAAAGTTCATTGGAAAGTTTTCTGGCTACGACGAGGTGTTCTGACGGCGGCGAAGAGTTTCGATGCTTTTTGCGATGAAGGTGGAGTGGTTGGAAAGAGATCTAGCCACTAGATGGGTTGTTGGAATTGAAGACATGACAAAACCCTAGCCCGAACCTTTCATGGCTTTTATACCATGTGAAATGGTAGAAGAAAAGAATACTTTTCTTATTAAATGGATGGGTTGCGTAGTATAGAGACACCTATATATATACAAAAGAAAGGAACAAAAAAGGAAACAAAATAAAGTTTAAAAGTTAGGAGGATAATATACACAAAAGGTAGGAGATAAACCAAGGAATATCTAGAGAATATTCTATGATTCTCAACATATACTAATCGATCGTAGTTACCTTTCCTCAACCATCAAGTAGATGCTTTAGTTGTTCTGTAGCCCACATATGAAAAGGGATTTCTTTCACTTCTATCCACCCCTTTGGGAAAGAACCAAATTCCCATGTTTATCGGGAGGAGGCTATCAGCACACTTTAATCTTTACTCCTTTCTTTACATAGATAGACCTCTTCTTCTTTTGAAGGCTTATATTTTGTTTGAATGAAATTGATAAAAGTAACTCTTTAAACCCAGTAAATGGGGAAAATGGAAACTACATCTTTCAAATTGCTTGGCCAAAGCCCTTTTTAGTTTGTGCTACTCAGTTCATAAATTATCTCCCTTGCCTGTCTCCTTACTAGAATTGTCCTCTATTCCTTGGTCAACCCCTTAGCTGCTACATTGGTGAAACTTCATCACAACCAAACTTTCCTCTTATTTTTACAACCTAAAATTTACTTCCCTAGCTTCTTTGAAAACCTTGGCTGGTCCAAAGGCTTGTTCAAGGACACAATTGTTTCTAACACTTACTCACATCCTCTAGTATTTTTGGCCTTTTGGAATTAGTATAATGATTGCTTTCCATCTTGTCACATTCCCATTTATGAGATGAACTTGCCCTTGGTGCTCAGCCTTACTTCCAATAGATGCATTCTTGTCTTTCCTCTGAATTTGTGATTACAACCTATAAACCTATGCAAATTCATAGCCTTCTTCAAATGGACTAGCAGTCATTCTGGTTCTTGTTTCTCAAAGCCTATAGTAAATGAAGCTCCCCAAGTTCTCTCTGTAATGGAAAACTATGGTTTGCCACATTCATATTCAAACCTTACGTTAAAGGTCCTTCTCCACTGTACACGTTCTTCTCAAAACATCTTATTCATCTAGTGTCACATCATGGTCATCTTTCTCATTCCTTTCTTGATCTAGGTCATTTTGGTATTGTTCAATTCATTAAATTTAGTTTCTCTCCACCCAATTACCTTTTTATAAAAATCTAAAGGTCCATCTTTAAGGCCTTCACTTGGCTACTAGCATGCAAAAGAGTAAACACCAAAGAGATATTATTATTGACATCATATGGCACTCTTAATCTTGATGTCTACTTTTGTATATGGGAAGTGGGGAAAAGGTGGATTATCTTTTCTTACATTGTTCGTTTACTTTGGGGTTATGATAAATTATTCAGATAGGTAACATTAATGGGTTCATCCTAAGAGTATTTTATGACATGATGACCATCTAATATAAGAGGTTGGAAATTCCATTAGTGGCAATGACTTTAGAGACTCTTTGGGATCTCACTCATTTCTGTGCTTCCTTTTAGGTTTAGTAATCTCATGACATTCCTCTCAATGCAGTACAACCCAACTAGTATTATATGCATAGTTTGAAATGTGGGTTAACAAGGAGAAGAGCATTTTGTGGTGGTCTTGTTTTGGGAAGAAAAATTATTCTAATATTGAGTAATGAATTGTTATTTGTATATTTACATGTGTGGTGCTTTACTATTGAATGTGCTTACTTTGTATTTGGAAGTCTTAAACCTTTTTTTTTTTATTGTTGTATTTTGGGGAGAATTCATCCTTCTTTTGCATTTCTTTATGAATAGCTAATATGCTTCTAATTAAAAAAAACATTAATATGTTGTTAAAAAGTTTCAGTACTGCTACATCTGCATCTTAATATCCTAAGACATTATTTTGATTTTGCAGCTATGGTGCTTTAAATGGAGACAATGTAGTGAAGTTAATGAAAACAACCTGGTGGATTATTCCACGTGGAATAATTATTACACTCCTTGCATGCACATATACCTTCTGGTCAGAAGCACTAAGTTTATCTCATCCAATTGCAAAAGCTTATTTGGTTATCGGTAATCTTTTATTTTGGTTTTATCTCCCAACTTTATTATTGCTTAGATCATTTTGATTTTGTAGGTTCACATATTAACTTTATTATGCGAGTGCGGTAATTTAGTCTTTGATAGGATTGCTATTTTTAACTTTAACTTAACTTTATTCTCGAGTCATTGCTATTTTTAATATTTTTGTAAGAGTAGCAGCTGACTAGGCGAAAGAAGAGGAGAGTAGTGAAGATAGAGTAGTAGATTGGTATAGGGTTTAGGGCTAGTTTCACCCCCTCGAGCCATAAATGTCAAATGTTTCACCCCCTATAACTTAACTTTAAACGTTTTATTATTGCTATCCCTCTTCTCCTTCAACTTGTGATTTATTAGGGCCATATGAATGTTCGATTTCTAAATTGCTTGAGCCACCTTTTTAAATTTCATAAACTCATGCCCAGATATTTCCTTTCTGAAATATGATACTTGAGAAATTGATTTACTTGGTTAAATATCATCCTTTCACTCTAACAAGGTGTTGTTTCATTTTATGAATTCCTCCATCTTTCACAACCTTTTTTCAATACGCACATATGAAAACTTTTCTTCCATTTGCATATCTTTCTTTTAAAAGCAGGCCCAATGTAAATGGTCCTCGCTTGTTAGTATTTCTAATCTCCTAATCTATTTAGGATCCTTTTTCCTTCTTCTCTTTAGTCTCCTAATTAGACTCTAATTCTGTTTCCTTTTTGCCCTAACACTAGAGTATAAATATGTATGTTTCCTCCTTTGTAAATTAATGAGAATCAATGTATTAATTTTCTCTCAACATGGTATCAGAGTCATAAAAGAGTTTGAGAACACTAGCGTTAGGGTTTCGCCGTGTGATCAATTAAATGACCCACGTAGCAACCAAAATACCTTGCCTCGGTAACTTTTTATTGACTTCCATTATGGCGACAAGCACACAATGGAGCGCCTCTCGTCTACCTTTGGTGGAAGCCTTCTTCGGAAAATACCTCCCCATGCTACCACTCACTCAATCTACGAGTGCAGTCTTTAAATCCATAGGCGCGTGAGCCCCTTTGTTTGAACCGCAGCGCCTCTCAGCAGTGGCACTGCGCCGGCGAGCCTGCCCGGCCCCTCCCACGCGCCTCACGTGCGTCGGAAAAAGCCTCGCTTTAAGCTTTTTCTCTCAAGCCCTTTGTTTATGAATGTTTTTGTCTCCTGAATCTCCATTGTTTTGTGTTTTCTGAAGCTCTATGATATCTTCAGGACCTTAGGAGTTGTTTTTGTTGATTCTATAAACCTTATGCTGATTTCTCATCTCTATGATTGAAAAAGACGTCTCTATGGTTGAAAAAGACGTCTCTATGGATGAAAAAGGTCAGACTTTTAATTCTTTTGTATCTGGAACTTCTATGATTACTGTGGGTAAACTAACGGGGAGTGAAAATTATCAGTCATGGGCGGACTCGGTAGACCTTTGGTTTATTTGTAATGGTTGTGAGAATCATCTTACTATTGGGACCATAGTATTCCAGAAGATAAGCGTGCACCGATGGAAAAAAGCGTGCTTTACTATGCAATATTCTTGACAATCTATTGATGCCAAGACTACATATAATATTGGGGCTATAAAACTTGCTACACTCTTTGGAATCGGGTAAAATTGTACACTAATGATATTCGACATCTCTGCGGGTAATATCCTGTTGCCTATATTCACTTGCTTCTTTACATGGCTGTATGTGCTCATGACCCATTTTTGATTAACGGATCTCCGAATCACGGCCTTCTTAATGGTGATCTCACGAGAAGGGTTTATATGGAACAAGCTATGCAGTTTTGTTGGAGTGGTTGATATACCAACCAATATGTTCTGGTTTGAGACGGTTCTCTCAAATAGGTTCAGTCAGTTGACTCGGATGGTTAGATGTTTACCGCCAGTTGACATAGGCGAGATGTCTGTTTTTATATCAAATAATCTCTTGCGGGCGATCTGTTACCGACAATTTTCTGGATGCAGATATCATCTGTTATCAGGATTATTAAATATATTTACCTGTAGAATATTCAGGACAAAGACAGAACCAATCAATACTGTAGACAACTGAATCTAATTCTGGATAGTTCTAAATACATGATTTGAGAAGAATCGATGTGGGCATAAACTTTTGCCGAAAGCGCGATCAGATAATGCGGCGCTTTTAAATGAGGGGAAGAGGATCAGGGGATATCGTTGCGCGAGGCCAACTCAAGCCATCCTCGCGCTCGCGCGCGATCGATGATAGTTTCCTGCCGGAAAGCGATTGTTGTTGCTGACTGCGCTGCTCAGTAACCGATGGGATTTCAACTCGGTTGACGTTCCGACAACGCTCAAGAACTCAAATTAAGAGATGACTGTTTGCGAAGCGAAGATCTTTGGTTGTAATAGGTGTTCGAACCGGGAAATTCGCGGATGGTTATCGGATATTAATAGCGGCATTGGGATAACTAATAACCGGAAGATGAAGGCGAGATAATAAAACGATCGATACCGGGACGAAGTGTCAGTATGACGCGGCATCTGAAACTGCGCTCAGTTAAATCTGCTCGAAGGATGGGCGGAACTCAGCGGACGAAACTTATGTGTCAAAGCGCGCACTCTTTCAATAACCGTTTTCAGCGGGAGGATTGACGCCAAAAGTGGACATTTATCAGAGAAGGGCCATGAGATACTTTCTGGTTTAATGATCTCAGCGACGACTAACGAGGTATCCTTCATATAAGTCTCTTAGAATGCGGATCAAAATTTCTCTGAAACGACTTTGATGTTCCAGACTCAATCAACGGACAGAGGATCTTGGTTTGGAACACCTGAATATCTAATGGATCCATTTCATGGATAATGTTCAAATCTATAGTGGTTTAAAACTCTATTTCACTTTTTCATATGTTTGGAGATATGACTATATATATTTCTTCTTTGTATATAAACCAAATAGATAAATAGATACCATTTTCTCTCCATTCAACATAACTTGGATTTGATTGAATCTTGGAAATGAACAAACAATCATAGGACACAACTACTTTTTCTATAGTTTGCTTTTCTAAAGAGGTTGAAATTTATATCATTGAATAATAAAGCCAAATAACGATATGACGCTCAGCGTTGTTGACATAACTTCTTCAAATGTTCAGGAAAGAAAGACCGATCGTTAGACAACGTAAACAGCTCAAACCAGGTTCCACCATGGACAGATGGAC
This sequence comes from Tetrastigma voinierianum, assembly GCA_016808115.1. Lineage (NCBI taxonomy): Eukaryota > Viridiplantae > Streptophyta > Magnoliopsida > Vitales > Vitaceae > Tetrastigma > Tetrastigma voinierianum. The sequence goes on from JAEQBH010001769.1 coordinate 475,964, forward strand.
ATATTGAAAAGACTTAAGTGATCATCTTTAAAGACACGTGATGTAGTTTTTCTGAAATAAAACGCCTGACAAAGTGAGGACCTCTTTGTTAGGTGATCTAGAAGACTATCTTTCATTTAGAGATTGACCAATAAGCTTTTGGTGAGTGGAGAATGACAGATGCTGATTCTCAGAATAACTCTGTTAAACAAATCGTTGTGGGTTAAGAGGATTAGCCTGTGGATGGATAATCTCAAAGCACCTGTGGACAGATAACTGCTAATGGAATAAGATCTGTACTCTTGCGAGACGGCGACTGTTTGCCGTGGAAGCTATTGCATAGGTTTTTCAGACCAAGCGTACTAGGTTTGTGGTGGGAGATAGGAAGAGAATCCATTTATGAGAGGATCTATACTTGGGGGGGGATTCAACCTTTGAGCTCTCAATTTCTAGTACTATTTCGAATAATAACAATTAAAAACCTTTCCATCTCTTCAATTCTTAGGTTTACTTATCCCTTCTCTTGGAACTTTAACTTTCATCATAACCTTATTGATTTTGAGATAGAAGAACTAGAAATACTCATGTTCTCTCTGGATTTCTCAAGTTTATTTATAGAGAAGTATTTATTTCTAGCCTATCCCACCATTTTGATTCAATTCCTTCTTTCTTTTCTAATTTTGTTTAGAGATCTTAAGTTCCTTTTAAGGTGAAGTCCTTTGTTTGGTTAGTGGCACACAAAAGGTAAATGTATGCTACAGTTGAGAAGATCCTAAAGTCCCTCAATCTGATGTATAAGTTGTGAGCATGGAGAATCAATAGATCATCCCGCCCGTGGTATAGATTATTTAGAATGGCAGATAGATTTAGTTCTCCCTAAGGAGTGTTATGACATGATGACGATTACATATTAGAGATTGTGAAGCTCTTGGAGAGGCTAGTATTGTGGAAAACTGCTTGTATTGCTTTAATTTGATTGTATGGCTAGAAAGAAATGTTAGGATTTTTGAGGGCAAGGCAAAGATTTCAGAGGTTTTTGGGATACTATTCATTTCCTTGCGTCCTTTTGAGCCTCTTGTACTACAAATTTTAAGAGCATATTCTTTTATTCTGTTCAACTTGATTGGTTAGTGGTGTGTAATTCTAAGTGTATGGGTTTCTAAGAAGAGGTTTTTTGTAATCACCCTATGACTTTTTGGTTTTTGTATTCCTAACTTTAGGCTTTGTTTATGGGAGGATTCATTTTCTTCTTAATTCCTAATTCAATATATCACATTGCCATTTTTCATAAAAAATTCAGTAGACACTAGTAAGGTGGCTATCTAAAGGCATAATTGCAAATCAAATACAGTAAAGAATTTTTCTAAAATAACGTAAGGAAGCCTAATTGGAGAAAAAAAAATTGATTATTATAATTTATATTTATAAAAAAACTATTAATCTCATTATTATTATAACTATTATTATTGTTGTTGTTGTTCTTTCGTTATTGTATTTAAACAATGCAAGAATGATTTGGATCCAACGATGATTTCCCCATTGCTTTCACTATTAGGTGAAAATCATTTCTGTATAAATATTTTTAATCTGAAGAGAATTATCAAAGTATGAAAATCCTATTCCCGTTGTTGGTTTCCTAAATTTTCACTCAAACCCTTCTATAAGTTTCCAAAAAAAGAAAAAAGAAAAAAATAGAAAGTGTTCCTTTTTCTTGGATGAATGCATAATTTAATAATTAAATAATTGCTTAGTTTTAGATCAAAAGTATTAGTTCTATACTACATAAAACAAACACCATAGTTTTAAAAGGCTTAAGGTACACATAGACGTAAAAGTTTCCTACATATTAGGCGCAAGGCACAATGCAAGGCTTGTGCTTGGGTGAGATGAAATGTGATCTTGGATGTATAATTTTGTAAAATAAGATCTAAAGTCCAATTCAATTAATAATATTTTAAGATTTCTTACTTTTGAAAAAAAGCATTCGATAAATAATAATGAAATTACATAAATTGCAATATACAATTAGAAATTTCAAGAATAAACTGTTTAAAGAAGGAAAGTAAAGTCTAAATGAGGTACTATGATTAAGGAGTGGTTGCGCTTTGAGCCTAGATATGCTAAAAGCACTCCTTTTTAACTATGATTAACACAATTGTCAAAAACTAAAGCATCTAAATGACTAAGATTCAACCTTAATAAACAAAAATCGAACAGTAGGGAGAAAATAGTTTTCACAAACTTCATAATAATCATAAATCTTATCCTGTAGCATTTTATTACGCAACTAAAAGCAAACTAATCTCAACTTTGATAATGAAGAGAAAAAGATGAAAGGGGGTAGCTTTTCAGTTTGGATGTTTCACAGTCGGGCCTTTTATAAAAGATAATTGTTTATTTAGGATGAGGAACAATTTGGTTCAAGCAAGTCACCCATTCCCACACTGATTCAGGTGACATGTCATTCCAACTGTTGGTTTAGGTCACTTAGAATCAATTCAACTCTTAAACAGTCCAAAGGTTCAAACTAAATTAGAGAGCCAACCAATCAATTGTTGAACTGGCCGATTCTGTTTAGTTTTCAAAATATTGGTTGTTAGTGGCTAAGTTGGTCCCTTGCTTGGGTTTCTCATTCAGCCAACCTTTAATCTTAGATTAGTAAGCCACACAAGGAGTTGAGTTTCTTGCCTTTTCTTTCCTCTTGATGTCCTATTTGTTTCAATTCTTTGTATCTTGGTTTTTATTTGTAAGGTTTCAAATAGTTCTTGTGAGCCTTTTCTTTCCCTTTGAATGTCCCCTATTTGTTTCAATTCTTTGCATCTTAGGTTTTATTTGTAAGTTTAGGATAGTTCTTATGAGGCTCAACACTTGTTTACTCTTAATCCTTTTTTTTCTCCTGTTTTCTATAAAGGATTGTTTATCCTTCATGTTTTGTCTTTAAAATAAATGAAGTTGTTAGTTGTTCAAAAATGGAAAAAAAAAAAAAAAAAAAGATAGAATGACTCTTTAAATGTTCTACTAAAAATAATTTTGTATGAAAATTAATTTGATAAAATGTTAAAAACAAAAAAGATGCTTGTCACCTTTCCCTCAATTCAACACTTACTAAGAAAAAGGAAGTGGTCATAACTTGAAGGTGGGGAAATTTTAAATGTAGTTTTCAATAATCTTATTTATTTGAAGCTCTTATAAAAAATTGTTTTTGTTTTGTATCACCATAGTTAAAATGAAAATATTTGGTGACGTATGAGTCTATAATTTATTGCATATACGATTCAGGTTGCATTTCATTTAACACAAACATGGGCCTTTGTTTGGACCTTGCACCTAGGGCTTGGAGATCTGTGCCCTTGAGTGTGGATCGTGGCTGTCAGATTTACGCCATAACTTTTAGACACATTTTTTGTAATAAGCTAATTGGAATATTGACACTTGGCTTCTTCTCTATTTTAGCACTCTGAGTTTGGTACTCAGTTTGTAGTTTGTGGTCGTACACAGTAATGTCATTCTCTCCAGGTTTCTTCATTGATCACAGATGCAACCTGGCACTAGTTCTTTAGGGGATGGCTTGCATAAAAAACACTTGGAGAACTGTCCCCTAAAGATCTCAAAATGATTTAATTGGCATTAAATAAGTCCTCCTTGTTTGCAAACTATTATTACTTTGTAGAGCTTTATCTTTAAGATCTGTTCTTTCCATGTGACAGGTTTTTCTTGTATGTTGGAGTTATTGGCTGAACCATTGTACATACTTTCTCAGAATTTGCATCTTCTAGAACTGCGATTAATTGTTGAAACTGCAGCTACAATTTTGCGTTGCCTAACAACCTACATCCTCATTGTCAAGGACACTGGAATGGTAAATGAATAATGTACTATGTTCTGTCAAATGTTATGGGCTTAATGCTAGAACAAATAGTGATTAGTTTTCCTCGTTCATATGTTTTAATCAAGCATTTTTCTATTCATATCTCCCCAGAGATGCTAGATTCTTGTGGTGTACTTATTATATTCACAATCATTGATGACGGGTGTTTTCTACTTCTCCCAAACTAGCCAGTGCAATGCACTAGAAATAATATTTATTTCTATTTTTCTTTTTCTTTCTTTTTTTTTTGATAAGTGCAATGCACAAGAAATAATGAAGATAGAGTTTTCCAATGAACATCAAATCAGATGGTTGACTTGATAAAAGTGATATTTTACATGTCTTAAAATATCATTCTGAATCTACCATGGCATAAGTTTAGTGATAACCAGTGGTTTTTCTAGTGACATGGCATTATGTATCAGTAAACTTTTTATCAGCTACAGTGATGTGCAGGAAGGTGGAAAAAATATTTTAGGAGAAAAATTGCAACTTAATAAATAAGTACAACTGAAGTAACTGAACTAATTTTGATGAGGTTTATTGCTATTTCTAAGTTGTCTAATACTCTATCTTGTCATCAGGCAAACACTCTAAATTGACTATGATTCGATCAACTATTATTATTTTCCCGGCCAGGTGCAGCTTGAGTAAAAGTTTTCATTTTCAAACCAGAAATGGATCAAATGATCATGTATTTGGTAGAACTGCTACTTATCATGAATTCATTTCTTACTTCTTGCAGGAGAAAGGGCTTGTATTTGCATTTTCTCAAGTTGCATATGGGGTTTGCTTGTTTTTTGGTTATTGGAGCTATTTTCTTCTTTTTCGTGTATTTAAAATCTCTGCACTTTTCCCTTTCAGGTATAGCTTCTTTGCATGTTATGCATCTTTTATCTCTTCATCTTTTGTCTTTTGATGCACTCTTATTAAAAAGCAAAATTCTTTAGGAGTTTAAAAACAGTTGTTCAAGTTGGATTGCTCATACATATTCTTTTACACATGCAGTGCACTATACCGCCACATCTTGTGTATGTATGTATAATAAATTTGTTCTGTGTTTTGAGTCTTTATATGTTGAACAACCATAAAAGGTAAATAACAAAGAAATTAGCAATTTTGTGATAAGCCAGGTGATAGAGTGCACTACATTCATCACCAATCTTGAAGTAAATGCTGGTGGATATAAGGTGTTGGACTCCCCATTTGTTTCCAAAACTCGTTGCATAGGTTTTACTTGATATCAGTCTAGTTCTTCTTGAGCGCTTCATTATTATCTTTCAAATGGCCTCCATAAGTGTCTACGATTGGTTTGTTGTGGAAATATTGTTTCTGTAATTGACGTATATATTCTATGTATAATAGTATTGTAGAATTAGAAACTAGTTGAAAAAAGGAAATTTGCATTTATGTAGAGTTATGAAACTTAATATTTTTTCCTATTTGGTTTGAGATTGTCTTGTATATAAATAGGTGGTTTGTGATCTATAAAATATACAATTTTTCCATTAATTACCTCTGATTACATGGTATCAAAGCCTAGGGCTTAATTTGTTTAGAAAAAGGCAATTTTTTTGGAAAAAATCTTGAGAAAAACCTATCTGATCGGCTGGCCCCGTTTCGACGCATTTCGAAGCGTCTCAACTGTGGCGACCACCTACGCCGATTCTTGGCACACGATCTACCTTGAAGGAAAGAAGCTCTATGGCTGGAGTTCCCCCGTGCCACTTCTCTGTGGCTCGCGTTGTTCCTCACGCATCGGCGGCGTGAGCGCGTAAGGCTTTGGTGACACCTCTGCTCCGGCATCGTCGACCGCCCAGAAGCGGTCCTCTCAGCCACCTACCTCTCTCCTTTGATGCATCGCAATGGTGTTTTAAATGATTTTGTGTCGGCTTGGCCATGTTTTCTAGGGTTTCTTCCTATTTTCCTTGATTCCTTGCAAAATCCTATTTTTATGGTATTTTAAATTTTCAACGACACCTTGATTAGATATGTTTCTATTTAACAAAAACACTTAGGAGATTATATTAGTGTTGCTATATAATTCGGGCATGTTCGCCGGAAGTGTAGGAGGTTGCAACGTAAAAAATCGAAGATTTCAGTCATCTCAGTATCAGAAATCACTTAAGTTGGCATCTACTTCTATCACTACACTCATTGAGTCAAGTAAAACCAACACATGTTTCATTTCCTTTTCCTCCACATGGGTCATTGACTCTGGATCCAAATACCTGTGACGGGTAACTCTGGTTTATTTACTACGTTTCGAATTATCTTCCCTTTTTATCTCTCTTACATATACCATAGCAAATGGAATTGACATCTTATGCCCTTAGGTTGAGACAATTCAATAAATATTAATCTTTGACTATGTTATGAGTTTACCCTGTTCTCTTTTAAGTTAATTTAATGAGTAAAGCTCCTTTCATTACTATAATTGCATTATCTCATTTCTTTCTTGATTATTGTTTGATTTAGGATCTTGTGACGAAGCGGATTGTGGTAAGGGGCGTGAGTCGAGGGTTTTTCTATATCATGACACGAAGATTTTTGATGCATTTGTATTACCAGGAGTTGTTTTGATTCGAATTACATTGTCGCTGGGTCATCCTTCTCTACGTATTGAGAGAAAATTTATATCATAGTTTTAGTCTATCCTCTATCAGATTGAGTTGGTTATTAATCGATAACTAAACTTCATCGTGTACATTTGAGTCTTAGAGTCAATAAACGAGCTTTCGCTCCTTTTGAGTTAGTTCATTATGATGTTTGGGGTCCTTGTCCAGTTATGTCTCCCATTGGGTTTAAGTATTTCGTTACTTTTGCCAGTGTTCTCTCATGTCACTTGACTTTATCTAATGAAAAGTCGTTCTGAGCTTTTTATCATTTTAGTGCCTTTTGTGCTGAAATTCAACCACCGATTCCATGTCTCTGTTCAAACATTGAGAAGTGATAATGCCAATGAGTATTTATCGGAACCTTTTCAGTTCTTCATGTTACAACATGAGATTCTCCATCAGATCTCGTGTGTTGATACACCCTCTCAGAATGGGGTGGCTGAGAGAAAGAATAAACATCTTCTTGAGACTGGCGAGTCCTTTTGTTCCAAATAAATGTCCCTAAACATTTTTGGACCGATGCTGTCTCCACAACTTGTTTTTTGATTAATAGGATGCCCTTGTTAGTTCATGAATTAGTTTCTCCTTACCTAAGTGTTAAATATGTTATTCTTAGTCAAGATACGATATACTTTTATTAGTATGCCTCTGAGATCTCTAAACTGATAAAAGTCACAAGTGTATGACATTCTAAATGTTAGTGTGTTCATCATTTTATTGTCCCTCTTTGGCCCATATTGTGTCTGCGATGTTTGATATTTGAGACTACCCCATTTTCCCTTTCTTCGTTTGTTCCTAGTCAGGGGGAGGATGATGATTTATTAGTGTACACTATTGCCTCAGAGCTCCAGAAATCTGCTGACTCTGTTCTATTAAACCTCCCATTACTTAGGTATATTCTCGGCACTAGAACTCCATTTTCTAGTCAGCGCTGTGCGCCGTCATTGGTGTCTAGAATGATGATCTTTAGGTGCTCTTTGTGAGGTAAACGTTAGTATGCTCACCCAATCTCTTCGTTTGTTTCCTATAACCATTTGTTGTCTTTCTCTTGTTCCTTTATTGCAATTCTTGATTCTATCTTTCTTCCCAACATTGTCCATAAGGCTTTATCTCACCCTGGTTGGCGTAGTGTTATGGTGGATGAAATCGCGGTTTTAGATAAATAATGGTACATGGGACTTGAATTGCCTTACCTATTGGAAAGAAGGCCGTTAATTTGTCGTTAAGGTGTTTTTAAATGCATTAGTCTGATGGGTGCATTCTTTGGATTAAGACACATCTTGTTATTGAGACTATGCTCGGACTTATGACGTTGATTGATACGATACTTTTTCCTGTAAGCTAAGGCGACATACATTGATCTGTTTATTTCTCTCCTTTTGCTTCTTATGATTGGGACTTGCATTGGCCATTATCAAGAATGCCTTTCCTATATGGAGATCTTCGGTGAGGTTTCATGCAGACGGCCCAGCCGGGAGTATGTTGCTCGGGGGGAGATAGGGAAGGTGTTCGTGTTGAAAGTCTACGTATGTTTGAAACGAGTCCTGTGCTTTGGTTTGTGAGCTCGGTCGAGGCGAGTTGAGACATTTGGCATGTAGAGAGGTAAGTCCGACATTAGTCTTTTATAGAATTCCAGGTTAAATTATTGTCTGGCGATAGTGTATGTGGATGATATTGTCATCGGGGTGACTCGAGGCCATATTGTATCTCTTAAATCCTTTGTATCGGTCGGTTTCACCACGAAGGATTTAGAATGTTGAGTATTTCTTGGAGTGTTGACGTGTATGAGAAGTAAGTAGGAATTTGTTATCTCAGCGGAGATATGTGCTTTCATTTGTTATCTAAGACGGGGAAGTTTGGTGCCAAACCGTGCCAGTCTCTTATGACTCTAATGTCTTTGATCGCTAAGGAAGGAGACCTATTTGAGACCACAGAGAATCTGAGAAGGCCAGGTTGGGAGGGTGAATTATCTTATAGTAACTTGCCCGGATATTGCTTATTCAGTAAGTGTTTTGAGTCAGTATATGTCATCTCCCACAGTCAGTCATTAGGCAGCTGTAGAGCATATCCTATGCTATTTGAAAGAAGCTCCTGGATGTGGAATATTGTATAAGAAGCATAGGCATACCAGAATTGAGTGCTTTTCTGATGCAGATTGGGCAGGATCTAAGGAAGATAGGAGATCCACCTCAGGATATTGTGTCTTTTTTGGAGGAAATCTGATCTCATGGAAGAGTAAGAAGCAAAGTGTTGTCTCGCGGTCTAGTGCGGAGTCAGAGTATAGAGCTACAACACAGTTTGTATGTGAGATCTTGTGGATACGTCAATTATTGATGGAAGTGGGCATGGAAACTTCAGTACTGGCAAAGCTTTGGTGTGATAACTAAGCTACCATGCCTATAGCCTCCTTGATATTTCATGAGCAGACAAACGTTGAGATAGATTGTCATTTTTGTTCGTAAGAAGATCGATTGGGGTGATCTGCGGGATAAGTAACGATTGAGGAGATATTTTACAAAACCTTTGGTAGGATAGTTAGTTATCTTTGTAACAAATTGGGCATGATCGACATCTATCTCCAAACTTGAGAGTGTTATAGTATTATTAGAATTAAGCCCCAGTTGAAAAAGGAAACTTGCATTCATGTAGAGTTAGAAACTTTATATTCTTTTATTTGGTTTGAGATTATCTTGTATATAAATAGGTGGTTTGTGATTAATGAAATATACAATTTTTCGTATTACCTATGATTACACTATGTTTAAGTTCGTATGCATTGAATAACCATAAAATGCAATTGGGATGTAATTTACTATGAAAATAATGATTTTGTAATAAGTCTGGTAACTGAAAAGCACATTGCATTGTTCACCAAATCTTGATGTAAATAATGGTGGATATAAGGTGGACTCCCGTTTTCATCAGGAAAACTGTGACGTAAGATCTTCTTAATATCAATCTGTTTCATTGAGTTATTGCCTTCTCAACATCCCTAGCCTAAGCACGGTGAGTTCTTTGAGAGACGAGGCAAAGGTTGAGTTTCTTTGTGAGCCATTCATTTCCTTACTTCTTTTTGGAGTCTCTTACTCTATTTGTGAAGCATACCCTTTAATGTTTTTCATCTTGTTTGGTCATTGGTGTGTAGTTCCAAGGGTGTGGGCTAGTAAGAAGATGTTTCTATTTGTATTTACCATAAACTGTATACCGTAGGTAGGGATGGCATCAGATCGGATTTGGATCGGATTTTTCAAAATCCATATCCTATCCTAAATAAAAATAATATATCCATATCCATATCCATATACTACGGATAAAAAAAATCTAAATCCATATCCTATCCATTGGATTTCGGATATTCTCCACGGATATCGGATTTATCCATGCGACACTGAGACATATTTTGCTAACCTATGACACCAGTTATAACTTCATGATTCATAAATTTAGGAATATAAACCAAAGTCTAAAGTTAATAAAACATCACAAATCAAAATATTTGTATCAAGTGACAAATTCAAAATGTTTACAGCATCTTAAGCAAGTTTCAACAAAGTTTGGTAGACTTCATCTTCATAAAAGTTGATGAAAATCTTTGTCATCGATCACGTGTAATCTCGGATCCTACAATTATAAAAAAACTTAATATTTGAATACTTAGAATTGCAATGGCAATTAAAAATTTATTAGTTATAAGAAGTTAATACTTAATACCTTCATGTACGTGAATATCTTCTTCATAAATTGATGCATAACCATACAAAACAAACAAGTCGTCTCCTGAAAAAAATATATAAAAAACGAACTAATATTAAAAATTTTACAAAATATTATGAAATTCTAGGTAAATAAAAAAATAAATAATCAATGAAATAAATTTACCATCATGTTTTCACTTCACTCCTGACGACTTTGACACACATCAATGCTTCTATCATCTTGGATGAAGTCGATTATGTGAGGCTCACTAATCTCCCATAGGCTGAATGCGGACTGCAAAACGCTTGATAGATCTTTGGAATCACTAATATGTCTCTTGCAATAGTTTGCGAGACGGGATCACTACCCCATTCAACTTCCACCATAATAAAATATCAAGCGAATTATCGAATGAAAACATCTTCCTCAGTAGTAGTCCCGGTCGAGTTGTAAAGAGCTATTAGTTTATTAGTCTTCATCCTTTTTACAAACAAGCGATAATCACTATCGATGATTAGTAAAGCTCCCTTTTTGAAGTTGAAGTGACCGTTCCGTATCTTTGCCCGATTTTGTATCGATCTCTTTATACTTTCTAGTATAATATTCCTCCTGACTCATAACAAAGTCGTTTAATGTTGCTAATTTGTTCACTAAAGTCATTTGGATAAACGAAGGAAAGTAAAAGTGAAGCGAAAGTCATCTTCATACATAGTTAAATAATAATCAACCTCTATCAATTTATCATCACGTCAATGTCATTGCAATATATCGTTTGCATTAGTTGATATTCATTCCAATGTCCGACAATCGCAATCGAAACATATTAACGATGGATATCTTTGTCAGATAACTCTGGTGATGTATAGAACTCCATTCTCATGAAACATCTTCACGATCACCTTCCTTACACTAAATCTGGCATAGGTGACTCCGTCACTAAGTCCGAACCACATTATCTCATAAATGGTTTTAAGCATTAGATAAATTAGGGTTCCACACCTTTGGACAATCCAGGCAATCTTCTAGTACGAGGAACTTTCATTTGTCGGTGAGCTTCTCAGACCTTTCTATTATTTTGGCGGGATGTTGTCAAAACTACAACGTCACGACATTATCAATGACATGTGATCACATCTAAACCAATCTAACAATAAGGTTCAAGATAGCCATGCGGCCTGACGCATATGAAGTAAAGACACATGTCATTCGATAAGCAATCAACACTCATTTGCTTTTATCTTACCAATCACTCTTGTCATTAGTAGAGCAATTATCCCGCGTAATAGCGGATAACCTTGAGTCCCATTCCTTTGACATAGCATCTATCAACACCTCTGTTAGCACATCACTTGTATGAGGCAAGGGACATAAAATAAACACGAAAAAATAACAAAAATTATACATTAAGTAAACAATGAATAAAAAAATTATACTTAATTTAGAAAAAACATGTTAATTTGTTATACCTCGAAGTTAGACTATGTAATGTCAAAATTTATCAATGAAATGTCTTAGTAACGGACATGAAACCTTTTGGTTACTAGAAGTCACATGTCGTTGTAATAGCAACTCTGCTATCATTGTTCTCATTCGACTTCATGACTTTATCCCTCTCTTCCCACGTAAATGTTCGAATAATATTAGTACGGTATTCGAGCAAGGACATGAAAAGAGTTGAATAGTAGTTGTGAAATCTTTAAATCCTTTATGCTCCACCATCGAAAGAGGATAGTCATGGAGAATAATCATCTTTGCTAATTTCTCTATTCCCTGTTTTTCATTACTAAATGCACGAATTAACATTTTCCTTTGAATCGAGTTTTAAATCATTTGCCTTATGTCACCCCGGTTGCTTTTCTTCTAGGACACCTATCAAAATGTTGGCCCAGTACAGCGTACCATGAGATAGTTACCTGAAAAGCTTCTTCTGATAATTGCATTGGGCCTTCTCTTCATTATTAACTTGACCAAATGAGTAAAGTGTTTCCACATAGGACTTAAAGTCTTACCATCTTTTCCTTGTTTGGATTCACAATCAGCGGTATTGATTGGTGGAGAGTCCACGAGTTTTCCTCGATTGGAGCGGATTCTTGTGTGCTAGCAACACTAGTCTTTATAAGTCTTTGGGTGTGAATGTGCCATATTACATACAAAAAAGAGACCCACGATCAAACATAGCTTAGATGCCTTGAGTGTATGCTATTTAAATAAGGTACATCTTTGTTCAAAATAAAAAAAATTAGCAGAGCCGTATAATGAGTCATTAAAGTAATCTATTTATCTTTAATCTTATGCACCTTTAGGCTTCAATAATAGTTCAACTACTTATGTCGTATTCCAGCAAATGGGAATTTTCTAGAACTAGTATAATGGTTCATGCAAAATACAGGTAAACATATCAAATTTGTCAAATATAACCTAATTAAACCTGACAGCATGACAAATAAAATTCGAGAAAATAACAAAATTAAATTACCTAATAAATACCAAGCACAAAACGAAATTTACGATATGATTTTCCACGAAGCGAGAAAAACAAGATTAAAGGAAGAACAAGAGACGATCTAATTCTGATCACGATCTTCATGAACAAAAAAATCGAAAACACATTACTAGAGAGGAGAGCACGAAGTTGTAGAGGAGTTAACTGCTTGTGACGAGAACGAAGAGTCGAAGACACGACTCGTAAGGAGGCAGAATCATAGAAAGAAGGTAAGCGCGATCTTGCAGCGAGGAGAGAAGATGAAGAGGAGAAAGGCACGAAGGAGGAAGATGAAGAGGAGCCTAATTCCGTAATTCAAATAGTGGTTCCTCCATGACTTGTGTGAAAATAGCCCATGATAGTGTTATGGGCTTTTGGAGAAACACTAAATGGAATTTGGGCTTTGGGCTTTTAAATGGAATCATAGTAGGTTAGAGACTTTTAAATGAGATTATACTAGGTTATGGTTTATGATGATTGATTAGGGTCTTGAGTGTTATAGTTAAAAACTTAAAATTTACGAGTATTAGGGATTAAAATTTGACATTATTAGATTAAGATTTATACTTGAAAGTATTAGAGTTAGTTAGGATTTAAGTGTTAAATTAAAATTACAATATTAGGAATTAGAATTTGTGGTGTTACGTTAAGGTTAGGTTAGGGACTAAAAAATCCAAACGAGGCCCGAAGATCATTCTTTATTAGAGCTTTTCCTATGCTCGAGGAGATTAATGTTCATGTCACCTTGAGAAACGAGATAGAAACCCGGTCATTCCAAAACGTCGTCATCTTGGCTTTAAAGAGTTTAAAGAGTCACATAAGTTTAGATTCTTACAAGAGGAGCTATTACGTTATGGCGACTATCAAGTCTTGGGTGATTCGAGAATGGCTGGCTTCGAGCATCTTGGAAGAAGATATGTCCGAGTCCATGGCCCCAGGAAGGATAATGAAGACGTGGATCGGTATGGCTTTGTATGGGCTTATGTAATTAGGGTTTGTGGTGTTATAGGTTTAGAGTTCACTTGTGTTAAGAAGTTAGGGTTTACAATGTTAACGTGCACGTTAGGGTTTACAAATTACAATTAGGACTAGATTTATAATTTATAATGTTATTGTTAGGTTTGGGGTTTATTATTATATTTTTAGTGTTCATTTCTAACTTTACTAATTTGGGTTTTAAAAAATTAGTCGATTAAATATTTGAATTAGTAATGTGAGATCATATCATATTATATAAGTGTTATTACAAATTACAATTAATTCATATTATATAAAAAAAGCCATACCTATATTGACAATTATAAATTTATAATGTATATATAAATATATTAATGACATTAATTGTCAATTACATAATTAATATATGGACTATATTATATATATAATGTTTGTATCGGTAGAATCGGATCGGATATAATTGGATCGGATCGGATATCACACGTTCGAATTGGATCGGATACGGGTTTCGGATCGGATACGCCTAAATCCATATCCAATCCATATCCATTATCCAGTCAACGGATTTTTCTACTGTTTGACCGGATCGGATGGGGTCGGAAATCCACGGATACGGACACATTTGCCATCTCTGTCCGTAGGTGTTTAGGTTTACTTACTGCTTTGGTGGTTCCATTTCTTCAGCTTTTGTTTGTGGGAGGATTCCTCATCCTTCTATCGATTTTGTTAAATCCTAATTGATATATTACATTCTCATTCTCATTCCTCATTCAAAATTGAAAAAAGTTTTGTAAGTGTCTTTTGAATCCTGGGCTTCTATTTGGATGTCATCAATGACAATTCTTTTCCTTGTCTGGAAGCATTCTTAAATAAACCATATTTGAATGTAATAAGAACAAAATTAAGTTTATAATATAATCCCTATGTCAAAAGAAGTTATGCCAAGACCCCTATGCAGACTAAATGAGTTTGTAACTACCTAGGTTTGGAGCTATAAGGCAGTAATCCAAATCAATAATCGTTTAAGTAGTAGCTTGGATATCCAACCTAATAATCTGTTCTAGTGCAACAACATTACAAGTGAATATAAATACAATGCTTATCAAAACAACAATAGAAACTTCAACTATATCAAATGTGCAATTGATGGAGGCATAATTTAAGAAATTTAAAAATGCAATCCTTCCTTTTGTACTATTATTTTTATTTCTATATAAATTAACTGTCTAGATAGAAGTCAGAGAATGGTAGATTTAATGGTGGATGTTAATCATGCCATATATCTTACATTTTGTTTAGATATAAAATCAAACAACATATTTTTCATCAGAAAAAGGTCATCATATAAATTCAATACCATGTCTTTCATCAGAAAGATCCAATAAATCTGATTATAATCTATTAGTTAATTGATCAATTGCATCCGTTTTATTATTCATTATGTTGTTCTCCTAAATCCATTTTTTTTTATTATTATTTCTGTTTGTGAGTTTCATGATAATAATTACATTCCCTTTTTTCCTCAATTGCTTTATAAATGATTACATTCTTATTTTTTCCATTGTTACCAGAGAGTATTAAGAAACAACATATGTCCTTGCAGAGTAGGAGATCAGATGGATGATGATAAGCAGCTTTCTAGCATGTGTGACACGTTCAACTATCAGTCTTTTTGGAAGTTCTTCCTTCAAGAAGGAGAAAAAATCATCCTTATGTTCTTTGATACACCATATAACCAAGCAGTGTATGGACTAATAGACAAATTTGGTAAGTTCCAGTGAGATTATTCTGTGCTTTCATGTGCTCAAATTTTGGGTCAGAATAGCAGCTTTTACTTGGCATGGATGCAATATCACATTTCAGGGAGCTTGGTGGTGAGGGTGGTGTTTCTTCCCTTTGAAGAAAGTTCATATACTACATTTGCAAGGTGTGCATCAGGTTTATGTCTCTCCCTTTTTCTGTTATGCTTATTTAAATGAATGTAACCAGTTTATTTTTCCTTTTGTCTCATTTTTTATTTATTTTATTTGTTCTACTTCATCTTGTGCTATTGAATGTATATTGTTAGCAACCAAGCAGTAGGTTGGCCATTCCTGTCCCCATCTGTTAAGAAGTTGTTCAGAATCATAGGATATTCTCTAGTTTATCTCCTTCCTTTTTTGTACATTATTTTCCTTCCTTTTTGTGCTTTATTTGTTTCCTTTTTATGCCTTTCTGATGTGTATATATAGGAGTCTCTATACTTTGTAACTCACTCATTCAATAAAAAAAAACATTATTTTCTTCTCTAATTTTACATGGTATCAGAGTCACGGAAGGCTCGGGTTAGGGTTTTTGCCACAGTTCCAATTCCGGCAACCCATCTAGTGGTCGTATTGCACCCTTGCCACCCCACCTTCATCTTCGGAATCCTCTGGGCCATCAGATCACCTCGATTGCCGAAAAATTTTTCCGATGACTTCTCCATCTCCGGCCTGTGAGCCCACCACCAGGTGTCTCGGGTTTGATCTACCGTCGGGAGGAACCACAGCATCAACTGATCGCCTCCAACGCACGATCTTCTCTTGACGTCTCCTCCTGCTTTGACATATGTGGGTGCGTGGGCCCTTCGACAGCACTTCTTGCGAGACTTCGCCCGACCAAACAGGCCTTGTATGCCCCTGGTTCTTCCATTTGACACTTGTAGATGTAAGTTTTAGTCTCTTTTGTCCTCGGCAGCCCCTGCATTTTGCTCCTTTTGCGCCATCTCCGGTCATTACTCATAGTGTTGTGATTCTCAGCACTTGCATAGACTCTGTGGTCACTCTTGGTAACCTTTTTTGTTGATTTAGAAGTTTATTTGATTGCTTTCTTCTCTATGACCGTCAAAGGGAGCACATCCTAACCTTCGGTAGTTATTCTTACGCCCAACGAGTATAAGGAGTACATTCACCTCACTCGAACATGGTGCATCTATTTAGATGCATTGTTGCATATTTAGATGCATTGTTCAAACCATTAATGCCTTTGCTTGCCTTTTCACATTCCTCCCAGACCACAGTTCTTGATTCTGGAGCCTCTGATCATATTTATGGTAATAAAGATCTTTTTTCTTTCCTTTCTATTACATCACCTTTAGCCATGATTACTTTAGCTAATGGAACTCAAACCATGGCTAAAGGAATCGGTTCGGCATGTCTTCTTCCTTCCATACCCCTTACTTCTGTCCTTTATGTTTCCGATTCTCCTTTTAATTTGATTTCTATCAGTAAGTTGACTACGTGGTGGCCCAATTGTTTGATTACTTTTTTGATAACTACGTCGCATTGCAGGATAGATTATAGGGAGGACAATTGGCATAAGACGTGAGTTTTAGGGCCTCTTTCATCTCAGCTTGCCTTCATCTTCCACTGCTTGCACTTCCATGGATGTTCCTCTCCTTATTCATAGTTTCCTTGGTTATCCAAATATTTCCAAGTTTTGAGTAATGGTTCCTTATTTTTCTAGTTTGTCCTCAATTGAGTGTAGTCGTGGCCGAACGGGAAACATCTGCGTGTCCGCTTTCCCAGCGCTAGATCAATGAATGAGAATCTCATTTCGAGCTTGTCCACATTGATGTTTGGGGTCCTTCTCGGACCGAGTCTACCTTGAGGTTTCGGTATTATCACTTTTATAGACGATTATTCTCGTTGTACCTGGCTATTTTTAATGAAAACTCGAGCTGAGTTATTCTCTATTTTTCAGAAGTTCCATGCTGAAGTTCAAACTCAATTTAATACTTAAATTCGTATCCTACGAAGTGATAATGCCAAGGAATATCTTTCTGGACAATTCTCCTCCTTTATGTCCTCATAAGGGATTCTTCATCAGTCCTCTTGTGCTTATACTTCTCAACAAAATGGAGTGGCTGAGCGTATGAACCGTCATTTAGTTGAAATCGCTCGCACTCTTCTACTCCATAAAGTTTCAATGTTTTGGGACAGTTTCTAGCGCTTGTTATTTAATTAATCACATACATTCGTCTTAACATGATCAAATTCAAGCATTCCATCATTCTTGAATCAACCCCTCTTATGCGCTTCCCCCTGCGTCTTTGGTTGTATAGGTTGTTCATATTCTTTACTCAGGACGAAGACGAACTGGAAGAAGTAAACCATGATATATCTTTCCGGGTTATTCATTGCCATTAGGATATGTTGCTACTCTCATAGTATCGATGCTTTGTCTGCAATAAGATGCTCATTTTTGAGAACCTTTCTATGTTCCTGCCACCCACTCGATTAAGTGTCATATCTACCTTCTTTATCAGTGCCGGATGTCGCTCATTACCTTGACTGCTCACCTTGACCATTCTGGGTTTGTCTCATTGGCCCGTGACACCTAATAGCCGGTTGACTCATGTTTCTGAAAGCTTGTCTCCCTTACATGTGGTGTATGTCTCTCGATCTTCCATTGCCTTTGGAAGAGTACTCATTCATCTACGTAACCTCAAATCCTATTTATAATTTCACATTATGTGACATCTTCTGCATATTCTGTTTTTTATTTCTACCTTGTCTTACATTTCTCTTCCTAAAACGTGAGGCCTCTCTTATCGAAAATTTGACAGACAATCGTTGAAAAATGGCCTTTGCATTCTCTGGCACATGGAATGAGTCACTTCACCTATTGGTTGCCTTTGGGTTTATCTTTGTGTAAGATTGGTCGGATGGCGGGTGGAATGAATCTTAAGAGTATAAGTTTGGGTGCCAAAGGGGTATAAATGTTGGATATGAAACCAACTCTATGACCTTTTCCTCCTGTGCCAAGATGGCTTTCATTCTTTTCTCTTCTCCATAGTTCTTGCAAGGATCTTTGGTCCTTGTCTCGATTGGACATCGAATGCATTTCTCCATAGCGACCTGTAGGAGGTATATATATGGAGCAACCACACACAGGTTTTGTTCAGGAGGATCTGTTTGATATCTTAGGCTATGTAGTTTTATTATATAACCTAAGCAATCCTCGAACTTTGGTTTGGCCACTTTAGTTCAGGTAATTACAGAGGTTTAATGCGGCTTCAGTATATTAGATTTCATCTTCTATCTTCTTTCCCTAGAAGTATATCTATCCGATTGTTTATTTGGATAACATTGTTATCTTGCGCAGGTAGTGAAGAATTAGGATGGTATTTGAAACTTAAAACATATCTCTTCAATCACTTTGACAAAGGACTTGAGGAAGCTCCGTGCTACAGGGACAAGAGATAGCTCAGTCTAATTCAGGTGGTTATGTCTCGGAGAGTATGTCTTCAGAATATATTGGAGGAAGTGGTGGTAGGCTGTAAACCTGTAAGACACTATGGATCAGAATGTCATCGAGCTTGTAACAGACGAGGGGGGCCTCACGAGAATCGTGGAGATATCGGCGATTCTTGTGGGAAGGTGAACTACCTGCCTCCCAACTTGAACATTTCCTTTCACATGTGAGTGTAGTTAGTCGGTTCTACGATCCTGCATGTGATAGTCATTTGGAATCTTTGTGATCTGCAATATCTATTATCAAAAGGAACAGGGCAGGGTGTTATATGAAAACAGAGGTCATACCCAAATTGTTGGATATTATGATGTAGATTGGGTAGGCTTGCTTTGCGGGAACTTGGTCTTTCTACTTGGGATGTGTGTATTTATTAGAGACAATTTATCTTGGAAAGTAAAGCAGGATCTAGTAGCTGGGTCACAG
This sequence comes from Tetrastigma voinierianum, assembly GCA_016808115.1. NCBI lineage: Eukaryota > Viridiplantae > Streptophyta > Magnoliopsida > Vitales > Vitaceae > Tetrastigma > Tetrastigma voinierianum. The sequence continues at coordinate 495,264 of JAEQBH010001769.1, forward strand.
TGCTAAATGAGTATTGAACTATGACTTTGGCTTGTGAACTTGCGACTTAAGCGGCTTCTTGAGTTAGATTTGGAAGGATGAACAAATGGCCTTGTGTGATAATAGCGACTCACACATTGCCTCCAACCAGTCTTTCATGAGAGGATACACAACATATTAAGTGGACATCACTTCATTCGAAGATGACTGGACCGCGTCTCTGGGTTTTGTTAACTCAAGTGACCAACTAGCGGATATTTTCAGCCAGTCTCTAGGTTCAAGGATTCATCATTTATATGAACCCCAGGTCGTATGACTATGTGCTCCGACGAGGGAGTGTTGAGATCGCTAGGATATTACTCTAGTTTATCTCCTTCTTTTAGCATGCGTTATTTTAACATTTTTTGTACTATTTATTCCTTATTTGTACCTTTCTAATCATGTATATATAGGAGTCTCTATACCTTGTAACTTCCTCATTCAATAAAGAAAAACATTATTTTATTCTCTCATTTCACAGAAGCCAACAACCTTAGGGTTGATAACAATACCCATATATCATGTTGAATTAGATTTGATAAATGAAAGTGATTGATTATGAAATCTTGTTAGGAGTAAATAAAATTAGAACATTTAAAACACAGGCAGTTAAAGAAGGTTGTGTTCTGACAAATTAGGTTAAGCAATTAATAAGATTCATATGATCTTGATATTTTGGTCAAGGGCGCACAACTAAATAGCTTAGTTTCCATATTTTCTCATTTAAACTCTAGGCCAAATTGAAGTATGTCACTATTGATGTGCACTTTGAGTATTGAACTCATGAACAATAAACTAGGAATGTGACTTCTTTTCCCTTGCTGGAAACATTTATTCAAATCCTTACACTAGGTGTTTAACACATTGATAAGCCAAAAAGCCTCAACTAGTTATTTTTTCTAATCCTTACACTAGTTGGTCATGCCTTATTCGTGCCAAGTTGATGACTTCCTTTAGTGATGTGGGTTAGAACATCCGCATGTCGTTTGCAATTTTAGATTTCAAGCTACCCATAAACGTCTTGACCAGCCTTTTGTGTCCATCCTTGTATCGAATTTCCTAGCTTTTCAAATTCTCGTTAGTAGTCATGTAATGAGCCTGTTTGTTCCACCCTTGATAAGGCCTTGTCAAACTCTTCACACTCTATTAGTTCAAATCGAGCCCAAAGTTGTCTATGAAGTATGCCCAAGTTATTTCTCTTTCTTCTTTTTTGTAGGTTTGGCGCAACCACTGCCACCATTTGTTCGCTTCCTCTTCTAGATAAAATGATGCCAATGACACCTTATGCGCTTCTATGGTGCCTTGATCTCAGAGAATTGGTCTACTCGATTGAACCATTTAGTTAGATCATCGCCAAAATACCTTGGGAATCCCAGTTTTGCTAATTTAGTCGAAAAAATATGTCGTCCATGATCATTTCGAGTATTGGCGCTACTAATGGATCCATCGTTTGTTGGACAACAATGCTTCTGATAATCTGTTGATGGTTTCCTCCATTTGATGCAACTTGTCAAGATGACTAGGTTCCATCCATTGCATACTATCTTGAAGTACTCCTAGCCTAGCCTCTAACTATTCAATCCTTTCCTTGTTGGTGGTCGTTGGAGTTTAGCTCTGATACCAATGATAGGTCCCAATCAAAGCTACAAAAGAGGTAATATTCTGCTTAGGGTGAGAATAGACCACGAGTTTTAATTAAAATAAGCCCTAATCTTTAGATCGCATTCATAAGAAATGGGGCACTAACAAATCAACAACTCGTAGATCATATCCCTAAGAAATAAGATACTAATAGTTAATGGCAATAAAGCAATTGAGGATATTGATCAAAATGAATCTTGAGGACAAGTGCAAAACGGGGGTATTGATAAGCCAAAAGGACTAAGTGGTTATTTTTTAAATTTTGAATAATTTTTGGTTTCTTTATTGCCATTAACTTTTAGTATCCTATTTCTTAGGGATGTGATCTACGACTTGATGATTTTTTAGTGTCCTATTTCTTAGGGATGTGATCTAAAGATTAGGGCTTATTTTGATTAAAACTTGTTAAAAGCATGATATTCATATTAAACTCAAATCCTTTAAAGCTTGAGCTTTAGGAAGTTAGTGAACAACGTGGTATTAAGAGTCTTAGTTTGGCGAGGAAAGTGCAGATTGTTACCTCTTTGTAAATTATTCTCCATTTACGATTTAGAAAGTCCATGGAGGATTACTATTTGGTTGTTATTCTCTACGATATGCGGTATGGGAGCATGCGTGAGGAGAGATGTTAAGACATGATCATGTATTAAGCAAATCTTAAGCAGGCTTTAGGAGAGTTGGTCATTTAACAAAACTCTTGTGGTCTATTCTCACTCTAAGCAGAATACTACCTCCTTTGTAGCTTTGATAGGGACCTACCACATACATTATGCACATAGTTGTCAAAGGTGGTCTCAATCCCAGATTCTGAAGATACAATAATTTCCCTTACTATTACACCTTGTTGTTAGGCTTGTGCCATGTCTTTCCTTCTATCTAATTTATTTATCCATTTATTTTAAGCTTACAGAAAAAAATTCTGTTGCCTTGTACCTTATCTTCTCATTTATTAACTAGACTAGCTATTAACATATATGAGCATTTGATCTATTTGACAATTTTATTTAGGCAGAAGCTAAAATATATTTCATCAATAGTGTTGAGAGAAAAGAAATACTTTGATTCTCATTAATTTACAAAGGAGGTGTAACATACATATTTATACTCTAGTGTTAGGGCAAAAAAGGAAACAAAGTTAGAGTTCAATTAGGAGACTTAACTTTAACACTCCCTTTCAAGTTGGAGCATAGGTCAACAGCACTAATCTTGTCACATACACCTTTTATCCTAGGATCTCTACAGAGACTTAGTGAAGATATTTGCTAGTTGGTCGTTAGAGTTGATAAAACTAGTGATATTGCATCCGATGATAAGGTAGCGAAATCCATTTCAATGCTTGGTCCTCTGGCCCAAATCTTAGCTCTTGGAGGGCTTCAACCATATGAGTTCACATGTTGCTAAGGCCATGGCTGATCTCGGTTTGACACTAAATGCGGCTACTACATCTTGTTTCTTACTCTTCAGGGATATTAAATTACACTCCAATGAACTTTATCTGCTGATGTAGAGTTACTTTTCTATGTAGGTGAGGCTGCACTGAAATGCGCATCTTGTAACCAATGTCTGGTAGCGTGACCTCTGTTCTCATACAACACCTCTTGACTGGTGATCCTTTTGACATAGCAGGAGAATGGCGCAAGCATCGATGGTATCACAAGGTGATTGTAGGAAGCCAAACTAACTGCTGCGGGAAGAAAATGGGTTGGGTGATGGTAGAGATGAGCCGGTTACCTCTGAAGTCGTTGATAGCTCCTTGAATCTGCGTGAAATCACGACCATTCTGGTTGAGCAACTGGATCCATAGAGTGTCTACAGCTCAGGTCCAACATACCGATTAATGCGCCAATATATCCGAGGATAATTCTCGAAATATTTTTCGAAGCCGGCCGGGCGCATGATGCCTAGAAAATGCCCGAGTTTTGAGTTTTATCCCGAAGTGGTACGAAGAGGTGTTGTTTGGTTGAATACCATCTTAGTCCCTTACCTATAATGACAATGTCATCCAAACAATCAAGTAAATACCTTTGTCCGATGAAGTAGATGATAAAAAAATTGAATGGTTTCTTTGTGTGATCTGTCAACTATGTGAATCATAGAGCTGGCCTTCAAACCAAACTGTGAAGCTATTTCAAACCATATAAAGACGACCTTAGCTTGCATACGAGCAGGCTGGCAGAAGCATGGCCCAGGCGGTTGATCTATATATGCCTCATCGGCAAGATCACCATGAAGGAAGACATTCTTGATATCCAACTGAAAAAGCGACCATGAGGGCATAGCAACCATATAGAGAAGCAAGCGAACGGAGGCAGTCTTGGTCACCGGAGAAAAGGTATCACAATGATCAGAGCCGCTATTCTTTGAGTATAACCTAGGCAACCAAGCGGGTCTTAAAATGAGTCTAGCGCCATTAGGTCCACCTTCTTTGTATATAGCGACAAACTGGGAGACTTGCCGGGAGGAAGGTGAAGCTCCATGTGCCATTGGGTAAAGAGCATCCATTTCCTCAGCCATTTTGTTTACTTTGGTTGAAGGCACCACTAGCAGTGCTTTGAGGGCAAAGGCAGAGACAGGAGTGGAAACAAAGGCAAAATAGGGTAAAGATCATGATGATAGCTTAGAAAATTACTAAATAGGGTGCGAGTTACAAGTGGGCAGTGCTTCCCAGACCAATGATAGGAGATCATCGGGCGGTGGTAAATTGGACGAGAATGGCGGGTGGCATAGAAGATGAATGAGTAAGAAGCCTATTGGAGGGCCAAGGGCTGGCGATGTAAACACAGTGGTCAAGTCATGACGTTCACGTGGGAAGAGGAAATCTTAGGATGGTAAGACAAGAGGACATATAAGACATCCAAGAGCAGCCAGAGGATGCTTCTGTGATCAGAGAAGAAAGAGGAATTCTCAAAGAAAATGACATCAGTAGAGATGAATTACCGATTTGTGATAGTAGAATAACATCTATAATCCCTTTGAAGTCGAGAATAACCCAAGAAGACACATTTAGTTGCTTGCTTTGGAGGCTTTGTCTTTTAAGGAGTAAGAATATAGACAAGCGGGACTTTGTAAAGACACGAGGGAGGAAGCAGAAGAGAGGTTGTGGTTGGAAAAGGGTAGAATGGGGGATCTGAGTCATCATCAAAGCGGGGAGGGGATGGCGTGGGTTAATCAAATAACGTGCAACTAAGATAGCATCCCTACTTTGTTTGAACCTTACTTGATGGACAAGCTTGAAGGGAGACTTTGTCTTAAAATTTAATTAAACTTTGGGAATGTTTGTGATATGTTCTGATGACATGGCTCCTCGATTGAGGACAAACCCCAGCAAGGAAACCCGTTTTTTGAAGCTTGGAAATGTTGGATGACCAAGACGGTGTGAATAAGGAGAATATCACATGATCACAGCAGTGGAAAATGAAGTGTAGTGAGATGAAAGAGATTTTGAGGCTACGTCCTACATACGTAAATAAGATCACATGCTCTTGTCTGCAATGTGACAAAGTTATCAGAAAAGATAATCATACAATTAAGGTCATGAGTCAACTTGCGACAAATCAATTAAAAGGAGAATCAGGAACATAATGATATTAGAGTAGGAAAGGGAAAGGGCATATTTGAGTGATTCCTTTAGCTATGATTGAATCATTAGCTAAAGTAACAGGTAAAAAGAGAAATAAAGCCCAGAAGAAAAAATATCATATTATGGAAAGATGATAGAGGTTCTAGAATCCAATAATCCAGTCAGAAGATACCAGAAAATAAGCGAGAGACATTACTAGTCACAGGCCGAATAACCTTAGTCTGAATTTGGTGCTGTGGTGTAATGAGGGCTACACAACTTCATTTCTACGATATAAAAACAGATGGCCAAATGGAGAGAAAATGATGAACCTGGCGTCCATAAACCAAAAAAAAAAATTATGAATCGAAGGATGACACAAATTGCTAGAGAGTAGAAACAACTCGAAATCTTGTAGATGTGTGGGTGTTGGAAAGAATCAGAAAATCTAGAGAAATCTGGTTAGCCGAACCCTAAGGGAACAAAAAGAAGTATTGTGAAAGCCGGATAGAAGGGAACCAGGGCTAGGAAGCTCAAATGTCGAAGGACGACCAGTGCAGAATAAGTTCGGAAAGTTGCCACACTATCACAGCTGCCACAGGCTAAGTAGCGTGTTGTCATCGCCAGATTGAAGAACGCCACAGTAAGTCAGTGGCTCTTTGTTATGTGAAGTCTCTTTAAGCCAGGTAAGATGTTGAGAGCGATCGTGGTGGTTCGTGAAATGAGGTTGCCAAAAAAAGTTGCCTACGACAAGAGGTTCTGATGGTGGAGGTGACTTTTGACAGTGACACGGCGATTGATGGGGTTGTTGGAATTGACTGCGATAAAACCCTATTTCGTGATTTTTATAAACCGGGTACTATGTGGGAAAAAACTGTTGTTCTAATTAATTTACAAGGAGGTGTAACATGTTTACTCTCTGAGTATTTAGGGCGAGAAGCAAAATTAGAGTTCAATTGGAGACCAGCATATGAAATAGCATAAAATAGTAAAAAAAGAATATGGTGACAAAAGTTTACTTGCCAAATTTACTATTCTGAGATTACACATGTGCTTCACTTTAGTAAAGCTTATACCTTAAATGTTTAAGATTGAGCATAGCAGACATGATGCTAAAGTGTGTGTGTGTGTTCAATGCTCTCCATTTTCAATATTTATTTTTATGTTTAAATATTATATATGTTTTATTTAGTATAATTTATATATTAATATACTTATATAAAAATGAAAAAGTGAATATTATTGTTTTTTTAATTTTGTATACATTTTTTTTTTGCAAATTATTTTCAATTTAATGAGATAAATCAAATATTTATAACGTCATTGATTCGATTACAGTTCAATTACTGCTTTGACCATTAAACCTTGAATTGGTTCATGATCAGTATGGTTTTTTAAGAATGTTGGTTGGTGGCCTGATATATAATACTTGTCCATGTGCTTGTCTATATACGTACCCGCATACATAAATATGGTACATAGTTATGTGTAAACGTATATATCCACCTACCTATACACACACACATGCACAAACATATATGTAAGTTATCATTATTGTGTTAGGGGCTCAGGTTGAATTGGGAGTTTTGGAAAATTAGGAGTGCAGATATGTCCTATACTTGTTCTTGTTAAAAAGATTATGATTCATTAACCTTTTTTTTAATGAATTTCCTTAAGGATTTCTACGTTTTCTCTTCCTTCTTTGTTGCACCAAGCATGCTTCCATGCTTTTGAATTCTAGCTCTTCATCAGTTGTTGAGCATTCTTGAAGTATCTAATGTCAGTGAAGAGGATGTAAAGAACGAAATTTCTTCTAAATTTTTGTTTAAGCTCCCTTTGATGTGATTTGTAAATGGCAAGGTCAGACGAACTGTTTATATAATAATGATAATGATATTCATGAAAATTGCCTTCTGCTGTCATTTTAACAAGACAAATTATTACCTAGTCTAAGAGCGGCTGCGGGATCCTTGGTCCTTTCATGAGAATTCAAGGTAAAGAAGCTTTCTTGTAATTGTTAAACAACCAACTCTTCTAAAAGCTCAAGCTTGTCGGACTTGAGTTTAATATGACTATCATGCTTCACATTCTCTCTCACGTGCGGCCTCATACCCACACATGAAGAGTCAAACAAACCAAACGGAGTCCACTATGGATTTTCAAATACACAAATGGGGATCAAATATTCAAATTGCAGAGGGAGGTTTAAAACCCATGACATCCTCCTAGACCAACCTGTGATACCATGTTAAACGACCAACTCTCTTAAAAGCTTAAGCTTGAAGGACTTGGGTTTAATATAAATATCATGCTTCACAGTAATGTTGTAAGTGCTTCCATTGCTTCTTATCCGTTATATTTGTTCGTCTTGTTTTGACATTGTGTGCTTTGCTAGCACTAAGTGTGCACCTTATACTGCAGTCTTGAAGAACTTATAGTAAATTTTGCTACTGGGAAACTGGGTTGTCAGTTGTGAGTGTTTATTGCTGTATTTCTTAATTATTTTTGCACACCATTCTACATCCAGGGCTTATTTGATCTTAAATTTGACATTATTACTTCCCCTGTGAAGCAAAGGAGGCCTTATTATTTTTTAGATCTAATCAAATGTCACTTAATGCATCCATGGTACAACTTATCAAATTATGCAGGTTTATTTGTGAGCAGCTAACATTGTCTGTATCTCTTAGCAGGACAGGACCCAGAGAGAATCAGGATCAGGAAGTTAGAAAGCTGCCTTTCAGAAGCGCTGAAGCTTATCTTGTTGATTGGTACTGATCTTCAGATAGTTTTGATTAGTGAATCCATTATATTTACCTATTTCAACATTTCATGTATTTTTTTAGGCATTGGATTTTCATGACACAAATTATCCTAGCAGTGTAATGTATGCTCAATGGGTCCTGAAAAAATGTAGTGCCAGATACTGAAATAAATGTTTTAATAAATCCATGAAATATAATAGGTAGTGGTGAATATGGGGAATTAAATATTATAGCTAACTGTACAGAATGTTAGGATGCTGGTAGATAAAGGTTATTGCTAAGTTGTAATGCATGCTATTTGTGGAACTAGTTGAGTGTTCCTTTTTTTTTTTCCATCAAATTCATTAGTATTGTGGCTAATTTGGTAGTGATATATTTGATCGAATTGATTGTAATGCCTTACTGATGCCAGTCATAAATCAAATGATAGTCTATGATATATCTTTAATTAGAGAGGGAAAAAACCTGTGATATTTTCTAGAGATTGAATTGTAAATCAACGTTCATGCACTCTCCTAAATTTTCCAAGTTTCATGTTTGCAACAAAAGTAAAACCAGTATTGCACGATTTTTCCTTTCTGGAACTAGAAAAAATATTTTTGTATGTGTGCATATTAAAAACATATAAAGGTGCTTAGTTTCAAACATGTAATTCATATTTATGTATATGTGTCATGTGTTTCCCTGGTTATGCATGTCTATGTTTGCAGGCGAGCTCATATGTCTATGTGATTAGGTGTTATATACATAGGTGCACACACACACACAGACATGTATATTTATTTTGGTGAGTGCATATTTATTGTGCAACGTTATGCTTTTAATAGATATGATAAATTTTCAGATGATCCAGATCATGATATTAAGTGAGTGAGATTTTTTCATCAGCCTTCTGGGTGTATCATTTTCTTGAATTTCTTGGTTGAGACTGAGTTATTCCATCTGCACTTCTTGCAGGTCTTGTGGTTTTGGCATTTGGGCCAAGTTACTCGTACTCCCTCTTTAGACTGTTGAACAAACAGGAATATAGTGATGGAGAAGCACCTGCAGCTCTTCGATGCTATTGCCTTTATGTTGTTGCTTTGGCTATGAATGGTCAGTAATCTTTAATATCAGGCTTGTCAACTTCAGGCCCTTGAAAGTATCACTGGTGTTTATTACTAATCAGGAAAAAAAAAAAATCATGGTAGATTTAATTATCTCTAGTGCCAATTTCTGTTTTTTCTTTTTCCTAGTACTTAAGCCATTTTGGAGGTGAAATGGAACCATTAACCATTACTATTGACTCTGAATCCATGAGAGATTATTGGATTTGAATCACTAATTGTGTTGGCCAAGGACATAAGAAAATAACATTTGATACATAGCTAATCAGTATTGATTCTTTTTCCCTTAAAAAAAAGACATCAATTGTATTCTAAAATTAATTAAGAGTTTATGTAAGCCCCATAACTTAAATTCACCAAAGAATTTAAAATCTGTTGTCTCATCTTTACATGATGCCTATGGGAGATTTTCTACAAATATCAACCATGTTTAGGATTGGTTTATGTTGAGAGGCCACGAGATATAGAGAGAAGATTGGTTAGAGTGGATTATCTGAGTAACTCTGGATATTAACTATTGATATGGCGTTTCGGTCGATATATCTTTATCTCCACAGTTAGTCATTAGGTAGTTGTAGAGGATATCGTATGCTACTTGAAAGAAGCTCCTGGACGTGATTTATAAGAAGCATGAGCATAGCAGAATTGAGTATTTTTCTGACAAAGTCTAGGTAGGATCTAAGGAAGATAGGAGATCCACCTCAGGATATTGTCTTTGTTGGAGGAAATTTGATATCATGGAAGAGTAAGAAGCAAAATGTTGTCTCGTGGTCTAGTCTTGAGGTTGGGTGTAAGTGTAGCTGTCTGTATGTGAGGTCATGTGGACCGATCGGGTTGTGTGGAAGTGGTCGCCAGAGCCAATGCAGTGAGCTTTGAGTGTGATAGCAAGCTGCCATGCATATAACATCTAACCTGAAGTATTTTCATGAGCGGTTAAACATAATGAATAGATTAATCATTTTGTCGTGAGAAAGATCTAGTTAGGGTTGATCTCTCGATATATGGGAAATTGGAGAAGCGATTAGGAGGATATTTTCCACAAAAAACCTTTAAAGATCAGTTAGTCATCTTTCGTAACATGTTGGGCATGATCGATACATCTCTGTACAACTGCTTGAGGGGAGTGTTATAGCATTGTAGAATTAGAAAAGGAAATGTGTATATAGGTAGAGTTAGGAAATTTCATTCTTTCCTATTTGGTTTGAGATTGTCTTGTATATAAATAGATTGTTTGTGATCAATGAAATACACAAATTTTCCTTCAATTATCTCTGATTATATGGTATAAGAGCTTGGTTTGGTGGGAGGTCTTGGGTTCGAGCCACCTCTCTGCAATTTGAATCCCCATTTATTTATTTGAAAGTCCATGAAGGACTATGTTTGGTTTGTTTGACTACGCGTCTGGGTATGGAACCGCGTGAGAGAGAATGTTAAGCGATATTCGTTTTAAACCGTCTTACAAGCAGGCACCTGGGAGGTTGATGCGTTTGCCGGAGTCCACATAGTAATATCAGCGAGAGTAGAGTTTTGGTGGTACAGATCTAGAACCATTCTCAATTAGTCGAGGCATCTTTGTGCGTGCCGATAAGGCGAAGAAAAAAAGCTAAAATAGAAAGCGAGCAGTAGTTGGAAGTATATTAAATTAAGATGATTCTTTGCAACATATATTACACACTTTATATACACATTTTGGACAACGAAAGAAGTTCCAGTAGCAGTTCCTGTATTTTGAGATCGGATTATTCACTTCCCATAGCTAATTCTAGAAATTAGATTATTGTGAAGTGATTGAATGTATCGATTTACATAATTCCCCATACTCACAGTTAGTGGTGCAGATCTTCCATTCTGGCTTGCTAATATTTTTATGAAACACATTATTGCAACCCTTTTATTATTACAATCAACTAATTGATGTCACGCGGAATATATGCGATGCAATTACTTTATGTAACTTTTCTTTGAGAGGTATGCATCTATCTCTACTTGTGTTTTGTTTTTATTAATCTTTGCCTTTGGATTATAGGCAGTGCTAATTGATGATTTATTATCACATAAGAGTTTCATAGGTTCGCTCCATTGAACCTTCAAATCTTCAAGAATGATCTTGACCCACAACAATTCACATACTCCTGCTGCCATAGCTTAAACTCTGCCTCTGCACATGATCGTGCTACCATATTTTGTTTCTTATTCCTCCAGGATACTAAATTTCCCTCAGAAAGATTACATCTTGCTGTAGTTATTTGTATGTGATGGAAACCACACCAAATTTGCATGTTGATTATTATGTGTGCCAAAGCAATATTTGATGTTTTCTTAAATAAGATTCCATTTCCTGGATGTGCCTTTAAGTAATGGAGGACTCGATAGACTACTTGTAGATGAATTTCTATCGGATCATGCATGAATTGACTAATTACACTAACTGAGTAGGCTATGTCTGGCCTAGTATGTGCAAGATAAATTAGTCTCCCAACAAGCAGATTGTCATTTTCCCCATCCACCTTCTTACTCTCCATTGTCTTGCATTCGATACAGCGATTTTGTTCAATGGGAGTTGGCAGTTTCTTGGCCATCATACATGTTTCGGGTAATAACATAAATGTATTGAGAAATGAAAATGCAACCTTGGTGAGACACCTCAATTCAAGGGAAATACAAATTTTTCCTAAATATTTTATTTCAAACTCCTTGGCTGAGCCTTTGCTTCAGTATCTTTGCTTTCTCATCTGTTACCTCACGATAATGTCATTCATTACACAATTAATACTATGGCCTAAGTTGAATGTTTTATAGTGTGTGATCTATAAACTTTGTTTTTAACCATTAGCTATCATACAGCATAGTAAACCTTCAAGCCAAGCATATGTGAGGTTGTTTAACCATATAATTGCCTTAACTGCTTGACAAGCCTTGTTTCCATCATTTACTTGACACAGTATTAGGCCTGTATAAATCTTCTTCTTACTCTATGAAGGAAAACATTTTTTACATCATATTGTTTGCATTCGATCAAAATTAACCGCGAGGATAGTAAAATTCTTATTGTATTCATCATTGTCACTGAACGATATTTCTTGATATTCAATATATGTTTGAGTATACCTTTACGCCTTCAGCCTTGCCACACCGTCTTGTACACTCTGGGAGCATCCACCTTTACGGTGACTAAACACCCACCTTGCAGCCCATTTGGTTTTCTTACCGCAGGCAAATCAACAATTCAAGTTTTGTTCTTTTGTAAATAAATGTTTCAACCTCCATATGATCTCCATTCTCTTTGATATTGCTTTAGACAATGAGTTGGGAATAGAACGGTCTTAAAGTTGAAAGGAAGCTTGCTATAATTCAAGGAAAATCTACGAAAGACACAAAAGTGAGACAATGGATACGTGGCCTTTTGGCGCATTCTCGGTTCTTTTTCTCAACAGATAGATCATGGTCAAGATTAGGTTGGGTTTGTTCAAGAATTTGTGCCTCATTTCGAGCAGAGTTCGGTGTATTTGCTCTTACTACCTTGTTGCCACACGAGGCCCTTCTCCTTACCTTTTTGATCAAACATGAAATTGATCAAAGATCGATTAATCTTCTTAGTTTCTTCTGACTCTTTGGATTGTGAGATTGAAATAGGTTCCAAAGACATTGGTAACACTGAAGTGCTTTCTTTTGATTTGAATGACTCAGATGAGGGGATTATTTCTAGTGGTGGTAAGGCTAACTCATATCTTAGTATATATGATATGTTGCTGAAGATAGGAATGGAAGGTATGACTCATTTTCAACAAAGGTAACATCGGATGAAACATAAAGTTTCCTAGTGGATGAATGATAACATTTATATCCCTTTTGAGTAGATGAGTACCCCACAAAGACACACTTAAGATCTTTAGGATCTAATTTTCCCCGGTTATGATTGTGAATATGGACAAAGGATGTGCACCCAAAAATTCGAAGAGCAAGGTTGAAGGAGGACTGAATATCGGGATAGAATTGAGACAAGGTTTCTAGTGGACTTTTGAACCCCAAAAATCTAAAAGGAATCTTGTTTATGACATATGCTAATATGAGTATAACCTCTCCTCACTAGGATTTTGGTACATTTTGTTGAAACAATAAAACCTAAGTACACTCAAGAAGGTGACGGTTTTTTCTTTCTGCCACTCCATTTTGCTGGGTAGTGGTGATACAAGAAGATTCATGTACAATTGCTTCCTTTTGAAATCACTGAGACAAAATTTGGTTGAAATAATCACGAGCATTGTCTGAGCGGATTTTCTTGATTATTGTACTGAATTGATTTTGAACCATTGTGCAAAAAGTAGGAAAAATATGACTCACATCAGATTTATTTTTGAGCAAATAGATCCAAGAAAATCTAGAACAATCATCAATAAATGCCACAAACCACTTAGATACTAAGATATTTGGAATGGTAGATGGTTCCCAAATGTCACTATGAATTAGAAAGAAAGGAGAAGATCTTTTATTACTGAGGAAAACCGAGTATGCGTTAGGAGGAATAATTTAGGAATTTGGTTTTTTGAATTTGTTTACTTGCATATTGTTATAGCATATAATTACTTTACTTATAGGATTTGTATCTGATTACGAACTTTACTTATAGAGTTTGTAACGTATTGGGAATGATAGATTAGCTTCCATATTTTGTGTAGTCCTCTTGTATTTACGGATGGATTGGATAATGAAGATGAGTTTTGTTCATTCACAGCTTCCATCATTCCTTAAACCACCTTGGTGCTAGGGACCCTAGAAAAAAAATCTTTTCGTCCATTCAAGCCTCCTAGTCTAGCATGGCAGCAGAGCACCAAATTCCAGCCACTTCAGATGTAACTAGTCAAGAAATGAAGAATGACTTCAGTCCCACCATTGTAGAAAATGTTTCATTCCTAATCACCTGCCATTGACTTAATGGGAATAATTACCTGCAATGGTCCAGTTTGGTGTTTGTGTTCATCGGCAGAAAAGGGAAGGACGAGTATTTGACAGGAGAGATTGCTCCTCCAAAGCCCAAAGATGCCTCCTACAGGAAATGGAAATCAGAAAACAATATGGTGAAGTCTTGGTTGATAAATTCAATGGTGAATGAGATTCGAGAGATTTTTGCTTTATGAGACAACAGATGAAATTTGGGAGGCTGCTCGTGCATTCTACTCCACCAAAGACAACACTTCAACCATTTTTGAGATTGAATCTGTAATTCATGACTTGCGGCAAGGGAGTTTGAATGTCACATAGTATTATAATGCCCTGTCCCGTCTTTAGCAACAACTTGATACCTTTGAAGAGCATGGTTGGGAGTGTCTAGGAGATGCACAGAGATACAGGTGGATTGTTGAGAACAAGAGAATCATCGAGTTTCTTGTTAGCTTAAGCAAGAACTTAGATGATGTCCGCGGTAGAGTACTAGCCATTAAACCCATGCCAAGTATTAGGGAAGTGTTTTTAGAGGTTCGAAGGGAGGAACTTAGGAAATGAGTGATGCTAGGAGATGTGCGAAGTCTCAGCCCAGAAAATTCATCAGCCTTGGCTGCAAAAGGAAATCAAGGTAATGAAAGCAAGATGAAGAAAGGAAGACCATGGTATGAACATTACAGGAGACTAGGCCATACCCATGAGACATATTGGAAGAGTCATGGCAAGCAATATATGGAGCTGAAAAAGAGAGGCTTCAGAATGCAGTTGCTACTGATGAGAGTAAAATGACAGAATCCTTCCCATTTAGCAAGGAACGGATGGAAGCTTTAGAGAAAATGTTTCAGGAGATTACTACTCAAAACAACACCACAATAGGTTCATTGGTGGCCAAAGGTAATCTCACTTGCTTGTCCACTGCAAATTTCAGTCATAATGATGTGTGGATTGTGGACTCAGGAGCCTCAAATCACATGACAGGGAAGAAATCTTTATTGGAGGACTATAGCCCATGCAAGGGAAACTTAATTGTAAATATAGCAGATGGCTCATTCTCAAAAGTAGAGGGTGTTGGTTTAATTTATCTGACTGATAAACTTGTGTTGAAAATTGTGCTTTATGTCCCTAAATTGGCTTGTAAACTACTGTCAGTGAGTAAATTGGTGAAAGATCTTAATTGCATTGCTAAGTTTACCTCTGATTTGTGTGAAATTTAGATTTTGGACTCGGAGAAGATGATTAACAGTGCTAGGTTGTCGTCAGGGCTCTATCAACTCAAAGCTAATGGATCTCCTACAAGACAAACTCACAAGGCTGCAAGTCTATCAGTTCAAGGTCATGTATTTGATTCTAATAAGGAGAGAAATTATGTTGTGTCATTTGTAATCTATTTTAAATTTCACGTATCTCCAAGTTGTTTATTTCATTGACTCATCGTATAAAGTTATTTCAATGTGAAGTGTCAGTTTTCTAAGCATTCTCGCACTCATCATATTCAGCCTTATAAGTCATCACATCCATTCTCATTAATTCATAGTGATGTATGTGGGCCATCTAGAATAAAAAATATAAATATTACTAGATGGTTCGGTCTCTTTATTGGATGATCTTCACCCTCATCTAACCGTTGTTTCTCCTTGAAAGAAAAATTAGAAGTTATCCTTTTTCAAGATTCAAATACCATGATCCAAACTTAGCTTCAAACTAAATCTAGTCTAAAGGCCAGAGTAATGCTAGAGAATATTTTGGGAGTATCTTGAGAGGTATCTTTCAAAGTAAAGGATAATCCATCAAAGCTCATGTTGATACCCCTTGACAAAATAAATTGTAAGGAGTTGTGGTCTCTTAGTGACTACACTAAATGTCCCTAAACATTTCTGGAGGGAAGAGGTTCTTACTGCAACCTACCTCATCACCTGGATGTCATCTTGAATTCTAAGGTTCCAAACCCCACATCAGGTACTTCTCAAATCCTTTCCTCATACTCGAGTCATGTCCATTCTTCCTTTTAAAATATTTGGGTGTTCTGTGTTTGTCCATATTCACTCTCAATTTCGTAGCAAGCTTGATCCTAGAGCCCTTAGGTGCACTTTCTTGGGGTATTCACCACATAAAAAACTGTACAAATGCTATTGTCCTAAAACTAGACGTTTTTATAGTTCTATGGATGTCTTTTTGAAACAATCCTTTTTAAATCTGATGTTCGGGGAGTTTTACTCAAGAATATTAGTTTTGGGAAATAAGTCTCAAATCTCATCTCTAGTTCATGTTGTTACTCCATGCTAAGTCCTCTTGTCCCATTCCTTCAAATCTATTAATTTTAAAAGTCTCTATTTGGTCTAATAAAAGTCGACCAGCCTGAATCATGTTCCTAATGAATTGTGGTCATTGTTCTGACCAGCAGGTGGTGTGTCCTTTTAAGGAGATATAAAATGTTAAGTAATACATCCTTGCATGTGCAAGATTTTGATATAACAGAATTTGCACCATCACAAAGGTAATTCAATCTTAAGTTAGGCTCAATTGGATATAAGGATGATGTTGAGATAGATCTACCAAATATTATTTATGAAGAAATTGATGACATGCCTATTGCCTTGAGAGAAGGGACCTGTGACATTCCATTCATATGGGGTATCTCTGCTCTTTGTGCATTTGTTAGCTCTCTTGAGTAGTATGAGTGCAGTCTAATTCATGAGGCCCTAAAGATACCAAAGTGGAGAAAAGCGGTTCTAGAGGAGGTTAATGTATTAGAGAAGAACGAGACTTGGGTGGTGACCAAACTACCAACTGGGAAGAAGGTGGTCAGTTGCAAGTGGATTTTCACTATGAAATATAATTCTGATGGTAGTGTTAATATGTTCAAGGCACGATTGGTAGCAAGAGGATTCACACAATTCTATGGTATTGATTATCAAGAGACGTTTGCTTTTGTCTCGATCTCAATCTGATAGAAGTTTACTCTCTATGATATCTAAAATCTTGTTAGCCATTATATTCCAGCTAGATGTAAGAATGCTTTCCTAGCGGAGCTTGATGTACTTGGAAATTCCACTAGTTTGACATACCCGAGTTGACTCTAACTCGATGTTTAAATTTCCAGAAATCATGAGCTAAGCCGTCACCCATGCTTAGTTGCTCCAGGTTCACAAAGGCAATTAAGTGGTTTGGATACACACAATGTTAATGCTCATCAAGCATCTTGAAGCAGTAGGAGGGTTATACTCATAGTTTATGTGGGTGACAAAATTCTTACAAGAGATCAACATAACGAACTGCTGGGCTCAAGAATTTTTTGGCCAAAGAACTTGAGATTAAGGACCTCGTAGTCAAATAGCTGCAGGAATGGAATTTGCTTGAATCACAAGGGGAATATCGGAGGTCACAAAAGGAAGTGCGTGGTGGACCTACTAAAGGAAATTGATATGATTTGTTGTAAACCGTTTGAAACACCCATGGATACAAGTGCTAAGTTTGGTGCTCAACCTAGTGGATGTCCAGTGGATAAAGGGATATACCAAAGGTTAGTTGGGAAGCTTATTCATTTATCTCACACTCGGCTAGATATAAGCTTTGCAGTGAGTGTTTTTAGTTAGTTTATGAACAATCCCGCAGAAGAGCACATGGAGGCTGTGTACCGGATCTTCAGGTATTTAAAATTAACTCCAAGACGGGTTATTTTCAAGAAAACAAGTGGAAGGAGCATGGAGGTTTTCACTGATGCTCATTGGGCAAGTTCAACCATTGACTGGTGATCAACTTCAGGGTATTGCACCTTTGTTTGGGGCAATTTGGTGACTTGGAGGAGTAAGAAGTGGCCGGTAGTAGCAAGGAGTTCAGTTGAAGCCGAATTCAAAGCACTAGCACTTGGAATATGTGAAGGAATGTGGTTGAAGAGAGTTTGTAATGAGTTAAAAATTCCTATTGCATGTTCTATGAAAGTATTTTGTGACAATCAATCAACCATCCGTATAGCCAAGAACCCAGTGCACCATGACAGGACTAAACATGTGGAGATAGACCGACATTTTATCAAGGAGAAGATCGAAGGAAATATTGTTGATTTGTCTCACATTCCTACATGACATCAGACAACCAACATTCTAACCAAAGCTTTGGCAAAAACCTATTTGATCATCTAGTGTCCAAGCTTGGATTGTTTAACATTTACAATCTAGCTTGAAGGGGAGTGTGGAAAACCGAGTATGTGTTAGGAGGAATAAGTTAGGAGTTTGGTTTTTTGAATTCGTTTACTTGAATATTTATAGCATGTACTTACTTTACTTATAGGATTTATATCTGATTAAGAACTTTACTTATAGAGTTTGTAACATATTAGGAATGGGTTTGTAACATATTCGGAATGATAGATTAGCTTCCATATTGTGTGTAGTCCTCCTCTTGTATTTATGGATGGATTGAATCAATGAAAGATGAAGTTTTTCATTCACAAAAGCTTCAATTACTAATAGGAAAGGATACATGAGTATGTTTTGCATACTCATAAATGTCACAATGAAAAGATTGAATATCTAGTCCCTTGAACAAGATAGGAAACATTATTTTTAATGTGGAAAAAGACACATGACCTCATAGTTGTTAAAGGAGCGCCTGAGGCGTGCTTTGGCGCTGGTGCCTCGCCTAAAGGGCGGCGCCTTCGGCAAGGCGTGAGGTCGTGTAGGCGCAAAGCTTCGTCGAGGCGGCGCCTATTACCTGACCATTTCGAGGCGGGTATACCTCTTCTTCTTTGCTTCTCTTATTTTCTTCTTCTTCTTATACTTTATGGCGGCTGGGCATTTGCAACAACGGCCTAATTTTAAAAATGGAGCAGACGAAACAACGCCGTTTGATTCAGTTCTTTGAATTTAAAGAAACTTTTGATGGTCAGCGATACCGTTTTGGCTTCATTTATATTTCACAACTCCAAACCCTCCCATTGTTTTTGCCTTGTTTCGAAGCCGAAAAATAAACCTAGCCCTCCCGACTCAGTATCAACCATAGAAGAGAAGAAAAAACAGAAAAGCAATAGCGTAATATTATATGATTAAGAAAAATGATCAAAATGGAAACTCTTTAACCTTGAAATTTATATGTTTATAATGATTTGATTGAAATTGTAGATGATATTTGATAATAAATTATTGTTTTATTTATATATATTTGAGAAAAATATATATAAAACATAGGGTGCGCCTTAGATAAAAAAGCTCGCGCCTTAGGTGCACCTTGCACCTTGGTGCGTCTTGCGTCTTTCACAACTATGCATGACCTAGACGCCTATGATGTAACAAAATGACATCTTTATTTGATGAAGAGAAAAGGAAATAGACAAAGTAGACCTAACCAATTCCAGTTGACTAGATGTACTCAAGTAGTAGAGTCCATTATGCTCCTTGGCAAGTCTAATCTTCCTCCCCGAACCTTGGTCCTAAAATTCATAAAAGGAGGCATCAAATATAACACGACAAGTTAGATCTTGGGTAAGTTTTGTTATTGAAACAGATTAGTGGATAGGTGAGGGACATGAAGAACAATTTTAAGGACTAGATTTGGGGTAACCTGAACATCTCCTTTACCATTCATTGTGGTGGTAGTTCCATCAGCTACAACAATTTTCCTATTGCTTGGACAAGGTGAATAAGTTTTAAAATGATTTGGATTATGGGTCATATGGTCACTAGCACCATGATCAAGGATCAAAGCATTCCTAATCTCATTATGTGAAGCATTTAATCCAAGAGGAATTAGAGTCTCATCTGAAAGAATCAATGAACACATACTTGGAGTTGATGTTTGAGAATTGAAAGGTGGCTGAATATTTTGAAGTAAAGTTGGGTTTCACAAAGGCTATTCGTCTTCAACAATTGAAGAAATGGAGTCTGACATGATTGATGTTGATGAAACATCAGTAAAGTATAAAGGAGATCAAGAAATAATGGTAGTGGAGGCCATAGAAAAAAAAATCAGCAATGAAGGTTGAGAATTACACCAACCATTAAGGCTGGAATCAAACATGAATTTAGTGAAGGCTAAAAAGGAGTAGCTGACACGGAAAACATTGAATGAAAAAATATATGGTACAACAATGAAAATTTTAGAAAAAATTCCCTAAAAATCTAGTACGGCAATGGAGACTGCCAGAAAAATTCCTAAAAATACAGGGCTCTAGCATAAAAACATAAGAGATTGAAGAAAACTGAATATACTAGGAAGTTATATTAATTTCTTGTTGAGAATCATAGGATATTCTTAGAAATATCACGATTCCACTTCATTTCTTGTCTGATATTTATCTTCCTTTACGTACTTGATTTGTTTCCTTTTATGTCTTCCTGATGTATATAAGTAGATAGGTCTTGTACTATTCAACTCACTCATTCAATCAATAAGAGAAGCATCATTTTTTTATATTTTTCATGGAGTATCGAGCCATGGAAGGAGGCTCGAGTTAGTTTTCCATGGTTAACTGACAACATTTAGTAGTTATATCGGCTCTTTGTGACTCACCTCCATATCCTCCGCCTGTCCAGTTTTGGTTGTCAGGAAGATTTTTAAATGGCCACCATCGACCGACCCACACCCGAGTGCGTGGGACTTGATCTACCCGCGCCGAGGGGAACGCCGGCATCGGCGGTGATTGGCCTTCACGCTGAAGAAGAAGCGAAGAAGAGAAGAAGATCTTCTCTTGGCGACTCTCCGCGTGCGGTGTGTGCGGCGTGTGGTCTTCGGCGACAGTTTCTACTGCCGGACTCGCCGACATGACGAAGCCTCTATGCCCTAGTTCTTCCATTTTGACACACCGCTTAGTTGTGGCAGTTTCGCTCTTTTGTTCATTAGCCTTGGCATTCTGCTCTTGATACCATCTCTGTCATTAGTCACGTGTGGGATTCTCAACTTTGAATAGACCACTGTGGTACTCTTGGTAACCTTTTTTTGTTGATTCGAAGTTTATTTGATTGTTTTCTCTAAAAACATCAAAAGGGAGCTCATCTCCACGCCGAGTTACTGCCACCTAACAGTATAAAGGTACATTCATCGCACTTTCAAATGACCAATCTGCTTGTCAGTTTCGTTTTGTTGTCAGGCCAAATTAATTCCTCACCTTGTACGGACCTGGATTCTTGATTTTGGGTATCGACCATATTCAGTAATAAGATTTTTCTTCCCTTCTTCTTACATACCACACCTACGATTACTTTAAGTAATGGATCATGGCGTAATGGTAAAAAAGAGATGGGTCCATTTCAAATCCTTTCGCTTCATACCCTTTATACGTCCTTTATGTTCTTGATTCTCTTTTTAATTTGCTTTCTATCAGTAAGTTGACTCGTGACCTTAATTGTTTGATTACTGTTGAGAGAAGGAATTCTGTATTCTCATTAATGTACAAAGGAGGAAAAATACATATATATACTCTAGTGTTAGGGCAAAAAGAAAACAAAGTTAGAGTCTAACTAGGAGACTAAAGAGAAAAGGAAAAGAATCCTAAATGGATTAGGAGACTAATCCTTAACAATTACCTTTTCTGATAATTCTATCACATTGCATGACCGGAGTACGAGGAGGACGATTGGCATAGGACGTGAGTTTCATGGCCTCTTTCATCTCAGCTCGCATTCATCTTCCATTGCTTGCACTTCCATAGAGACTCCTTTCCTTATTCATAGTCGCCTTGGTCATCCGAATATTTTCAAGTTTCGGGGTAATGGTTCCTCGTTTTCTAGTGCGAAACCATGTTGAGTGTGATCATCAGCTTGGAAACATACTGTGTCCCATTTTCCCCAGCGCCTAAAACAACGGACGAGGCTCATTTCGAGCTTATCATCGCGATATTTAAGGTCCTTCAGGCGAGTCACCTTAAGGTTCCAATATACTTTTTACTTTTATGTTGTTCTTCTCATTGTACTTGGCTATTTTTAAATGGCTTCGAGCAAAGTTATTCTTATTTTTAAGTTCCATGTGAAGTTCGAACTCAATTTAATACTTGATTAAGCATCTGAAATGATAATGCCAAGGAATATCTTTATGGACCCGTTCTCCTATTTTTGTTTCCATGGGATTTCTTGTCAGTCCTCTTACGCTTACACTCCTCAGCGAATGAAGTATGGCCAGAAGCTATCATTTAGTTGAAATTGCTGCGCTCTCCATCATAAGGTTCCTCAACATTTCTGGGATGCATTTCACCCGCTTGTTATTTGATCAATCGTATGTCATCAATCCTCTCTACATGATAAAATCCCTCATTCCTTTTTTTCGCTAAACCAACCTCCTTTGCCTTCCTCGTGTCTTGCATGCTTGCTTTGTCCATATTCTTACTCCCGACTAAGACAAGCTCTCACCAGTTACACGGGCTGGCGCAAGTCTTCTCTGCTATTCCACTGCAATGAGGATATCAAGAGCTACTCTCGATACACATCAGTACTTTATCTCTACCGATGTCACATTTTTTAAGAACTCTTCTATGTTCCCTATCACCCACCCTCCCAGTTCTAATGTCATATCTCTACCTCTTCTTTATCCCCATCTCGGATACCTCATTTGTACTTTCGACTACTCCACCTCGACCATTGCAGGTTTATACTCGTCACCCCCGTATTGACACCGGGTCCTCGGCTGACTCATCTCCTATGGCTCTCTCCTCCATGACATTGGTCTTGCCATCTCCTGCTGATCTTCCCATTATCGTTCACAAAGGTACTTGTTCGTATCGTAATCCCTATCCTATTTATAATTTCCTGTCTTATCACCACTTATCTTCACCATATTCTTCGTTTATTTCCACCTGTTCTTCTGTTTCTCTTCTTAAAACTATGCATGAGGTCTTCTCTCATTCGCTAAAGTCATAAATGCTTTTCAGAAGGAATGGCTACTTCAGAGATTCTACTAGCACAGATGGGGACCTAGTCACCTTACCTACCGTGCAAGTCCCCATCGCATTGTCGTCAGTATTTATATCATAAGATTAGTCCGATGCATAGAGCGGACCGGTCTTAAGGCTCATGAATGCCAAGGGGTATACTCGGGAGCATATGGCTCCGACTACTATGACACTTTTTCTCCTGTTACCAAGATGAGCTCCATTTGTCTTCTCTTATCTATGACTACTATGAGCTCTTGGTCCTTGTATCGGTTGGACATCAAGAATGCATTTCTCCATGGTGACCTTGTTGAGGAGGTATATATGAGCAACGTTCTGATTTATTGCTCAAGGAGTCCGTCTGATATGCAATACATCGTTCTTTATACGTCTGTAAAAGCAGCCTCTGTACTCATTCGACCGCTCAGTCCCATCAGATAGAGTTCGTATGACCTCTATAATAATTTTACCCCTTGTCTTCATCATGCATCATCATTTACATCTATCCGATATTGTGTGGATGATTTTGCTATAATGTGTGCAAATGATCAGATAGTATCTAAACTAAATAAGACTCTTTTGTTCACTGGATACAAAATTTAAATCAGTATTCTCGATTATAGATATTAATGATTTGTGTATATGTCCTTAGAAGTATGTCTCGATATATCTGAGAAACTGGTATGTTAGATCAGAAACTCTGTAGATACCCTATGGATTCGAATGTTGCCTCTCAGACTTCGGACAGGGGACCCTCTACAAGATCCAAAGAGATATCGACGACTAGTGGGAAGACTAAACTACCTCACCATCACCCGATCGAAAATTTCCTTTCCTGTGAGTGTAGTTAGTTAGTTCTTGCCATCACCATGTGATAGTCACTGGGATGCTCTTATCGGTATCTTCCGTTATATCAAATGAACACCGAGCTAGGGGGTGTTATATGAAAACAGAGGTCACACCTAGATTGTTGGATATTGTGATGCAGATCAAGTGTGCTCGTCACAGATGCACGCTCCACTTAAGGATATCAGGCATTCACAGAGGAAACTTAATATCCTTGAAAAGTAAGAAATAGGATGTAGTAATGTGTCAAAAATGAAGCCTACATCAACTATGGCTTTAGCAAATCCAGTAACTATATGGTCAAACAACTTCTTCGTGTAGAGCAGATTTCAAGATTTTCGCCCGATGACGCAGTGTGATAACCAAGCTGGCCCATACATTGCTCCCAATCATAGTTCTCTTTTCTGCAGAGGACTCCAACATACTGAAGGAACTGTCACTCATTCGGCAAGATCGCCTGTGACACTGCCATTAGCTCATAACTCGAACGACCAACTAGCGCACTTTCAATGTTTCTTCGAGGTCCAAGGATCTGGGCCATTAGTAACAAGCTCGTGCATATAACTCCATACGATCCACCGGGAGGAAACAATGGTAATCATGGCATATCTTGTAACAACCCCTAATTCATTCCTTCCTTTCGTGTACATTACTCTGGCCCTTCATTTATGTACTGATCGGTTCTCCTTTTATAGTCTTTTCTCTCATATATAAGTAGATAGTTCCAGATTTATTCAAATCATTCATTCAATCAATAAGAAAAACATCATTTTTTTATATTTCTTCACATTTATGAATGATTCTTTACAGCCTATATTACACACTTTATATCATAGTAGTGAAAGGCGCTCCTAGCATATACAGAAGCAGCGGTGCAACCATGGTGCTCGTCTCGGTAGGCGAGGTCCCTCCACAAGTGCACCTTAAACCCAGCAGCGCCTTCCCCTGCAGGCAGCCAAAGTTTCCACTGCTACCCGTGCAGTAATTATCTTCCTCAGATCCTCTTCTTCTTCCTCTTCATTTTTTCTTTTCCCGCGGCGCTGGAATCGCAAGAACGGCGTCCCCGTTTTCTCGTAACTTAGGCCAAAACGACGCTGCTCGTCTCTCTCGGGACATAAACGATCACTGCAAGCTGACCTTTTAAAAAAACCCATCCACAAAAATGACAAACATTTTTGATAGTTTTAGTCACTTATCCAAACAATGTCGCTTTGATAAGGATTGTCAGCTTGAAAAGACGTTGCCTTGGAATGCTCAGTTAAAAATTGTTCGCATCTAAACGGCGTCATTTAGCTGTATAACCCTAGAACTCGCCATTTTGGTGCTCTAGCCCCCATTTTTGCTCAATTTCAAGCCAAACAAAAAACCTATACTGCCAAACAATGTGCAAGAGCAGAAGAAGCCGAAAATCAACCAAAATAGCCAAGAAAATTGCAAGAAAATTTTGGAAAATGGAAAAATCTCTCGCTTCCATTGGTATTTGCTTCCTTTCTCTACTTTTAAATTTTTTTCTTCACTTTATTGATGATTTTGGTTCATGATTGGGCTTTATAAATGAGAGTAATGATTTCCCAAGTGAAATACATGATCATTTATTTTATTTTAGTAGTAAAATGAGATTAATCTTTGCCACGAGTCATATGACTCTTTGATTTTTTTAAATATTTTATATTATATTGTCTCAATTTGCATTTTCAATTATTATTGAAGGTGTTGATTTGTTTTTAAAGTCAAAGAAGTGAAGGATGTATTCTAATGGCAATGAAAATGAGACTCAAGTTGGCTCTACAGCTACTTGTGGAAGTGAAAGAAAAGACCCGGAATGGAAATACTTTCGGTTACCTAATGAACAAGATTTGAATACAATTATTTGTATCTTCTCTTTCATTAATAGATGAAGATGAAGAAATGGATTATCGGGGAAACGAGGAGGATGAGGAAGGTTACAATGATAATGATGATCATTATGTGGATGTGGAGGATGAATGAGGATCGGTTGTTGTGGACAAATTAGTTATTTAATGTGTTTTGTTTGGATGGATTTATGAATTTGGACAAGGGATATGTGTTTGCATGTTGACATGTTCTATTGACAATTTCTATGGATTTTAAAAACTTTGGCCGATGGATTTAGATTTGTTGGCATGTTTTATGAATTTTTATGCTTGAGATATTGTTTATGTGTTTTTATTGATTGACTTGATATTTTGATGATATTTTATGATAAATGATTGTTATATTTGATTATATTTTTAAAAATATAGTAAATGGAGTGCGCCTTTACATAAAAACCTGTACTTATGCTTTTCCTTTGCGCCTTAAGTGCCCAGGGAGGCCTTTGCGCCTTGCGCCTTTCACAACTATGCTTATACACAAATTTTTTACACTAAAAAAGGAAGTTCTCATAACCAGTTCCCTAAATTTTGGGATCTGATTATTCACTTCCCATAGCTAATTCTAGAATTAGATTATTGATCCTGATTGAATGAATCTGATTTGCATAATTTCCCTCAAAGACTATTCTACCAAGTCTTTTGGTTTGCATCTGAAGGTAGAATTCCATTTTACAGTTGCAGCATTTATTGAAATGAAATGAAATTTCATTTTGGAGTGTCATCTCAAGGAAGCTGAATATTGGCCTTCTACTATAGTTGTGGTGATAGTGCTTTTTTTTCTGCAACTATCCTGTTCAAGATGTCGATCTACCTTCAAATTCTATGTGAAAGACACTGTGATGTTCAGTACTGCATTGTCACACTAAGATGAGAAATTGCCTATTTTCTTTGTTCTTTTTTCATTACCCTGCTAACATATTTGACTTCCTTTTTGACTAGAGGTTCTTTGGTGATACTACTGTTTCTAAGGCTCCAACTTTATATCATGTTGCCTGAAGCTTAAAATTTTCATTCAGGCACATCTGAAGCATTTCTACGTTCAGTGGCAACAAAAGAACAACTTGAGCAGTCAAATAACTCATTGGTTGTGTTCTCATGTATTCACTTAGTCCTGAACATTTTCCTAGTGAAATCCGCTGGTGCAGTTGGCTTAATTGTTGCAAATTCTATAAGTATCCTTTTGATATTTCTGGGCATTTGGTCTGATTTTCATCTAATTCTCTTGTTTCATTGGTAGTGTATTCGGCTTCCTTCAATAATATTTGATTTCTATGGTGAAAACATTCTACCTTGTTATGCCAAATAGAGAACACTCGATAATTTTGTTAGAATATTATACATGAACATAACTAATTAGTTCTTAGGAATAACATGCATTGAATTTGACTTCAAAAATCTTTGAGGCTAGTAACTGAGAAGTATGTCTTTCCTTCATTATTATTTCTCTGAAATATAAATGATCATAATTTTTCTTTCTTTAAAATTATGGACATGCATGAGAAATGCTATGGTATTTGTTAGTTTTGTACAGTATAGTCCTGATGCACAGATGATTCAAAACATGTACTACTCTCACTGAATCCAGCATATGCAGGTTCCATGTGTAATGTTCTTTATCTTCCTCTTCTTACATGCATATTTCAGAATGAGTGAATTTCAGTCATTGTAAATGCTATGTCACAATAAGAACTTAGCTACACTTCAGCACTGACGATGTCTCCCAGCATTTGAGCATTAGGTGAATTTGATACCTAGATGTATTTGCACTTGAAACAGTTATCCAAGTTCATACCATATTTCAGGGTCTTTAAGTCAACATTACTGAGGAATATTTCTTCAAGTAATTCCTGTCCAGAACGACAATTTAGAATTAGAAAACTTTATGATTGATCCAGTGGGTTAGAGATGGTTGTAATATTTTTACTGGCATTTATTTACATTGGGTTTGGGGAGGCATTTTGTTTCTTTCTTGTTTCCAGGACCCAATAACTTGCTATGCATTCATAATGAGGGAAGAAAGCTTTTTGAGGGGTTTGAGACATTGGTATCATCTCTATATGTCTCTCCTAACCTGTTGGTTCTTATTTTGAGATCAGAAACATTGATATCTGTTTTCTTGACTTACACAAAGATATGATTTTGAGGATTGGTTACTCCGTGATATTCATCAAGAATTACTTCCAGGTAAAGGCATTTACAATGAGTGACCCCATTTTCATAGCTATTCATTCTGTAATGTGATTATGACTTTACATATCATCATGCATTTTTTTGATGTAAATTCAGCATCTTGGAGATTCTGATTTTGATCTTAGTTCTTTCCACAGGGTTATGCCACATTTTCTTTACGCGGTTGCTTGCCTTCAGGCTGGGGAGTTCTGTTGTTTTCATCTGTGACAACGCTTATTTCTGAGAGAATATTTCTGGACAGAGAGAACTTCTGGCCGACATTTATAATTCATTTTTCTATTGGATTGACTTGCTTCTGCATCTCTTCCTTCATCATGTAAGTGATAATCTGGAGCACTCAAATCCTTCTGGAATGCATCGATCATGTCCAAAAACAGGGTTCCCCCCCTCTTATTTGAATATAGTCTCTATCTACTATCTCCTTTCATAGCTTTAGTTCTTTCATTTATTTGATATTGTTTTGTTTGTTTTCAAATATTTTGATCAATAGATATCGTCATGAGAGGGCTCTTATCAACAAAATTATCCGTTTACGGGACCATTCGGACTAAGGAGCAGACATTTTTCTGACTGCCATTGAAGGTGATATTATCCCCTTTTGGCATAGTCCCTATAGTTTTTAAGTTCGCTCTCAATATTATGACAATTTTACTTTGAGGCAGGCTCCCTTCGGTGTCTGTCTTACACAGCAGAACCACGAAGACTAGTGGATTACAGCTACAGAATCCATTGCATCATTCTCATTGATGAATGGCATGTTGTTGCATTCAATACCATTAAAATTTTGGTAACTAAAAAAGCACTAATGTTCTCTATTTCATAGAACTTCACATTTTGTGTTGGTGCAGATAAATTACAGGCACATGATTTCCCGCCAACAATTTTGTTTTTCCTTCTCCATATGATTTACCACCTACGCTGTTCTTGTTCTCTTTTCCACAAAAATAACTGCTTCCCTACCTCTGTTAGAGCATGGACTGCAACTTTGGATTTTCAATTTGAGATGGGAAGTCGTAGGTGAATGTCCAATTATCCTATTGATATTCATCTTTTTGGCTGAAATTTTGCGAGGCAATATCTTCATGACAACCAGCATACCCATTGTTGTTCCCATAACCTTTGTTGTCATGGGGATTGTTTTTGAGTTTTAGTTGGAAATAATTTATGAAAAATTTATTAAATTAATGAAACCAAATCGACACAATAATATAGAATGTCACACATGTGATAAATGATACAAATTCAATATTTAATTTCATTGGCCTAGCGATAAAGGTAATCGGACGTAGAATCATAAAGCCGTTGTCACATAACGCATAATCAAGTTATTAAAAATGCCATCATTCGCATAAATCTTGGGACTCGCTAAATTTTGGGGTGCTTATTATATTAAATCAGCCAGCCAATAAGCATGACAACTACATTCGATAATTTATTAATCCCAATCGCCACATATCCACGCATAAATCTGGGTATTTTCACGTGACTCATTTTCATCTTTAACGTTTCAACTAATCTAATAATTTTTTTTTTCAAAAAAATTATTTCCAATCGAAAACTCATTGTTTTTAGGATATCTCAGAGTCCGGAATAGAATGTTTGCAATAATTTTATCATCCAAAAGTGTTCTCCATCTTTCCATTTTTATTGATGAGGTTGATCGGATTAGGAATATTTGGTTAGAACTCAAATAAGATAAAAATTATTAAATTTAACCTTCACATGTTTTTTTTCATGAAAAAGTGATTCATCGTGGATAAAAATGTTTTTTTGTTATTTCATGTATTTACTTGTCTTTGACAAAAAAAGGGATATTTTTACAAAAAAATTAATGTGGATATTTTTGAGGTCAGATTTATAAAAAGATTTTAGCAAATTTAGTTTGTAAAATATCTTGATAATCAAATTACCACATAGGTAAGTTTTCAACAAACTACTGATTTATTTTACCACATATGATATGTGAAATGAAATTAATGCAAGTCCAATGAAACATGTGGAGCAGATGAATGAGATAAAGGAGCCAGTTTAATGGTAAAGTCATTCTTTAAATCATATATTATACACAAATTAATCGTTATTCTAGCCTGAACGACATAAGATTGCCAAAATTTATCATGTAATAATCAGATTCTCAAAAGTTTCAACTCGGCACTACCTAAGCAAGAAAATCATAATCATCTTATTTACATATTCACTGTGAATTCTGTCATATTCGAACCTGAAGATACAGAAATGTCTCCTCCAGCGGGCTGCAGCATTCAAGAATTGCCCCCATTATCTTCTCTTTTCAATTTCACCTCCAATTAACTTTCCCGTGCACATCTGGTGCCTGTCACATGTTGACTCTATTCTCTATCATTTACTGCACAACTATTTTGTCATCTCCCTCAAACGTCACGAGCTTGGTTAGGAACTTCATCACTCTTAAGCAAAGTCTTCATTGGTTGATTGGTTGAATTCATGCATGGTTTCACTTACAGTCATCTATTATGTCCAAAAATGTTAATGGATCTATCACCCTTTTTTTCTCTCCATTTTCAATATATATATATATATATATACATGGAGAAGTGAGAGCTTTGTCCCAAAATAATATTTTTCAAAAAAAAAAATTCCTAAATTAATACATATTTTAAAATAATGTCCAAATTAGTATGTTATCGTCAAAACCATAATCGGTGATAATGGTTTTAAATTTTATAAGTTAAGTTGTAGTTGTTGACTAAGATTTTAAATTTTTTTAAGCTAAAATCATAATTTGTGACTATGATTTTAAATTTGAAGTTAAAATTGTAATCTTTTAAATATTAATTCAAACTATATTTTTATTTTAAAAGTAGTATTATGGGAAATGAGAAGGATTAAAGAGGAGGAGGACATGGAGTAAATTTACAAAACCCAAACACCACCGAAAAGCAAAAAGAGATAGGGTTGGCCTCCAATTTTAATTGTGATGATTCATAGGACGCCCACGGGTGTGTGGGTTGGCCTCCAATTTCTCATTCCCATATATCTATCATCACCAACACCAACTCCTCTCTCTATCTCTATCTCTCTCTCTCTCCTCTTCACTCATTATCATCATAACCTCTCTCAGTGCTTGGGTTTCAAAAGTATACACAAGCAAATTAATGATTAAAGATGTAGACTTTACTGTTTTATGGATTTGTAGACAACTGCATGCCCAACAATTCAAAAATCTTACTATAAAGTAAGTTTCCCATTTCTAAAACAAAATGATGATATATCTTGAGTTTTTGCTTCAGAGATAGGGATCTTTATTGCCTTTAATTTTTTCTTTGCCTTTTCTTTGCTTCAAATTCCAGTAATGCTTGACTGATTGAGACAAATCAGATGTTATAAGAAAAGAATACTACAACACACCACAAACAAGACAAATAATGTTACACCTCCTTCAAGCCTATGCTAACCATCTATCTTCACTCACTATATCCCAAATCCTTCTTTCTTTATTTGTTTTTTTCTATTATAAAGTATGCAGGCTACAATCCTCCATTTTTCAGTTATTATAAATGCCTCATTTTACTTTTTTTTGTAGAAAGGAATAAGTTAGAGAATCTTGTTATTCTCAAAATATGTTATTCTTTATTCTTTAATGTATTCATATTAATTATGAATAGCTATTTAACAGCTAAGATACCAACATTTACTCTTTGCTTCATTATTTTCAGTTTTGTTGAAATTCAAGCTTGAAACTAAAGTTAAGAACGTCCCCATTTATGAGAAGATCATCGTCAGTTCCATTTCAATATTCAGCTCACTTTCTATTTGATTTGATTGTTGATATTGTCTTTTAAGATCACAAGATAAAGACTGTTCTTCTTTCTTTTGAAGACTGATTTATTCTTAATGTGAGACCTATGAAGTGAGATCAAAATAGAGTTTATAATCTTGGCTATATGGGATGGGTTTCTTCTGAGGAAGTTAGGAGGAAAGAAAAACTTTTGATGGAATAGTTGAACAACTTAATGACAGGAAATTAAGCTGCTAACATAAAGACCAGAAAAACAGAAAATAAATTGTAAAAGTTGACATTAAGATCTGAACAGGAACAACGAAACAAGAGCTTTGTTTGCTCTGGTCTGGTAAAAGTGCAGGTTGAATTAGGAGGGTAATCCCTCTTGAATTAACCAACTAAAACAATAAAACATTCTGTGGTAAATAGTGGGAAAATAGGTGGGGTGGGGTGGGGGCCCATCCCCTCATTGGGTTTCTACTTTCTATTCTCCCACTCCCCACTCCTTTTACTTTAGAAGAAGGTCTGTATCATTTGGTTGTCTATTCTCATTTGTTCACATACTCAATATCAAAACAAAGAAAGTGGAGGTGGATGGATGGATGGATCTTCAATCTTCCCCTCTTAATTTCTTCATATTAAAGCTACTTTTTTTAAACAATACCAAATGACATGTAATGATAGCATGGGACCACCTTCCCTACCCACATTTTTGGGATCCCTTTCTTTATCTTGTTTAATTAATTCTCTTAGTCCACAAACATTCTCATCAATGGATAATAAACCTTTCAAATGTGTGATTATTGTAATGCTTCAAGCATCACATCCCTTTTCCCCTAATTCTCTTCTTAACTTCCCCATCTCACCCAAAAGTCACATTTATTATGCAAAGTTTAACCATAAAACAACAAAATTACAATTGCTCTCTGCATATTCAACTTTTTCTCTGTGATTACTGATTAGATTGCGGTCACTCCAAATAACTGTCTTGGTAAGGAGTCAAATTAAGTTTTCCGATTGTATTTTTGTAGTCTTCTTCATTTTTATTTTTATTTTAAATATAAAGAGTTCTTGTGAAGTACAAGTTTTCGTGGGCTTTTTGGTCATATTTGTATTTCACGGGATAGAATTTCTTATTCTTTTTTATTTTATTTTATGTTTTATTATCTTTAATTAATTCATCTTTTGTTTTCATAAAAAAAAAATATTATTTATTAATAGTCAATATATTCTAATGTCTTAAAAAAATCATTTGACCATATTCATCTTTTACTACTATTTTTTACATGTCAAATGCACTTCATATAATATTAAATTAAAAAAAAAAAAATTGAACTTGGGAAGTTGACATAATTTCACGGTTCAGTTTAAGTATCAAATTGCATTGAGATCGGATTAAAAAGGTCATCAATTGGAGACCAGTTGGTCGGATATGATTTTTAAAATATTAGACATCATTTCATAATTAAGGCCAAATCAATAACATCATTCATAAATAAAAATAAAATCCGACATGATCATTTCATGAATGGAAATAAAATCAATAACATCATTTCATAAATAGAAATAAAATCAATATATAATCAGCGCAATCAATGGACTAATTTAGACAAAAAGGAAGTATTATAAGATTTCTTTAAACACCAAAACATTTTCTCTTTTCAAATAGCCCAAAGCATATGATTTGGCTTTTCATTGCCAACATATGAACAGTCACAAATGAAAGCAATCTCCAACATTCCAACTTCAATGACCAATGAAAGGATGCAAAGAGGCATATTCTTTTTGGGAGCGTGGAAGTCACACATGGTGACTTGGAATGTGGGATGAAAGAGCTGTTGGTAAGATATATATATATTGTAAGACATAATCTTGACTTGGAGTGGTGTTGTCACATGCCCAGCTCACTTATCTTCCAAACCATAATAATTTTGCTCTCCACTTAGAGATAACAAGTATTTATGATGTGGAAAAAGGGCTATTCATTGCATGGAGAGAGAGATATAAGAGATAAATGGGAAGGTCACTTCCAAAGTTATGGGGTCCATAATGGTCCCCAACCCATCCCATCCCATCCTCTCTCTTCTCCAAAATATTCATTCAGTTTTCCCATCATTTATCCGATGACCCTTGGATTTATTTCGAAACCTGAAAAATATCGCGAAAAGAAAAGAAAAAAAATCTAGGGAAATGATTTTTTATGTTTGATTTTATCATGAAAAATGTTAAAAAAAAATTAAATATAATACAACGAAATAAATAAAATGAGTTTTGATAAATATATAAAATTAATTTATTAAGTTTAATCCTATTTTTTTTTCCTTTAACATATTTTTATGTTCTAAACAAAGCCTCCTACTAAACATTTTTATTTTCATTGTATATGGCATCTTAACTTTCCTCGTCTTCTTTTAATTTTTTCTTTTCTTAGTAATCTTTTCTGGATTATCATCAAAATGTTCAGCTGTCAATGATTTTATGTTATTATCATCTTTGGAGTTTATGATGAGGGTGGTAACCTTGAGCTGATTTATGTCCAGGGCTATGATTTTTGGAATGACTCTAGGCAAAGTCGGTCCAAACCAATTTCTGATCCCAAAGAATCGTTACCATCATTTTGGGATGATAACCCATGCTATTATACAGCCTATTGTTAGCTAAACAAAAAACAAAAAACAAAAAAACACCAATCTACCTTGATGTAGAAATTTATAACTGTTTAGGTTTTATTTGTACTTATTTTAATATAACAGAGAAAATCAGTTTAAATTAGATTTTTAAAACATAAAAGCAAATAATTAAAAACAAAGAAGAGTTTCAGAGAGAAACATCTTTTTTTTATCATTTTTATGTGTTTTTAAAATAATTTTAAAAATAGTAACAATAAACACTCTCGTCCCATTTAATCCAAAAGAAAGAGAGGAGATTGGTAACATGTAGAGATTGACACGGTTTGGAAAGCAACCCTATTAGTTGAACTCAATCTATTCTTAGAGTCAATTTGTCATTTACAAAATTAGAATCACATCACATACATATCATTTATATATATATATATATATATATCTTATATATATATATATCTCTATATCATCATATATATATCTCTTATCATCATTTCAAAGACCTCAATTTTCTATCATGTACTAAGGGAGCTGGGGTAAAGTAAATAGGTCTTTAATGTATACAGGTAATGTTTAAGTGTAGTACTTAAATAAAAGAAATTTGTTTGTGTAAATAGTGGTTTATTAGAGCAACAATAACATATTCTGAGTTAAAATAAAAGCAGTCAGTTTGGATTTAGGAAATATAAATCATTGTAAAAGCATTATAACTGGCATTGCCGATGCCGTAGTTGATAATGTCGACGTCGATATTTTGCGTAACGCCACCGATAGTAATTGATAGCCAATTCGTTAGCATGGCGTTGGCGATCTGGAATAAGATTCCGATAATTTTAACTTTGAAGACGTTCTTTCGACCGGATGTTCCAGTGATGTGATCGATCGGGATGGGGTAACGTTGAAGCGTTTGGACCAACGATATGCGTTTTGATCAAACTCGGGATGGAACAATAACGTCAAATGTTTGCGATCGGTTTCACGGAACTGTTGATATGGCATTGTCGACGATGAGTTCATTGAGAAAAATGATGATTGCAATAGCGGGATACTCACAGATTAGAAGGGCGCCGACCGGCGAGGCGGCGTGGCGATGAAGCAGTGCCTGGGGTGGAGACGGAAATGACTGTCTCGCGATATCACGGACGATACGGATAACGAGAAGCGGCGAGTGATGATCTTTGGGACGGGACGCAATGAATAATGGAGATGGTATCAGCTGTTCTCGATATAAGTCAGTGCTGCTGTGGAAAAGTGTATCGTTCATCTTTCATTGCCATATTATCGTTTAAGATCTGACAATGTATATTGTCTTTGATTAAAGTGCGATATCGCGTGGGACTCCTGATCTGACGACATCTTACATGTTGCTGATCGTTTATATGTTTGTTCCTTCTGCTGTGCGACCTTGAGAAATATTTGACTCCTTGTCAAATGAAGACAGAGATCGTGACTCTATTTACAATTAAAGCCTCCTTTTGAGCACAAGTCTTATCTTTGACATTTATTTATATTGCCAGCAGCAAAATATTGGGTTTAAAAACTCTAATCTAGTTTGTTGACGACATGAAGTGTTGATACCAAGTCATCTTCCTTAAAGTGTGTTTGGAAAATGTTTGAGGATCAGAATGGTGAGACGAGATGGTTGGAGTGATCTGATAGTTATGGGATGACTTGGAGCAACGTGATGGCGACGATGTTGAGATGGTTGATAACGGAGTCAATGCCGCGATGAGCGAGATGAGATGACGCGGTGGCAACCGCGGCCGGCATTAACGCGAAATTCGGTGGGTTACGGCGCGGCACGCAGACCTGTTTTGGAGAAATGACATTTGTCTGGCTTTCACCACCCAAGGCTCCATGCGGCACGGATCGGTTTGGGGGAGAACGTATCGTGCGCGCGCAGACGGGAGAGATCGTGGAGTGATGAGCCCGAAACCGGGTGGTTGATGTCGCTGGCGTTGCGACGGTGCGTGTTGTTACGAAAATAACAGCGCGGCGTCGCGCGATCGCGTAATAACGCGCGATATAAACCAATGACCAAGCAAAGCGTTGAGACGCGGGGAAGGACTGGCGGAACGGCGGGACGGTGATGGCGGTGACCGACGGCGTGGGGATGGGGAAGGACGGGCCGACGTAATCAACGGACGGAAGGAGGTGGACGTAACCGAGGTGCATCGAATCATGAGCGCGCAGGACCATTCCGGACGGGTCGCCGAGGATCGGAGAATATGTTTTGATCGGCGTGCCGAGCGGGCGTTAATCGCGGTGTTGTAGCTCGGTGGCGCGTGGGATCGAAGATAGTATTACCGGTGATGGTCGCGAAAGAAGAATCGTTCCGTTGAGTGATGATGAGTAATGACCGCGAAGAAGTGTGGCGAGCGGTGACGTGAGTGGTGGAAGATGGCGGCGCGAATAGTGCGCGACCGCGGAATGGCGGTATCTGGAGTTGAAGGTGGCCTGGAATTTCGGCGCGGACTCCGCGGACGGCGGCGGGCGGAGCGGAGACGTGGCTGGAATGAATAGCTGAGCGGACTCGTTTCTGGAGCGAGCGAAGATGGGGACGAGATGACAGAGATGGGGCGGGAACCTTCGTGTTTGTATTATGGTCAGTCACCCTGGTGAAGAAGGTATATCTTGGCATCGTGGATAATAATGGCGGCGCAGCGGTGAGGTCTGACCTGGAACCTGGGCATGGAATAATGAACGCGATAACTCTCTGGAACGGCGGGCGCGATGGCGGCGCAAATGGGTGGAGATCGACCGCGTAATAATAAGTTCTTGTGGAGCGCGGAAAATCAAATATGTGGTTTGCCGACCATACGATGGGGTGTGGAGCCGCGAAACGTTATCAGTCAGGATTTTATTATTGCTGTGCATAAGAAGCTTTATTTTTAGAGCGACATAATTCGTTTGAATAATAAGGC
Organism: Tetrastigma voinierianum; assembly: GCA_016808115.1. Taxonomy (NCBI): domain Eukaryota; kingdom Viridiplantae; phylum Streptophyta; class Magnoliopsida; order Vitales; family Vitaceae; genus Tetrastigma; species Tetrastigma voinierianum. The sequence continues at coordinate 532,384 of JAEQBH010001769.1, forward strand.
TCGTAGCGCATGCATGGAAGTATGTGGTTTGAACGGATCATCTCTTGAGTATAATGGCTGCGAATAGTAATATAAAATATCCTCAAATAGTGCCTGTGAAACGATGACTCTCTTCTCATTCCCAAGCCCGGAAAAGGACGATGAGGATGGCGCGGGACGGCGACGGAACTGCGAACCTGGGGGGACGGCAAATTTGGGGACAGACAGATGGGACGGATGTTGTTTGTATAAATCGTTGCGTTCTAAATTATCAAGCAATATATTAAATATGTTTCTCTATAAATTAATTATAATATTATTGTTTGAATAATAATAAATCTCTTTGTTCTAATTATCGACAAATATAGTAAAATATTATTCTCCATAATTTATTTTGGAAAAGGTTTTAAAATTTTTTTCAACGTTTATAAATGTTACAACTGAATTATTTTCTATTGATTAACAATTAAAGATAAATAAAGATTAATATTAAATAAATAAATAATCTTTGTTCCAAAACTATCTAAACAAATATATTAAAATATTGTTCTCTATAACTACTCATATAGAAATGACTAAGATATAAAATTATTTTTATTATACATGTAAAAACACTCCATTTAGATAAAAATATATATTATAAGGATATAAATTTATTTATTGGAGATACAAAAGTATTTTTATATTATTTTATTGTAATTATACTTTATAAAAAAAATAAAAAAATCACCCATAGGTTTATGGATGCAATAAACGATAGAAGAAGATGATAGTTTGAGTTCTATAATAAAATTTTATATATTAGCAATATGCAAAATCAATAAGTTTTTTATATATTATTCCTAATTAGTATATATAATAAAATGACTATTGAGTTATAAAATTTAAAATTTTGTATATGGTGTCACTTGTAGAAAATGATACCATAAATCTAAATTAAAAAAAAAAATCTATATTTTTCAATATCGTGACACTTTTCAAAAAATGACACAATAATATACAATTAACACAATCTAGCTACTCAAATAAAAATTTAAAAAAAAAAAATCATATTGTGTCACTTTTCAGAAATTGACACCATAAATCTAAAACTAGCATTCTTGATTTCATATGTGTGCCTTTGTGTTTTTTAAGTCATACAACATCATTATTTTCTGCATCTGTTGCTAAGTGAAGTGACATCATAAATTGTTTTTGTAGTATTAAATATCGCATATTAAAAGGGTGACATGCAAGTTGAAAGACTTTGGGCCTGTTTGGTTATTGTTTTTTAAAATATTATTTGTTTTAAAAATAAAAACGAGGCTTTCTGAAAAATGCTTTTTGGTTTATAGTTTTTATTAAAAAGCATAAAACAAATAGATTAAGATAATAAAAGCAGGTTTTCAAGAAACTTAAATGATGTTCTCCGTATTTTCAAAAAATATTTTAGAACAATTTAAATAAATAGGAACCAAATATGCGTTTAGTGTTTTAAATAAAATCAATTCAAAAAAAAATACTTAAGATAAATATTCAATTATTGACATATTTCAAAATGAAACAAATACTCTAATTGAAGTCAAAAGAGAATACACTTTTTGAAGATTCCAAAATTTAATTCCCTAATTTTACCTATAAACAAGGGTGACCTCTTCAAAAAGAGACTTCTTTGGATTAGGAAAATGACTCACTAGGGAAAAAAGGCTTCACAAAGAAGAAGGGTCAAAGAAATCACTTTACAAGTCTAAAAAATTAAAAAAAAAAAAAAAGTATCAAGAAGGGTCAAAGAAATCACTTTACAAGTCCAAGAAATTAAAAAAAAAAAGTATCATATTGTTGTGGTGATTTTGAGATCTTTAAATCTTATAAAAATATAAGCGTCTGAACATTCCCGAGGAAATTAAAGTGTTCAAACCTTCAATGGCTGTAAATCAGAAACTTCTAATGGATGGAAAATGTGAGTTCTGGATTTTTTTTTCAATGAAATTCTATGAATCAAAGTAAACGTCTGATAAATACGACCAGGAATTGATTGCTAAAAAAAAAAGTTAGATTTTCTTATGAAGAAATGATAGAACATGATGATGCATTTTTCAATCGGTAAAGTGGAGCGTGTTAGACGAAGTACAGGCTGGGAGCTAGCACACTAGGCAGTCCGTACGGCTCTGAGCGTTGGACTCCTGCTGCCAAAAACGAAGAAGAGGATCGGCGGGGGGTTAAGCCGTTAAGCTCAGATCTTTAAAAATCGGTTCCTTCTGGGGAAGATCTGGCTGGCAGGGCGAATGGCACAGGTACACTCGCAGATGGGGTGGCATGGTATTTATAGCGTATGTTTTTCAGGGTGGATGGTGGTAGTTATATGGATGGTGGGGGATTTTACGCGCATGATATCGGATTAAGGGATAATTAGGGACTGAGTTATTGAAATTATCCACAACGCCTTTACCTAATTAGTGAGATTTGGTTTGATTTCGAGATAAGCAGTATTAGAATTATCACTGCTTCCCTTGTGGGTGATTTGGGTTTGATTCTGGGGATATGGACTTTTGGGTTGTCAAGTTACTCTTGTATAGGTGACTGAACCTAGACAAGTTTTGGTAGATTGGTCATGGACGGGACGTTCTATCAATGAGCTTACCTTTTCTTGGGCATTGGTGGCTGTGTATATTTTGACACTGTCAGGAACCTTGTGTTGATGCAATCACGTATTAGAGGTATAAAGTAAACATTAAGGTTCTTAGTGAAAACAGATAGTAATGGCAAACTTGATAAGCTTGAATGAGATTTGTGATCAGGTGTGAAATTTTTTCAGAAAATAATTGGTTCACTACAAATGGATAAATGCTCTGGATTAATTTCCATAACGGCTGAAGCTAGAATTTAAATCTTTTGAAGTACTAAAAAGCTTGTTGAAATTTTTGATAGCTTGTGGAAAGCTAGGATTTGCTGATTGACATTGAGTTGATTGATTGATTAATTTGTTGATTGGATGTCCCTTTTCCCTCCTTCTCTGTTCCTTTTATAGACATAGAAGACTTTAACCTAAGTCATGTTTCTCTGCACCTCTCTCTACTTTTAAAGTCAAGCATTCCATGCTCTTCAATTAAGGAAGAACATTCAGCTAAAAACTCTTCCGCGTCTCCATTGTTGAGTCTTGATCTCGAAATTCTTAAAAGTCTACATAAATGAAGGCTTGTTCGCGAGACCATTAAATTAACACACATTGCCCAAACATACCGCTCTAATAATACTTCATTTGACTTCCAACAATTTTAAAAAATTCAGAAATGTCCCTGGACTTCTTCTATGAGCTTGTACAAATAGATTTGAGCTTCTTTCTTAGGAATTTTATTCATGGATTTGGGCTTAGGCCTAGGTTCATTATCGGATTAGGCCAAAATTTCAATTTTTGTGCAAACGCATATACACGATCTTCACCTTTAATTGATCTTTCAAATAAAACAAATATCTTTATCGTCATCCTTATATCGTGATTGATGTGGAAGAATCAAAGCAAAAATTCTTTTGTAAAACATTACTGTGCACAACTATTATGCCCACAATTTTTATCAATCTTGATAAAATATTTGTTCACGTTATTATTGATTGTTTTATTAGCTTTATAGTACACTACGAAATTTAGGCACAAAAATTTCTAGCATGTTCAGTAGGACTTCTTTATCTCTCATCTATTCCATCAAGAACATGATCACTAGTAGGACGATGTCATCAAAACGGATTCAAGGGTCATGTAATAAACGTGAGGAAATAATTGTCATATTTTAGTCAACGATCAACCCTCTAGGAGCCTTACAACATGTAAGCAAAGAAAAATCCACTATTGTACCTTCAGTGAAGATGGTAAGAAACAAATCCTTATTATAAGGAAAACGCTCTTCAACATTGCAGGATTGGAATAAGTCTCTACACTTCATTATTGAAGCTAACTCCAACACTGAGTTACACATTGGATCTCCAATTGGGGAGTTGAAGGAGGATGACGACTCTTCCAACTGTTCAGACTCTTTTATTTTTTCTTTTATGATGGTTATGTGGGTAATAACAACGAGCATTAAATCTATAGAAGAACAAATTATTGACATGACTTGTGTCATTACCAAACTCACCAAGACCATCAAGGAGAAAGATCTACAATAGCATCCTTCATGAGTAAGGTTGTGGCATTAGGACGAAACACAATTGAGACGAGTTAAGGAATAAATCACCCTTCAAGGATCGAATCTCCAAGTGATACACCACATTTAGTTTAAATCAACGCAAATCGAAGGGCAAATCATGGATTCTACATCAGTGGCATTGTTATCTATCCAACAACTTCAGTACATGTACTGACAATGAGCCGATTGAGCATAGTATGGTGGACTCTCGCAAAGAACACTTAGGTACTCCAAGCTCTACACTAAGAGGAATAATTAATCTCCTGTGTTTACTTATGAGTTATCAACCTCCAAAGTTCTAGTTCCTTCGGCCTTGGCTGCAAGGGTAAACTATCCAAGCTAAGCTATCAACGGGAAGGACGTGCATATTGATAACCACTCAAAAAGGGCATTTTTACATATTAAATTCTTTCATATTAAAACCTTTTTTGAGCTAAGTTGTCATACTTAACCAATTATGTGAATTGTCAAGTTCCTAACCTTGTTACTGATGTTTTTCTCACGTTTTGGTGTGTTTATAGGCCTTCTTAGGTACTTTTTCGGCTCTTGGAAAACATGAGGTCAAGCATTAAGATCATCTAGGATCTATAGTTCAAACTTTGAAGCTCCGAGAAGAAATTCGAATGAGTTGAAGCTTGGAAGCTTGATTGGACAACGAGGTGGAGGCCTGGGGAGCAATCAGTCAAATTTCGTATTGCCTCTTAGGCAGTGTGAAATTTTCATATTGCTAAAAAGGGGTAGTGAAAAACCTACTATCAAATTTTGCATTGATTCATAGGTAGAGCGAAAATGCCCAAAAACACCTAATAAGGAATATTTTTTATTTGTTTATGATCCTTAAGCTCTGTTTTTTGTATGTGAAGGGTTTGGGATCCTTGTAACTTACCTTAAGTGCCCCCAAGAAGTAATTTCATCTCTTATTTATAGCTAAAGTTGATCAAAATGAATTATGCATTGATTGTTGGAGAATTTACATTGTTCTCCAATCTTTCAATAAAAATTCAGCTTCTTTCATGTTCTGGATCTTTTCACACATAATGGATGCGTACAACACCATCACAAGTGAGTAGACCTCCTAATCTCGGGGTTTGGTGGATTCAAGCCTCTCACCATGGTGATCAAAAGGGGTTAAATGTGCTAAAACACAAATGTATGATTTGATTTATGTTTGAATGCCTTTAGGTCATGTGCCAATAGTTTGGTGATGTCAAGAGATGGTGACTAAGTGTAGCGACCCCGAACTTTGGCCCGACTTCGATTGAAGTCGAGCGAAACGAGGATGCCCGTTTATTTCTTTTTATTTTTACCGTGTTATTAAATTTTCTTTTCAAAAGTGTCATGACGAATCCAGACCCGACTTGAATAAGCGGATCGACGGGCGGTTTACTAAACGTTTTCATTTATCTTATCAAAAGGAAACATTTTATTATGTCATTTCGTTCTTGAGGAAGCGATTTTGGGTTTGGGCAAGCCCATAATCATTTACATTCAATTCAATTCGGTAGGCGCAAACATTTAACAAATACATTTACAAAAGAAGGCATTCATGCCTTCCCGAGAATGATATACAAAAATCAAGGTTCAAAGTTTAACCCCTTTTGTTTATAAATTCCACTTTGTTCAAAGGAATGATATGCAAATGGCCCAGGTATATACTTATACGCCGTACTCTCTATGACTCTGCGCTTGCGCGATCTTGGCCTTCTTTTTTCTTTGCTTACTTGATACTGTACGCCAGATAAGCGACCGCATTAAGCATTTTCATCTTGGTAGTTCTATCTGATTATTCAATATTCAATTTAACTTTCGGCATACCATTTAACATTAAACCATACCTATTATATCCAACATATACTCATGCTATTCATTCCGCATGCTTTCAATTTCGTCATTTACATATCCATGACATGCATTTTCAATGCAACAATTCATTCTAATTCAATTTATGAGATTTAAGCATATACATAAAATCCATTACACTTTCGTCAATGTTGGTTATTTCACTTTGGCTATTCAATTCACACATTTATGACGGATTAGTTTAATGAATCCATATATTATCATTGGTAATGTGCTTACACATTTAACAATTTGGTCTCCACATCGCAGCCCGGATGCGGATTTGGTGCCTGCGACATGGTATCACTTAAATTCCATCGCCATCAAGAATGATCTTGATTGGTGCATCCGTAAGTGGGACATTTCTTCAATACCATACGCCATCATGATGGATGGATTGGTATCCGCCAAAGTAGGACATTGGGCGTTGGGATTGCGCCGTGACCAGATCTTGGAATTGGTGCATCTCGTCGGGCGGTTCATTCGATATATCATTCCGAATTCAAATTTATGACGATTCGTGCCAGTGAATCCGTCCTTATCATCATTCACATTCGTTCGGTTTTCAAATATCACATTTCAATTCCTTATTATCTTTTCAAAGATATACTCAATCTATGTACTTACTTCATATACTCATTCACGCACTCATTTCATATACTCATTCATGTACTCGTTTCATATACTCATTCATGTACTCATTTCATATATTCATTCGTGTACTCATTTCATAGTTACTTGGTAAACTACCAAAATACTTGAAATAAGAATAAAGTCAGAGAACAAACCATTTGGCAACCGAATCTGGCTTCCTTCTCTTCGATCTGGGTCTGGGTTGGGAGTAGTCATCACTAGATCCACAGTCGATAAATTCACGCCCCTCTTAGTGGATAGACAATTGTTAAACAATTTTAGTGAATTACAAATTTATTTTGTTAACGATCTTCAGTTGAACACTAAGTGCGAAGATGAATCAACAGCGAGTGCGATGCGTTTTCACGCGGATTATATCCTTATTTGAACCCCGTTAATCGTTCTTATGGTCCCTAAACGTGAGTGCGAATACGGGACTTAACGATTGCAAAAACATGTCAAAGCGAGTTTGTTGGAAGTAGTGGTACGGTACCGCTTTAGCAGTCCGGTACCGAGTTGTCACTTCGGTCGGTACCGGTCACAGGTTTGAGTGAAATTGTCGGTACCGATTGCCTCTTGCATCATGGTACAGTACCACTAGCCGGCACTGAGCCCTCTGATTTTGCCCGAAAATGCGGGATTTTACATTTCTCACTCATTTTCTTCACAAATATTCTCGATTCTCGTCCCATATCCAAAAATCACCAAAACAACTCCCAAAGTGGTTTAGAATCAATAAAAATCCATTTTCCTCAAGTTAGGGCTTTTCACCTAAATCCAAATAAAAAAGAATGAGATTAAGGTTTTTGATTTTTCTTACCTTACTTCTTCAAATCTCCTCTTGTATGTTGATTGGTCTCATAGGAGTAAGAAATGGGAAGCAAAGCTTGACGAAGCCCTCCTCCTTGCAAACCACAGATTTCTTTTCCCTTTTCTCCTCTCTCCTTCTCCAAAAGCGTGATTACAATTCATATGAGCCCCCCCAGACTTCACATTGTTGGCCTTTATAACTCCTTTAAAGTGTAAGGCCTTGTTTGGCTCTCACACTTATTATACTTTCTCATTCCACCTTTGCTGGTCTTAAGTCACTTATTCTCTTAAGGCCATGTTTGATCAAAACCCATTATTTCATTTAAGTCTCCTATTGATATTCCACTTTGGCCCTTCATTTATCATAAAATTCACTTAGACATTTATTCTTTATAACAAGCGTATAGGCCCCTCATTTACAAATTTCCACATACGCCATTTCCTTGGAGTTATTTAAGGTTCGATCAATTTTCCATTTTAGCATATAATATTAAAATCATAATATCGCATACTTTTCAATTTACATTTCATATTTGATCAATTTATCAATTTTCGGAAAAACCCAAAATTTGGCTCAATTCATACTAAGATATTTAATAAAATTATTATAAAAATTATATAGAATTTATTTTTGGTAGTTACCTTCAAGTGATTAGGATCCCTCGAAATATCTTAGAAGGAGTTTTTCACCTTAGAGCACTTAGCTTTTTTGATACTTAGCAAGTCTAATATATCCTAGGTGAGATCCTAGAAGGCCCCCTCATATAGTTATCAAATATATCTTAACCCCAGAATTTACACTTAATTCAAATCTCGTAAGAGGGCCACCTTATTGGGGTGTGCTGAGCAAATATAGGTTGTCTCATCATTCATTTAATTGAGAACCCAAACTACCCCTTAGATCCCCATTGGTGTGAGTTGACTTGGTGAAACCTAGTCCCGAGGTTTTTTAATTGTTGAAGTTAATCAACATACCCTCTCAAACTCAGATTTTCGAAAAACTTTCTTTAGAATTAGGATAAAACAAGGCTAGAACACACAAAGTCACATTGCCGGGAGAAAATTCATCCAGTGGATAACTCTAGAGCCACTATACATACAGTAACCTCCACCACACTAGGTTGGTAATAGGATTATAAATATTTGTGATTTCCTCCATAACTACACACGACTACCTTAGGCACGAACCACTTGGCATCGTTGTCAGAGATGGTGTCTTCTTGCCTTGCTTTTCTTTTTGCGTTATTTTGGTTACTTTATCTTTATTTTTCTTTTTTGGGACTAACCCTACTTATAGTTTTCTAGTGTTTTTGTTTTGTTCTTACTTCTTTATTTAGTAAGTTTAGGTTACTTGAACAATTGGGACGAGATAGTAAAGGAAAATTGATTAGAATGGAATAAATACCCTAAGCAAACATAACTCCTCAAGTAAACATGGAAAATCAACCTAGGCAAGGAATGATGAGAACCAAGGTGTTGAAAGGAAAACAAAACAAACCCAAACTCAAATGGGCAACCAACATAGGTTCCACAAGCTAATCTATGACTGCCTAGACTTTTCCATGTGACACCGACCCTAACTAATCGAGAGATTCATAAGAGAAAGAATTTTGATCGAATTCTTTTTTAGGGATAAAGTCTCTTTTTACACTTTCCCAATCTAGAATTGGAAATCGCTAATTTCAAAGAGCTCTCTTTTTCAATTGATTGAAAAGCTTTTATTTTATTAAATAGTTTGGTAGGGCTTTGAATTTGGGGTTAATTCAGTTCGTATGTTTGCATGAACCATGACCATAAGCCCGGTCCCATCGATGGCCCAGATCAACTGCTGGGCATACATGGGTATGTATCTCGATACCACACTATCGTGTCTTATTCACCGAGACTCATTTATGAGTAAAAGTAGCCCCACTAGGCCCTTTCAACCATATTCAAAATATTACCTAAGACTATGTCACGATAGTTCTTAAGAATTTATTACAACACTCTTATACAAAATCATATATTAAAACTATTTTGTTCTAATATATTTTACGAAATGAATATCAAGGCCACATGTCAGCCTTTTTCACAAATTCTGACCTCGGATGGCTATTTGTCCACCGGTGTATGCCCTGCACCTAAAATGTTTTCCCATAAAGCATGAGGCCATGCCCGATTAGAGATAACTCTGCAGAATTTCACTACCTGCGCCGATGCGCGATATAATGATCGCACACCCACCACAATCATTCCATAAATGTAATTTCTACCATGGAATCCCTACATGCCATAATGAGATGTGACTTATCATGTACCATGCGCTTGAGGTCCTCATGTCGACTCCTCACCTGACGCCCTAAGCCCATGCTGAAAAATAGTCATTCTGAGTGACGTTCAATGATAATTTTTTAAAACAAATTTAATTTGTTTATAAACCAAAAAGCTTTTGGATGATACATCACAATTATCATTTTATTCCAAAATTCATCACGCCTTTTGTGGAGTATGAATTTTGGTGTCTGCAGTGGGCTGCAAACCTAGACACTTTTACGGCATTTCACCGCTGGGGACTATGTCTGACCATAGTTGGCGGTTTTTTCATCCGAGGGGGGATCTATCCCTTCTTGCTGATACCCAACACATCTTTTCATTCTCATGTATAAACCGGGCGACCATGTTAGGACGTTTTGTCCCGCATTTTAACCGAGCCCACCCCATCTTTTCATTCTCATGTATAAAGCTGTGCGACTATGTTAGATGTTGTCCCATTCCCGCAGGCCACTTGATTAAACACTAAACCTGATGTCGGTCATTAACCATGCACTCACACCCATTTAATGCGATGTCCCCGTGCATATGCAATGCAATATGCCATTGCCTATTTATACCATGCCACATATATGATGAATGCTATATGGAAAATTTTATCAAACATGCATATCACCAATGCATCTTAGGCAATTATATCAAACATGCATATAATTTCTCTACATTAACTCATTCATGTCAATGTATCACACAAACATATATCAAAATCACATACAAATAATTACTTAGTCAAGTAATGAAGCACTTTATCTTCTAAGCTAAATTACGACATAACATGTTCAGAAAATAGCCTACAACATGTATGTAATGTCCATGTCTACACATACAATTCATCACATGTCAATATATTAGTATACATATCAACATTTCATCAAACAAGCATGTCATGCCATGTAATTAGAGCACTTGGTGTTATGATCAAATTTTCGGCAATGAAGTGAGCACCAATTCTAGCGACCCAGAACGGTAGGCCGGTCGGCGAATCGACGAAGAAAGCCGGGGACCTTGGATTTAATTTTTTACATGTTAGTAAATTTTCTTTTAAAAAATCGTCGGCGACCGAATCCTCGGTCGACCGAATGGCGGATCAGAATCGGGCCGGTTTACTCAAACGTTTTCATTTATCTTATCAAAACATTTTATTATGTCATTTTGTTGCGGAAACGGTTTCAGTTTTGGGAAAGCCCATAATCATTTACATCATTTACAAATTCAATACAATTCGGTAGGCCCATAAACATTTAACAAAATACATTTACAAAATATGGCATTCATGTCTTTTCAAAATGATATACAAAATTCAAGGTTCAGAGTTTAACCCTTTTGTTTACAAAATACCACTTGTTCAAAAGAAATGATATGCAAATGACGGGGTATATACTTATGCCGTACTCTCTTTATGACTCTGTGCTTCTTGATCTTGGCCTGCCTTTTTGCTTACTCGATACCTGCGCATAGATAAAACTATACGCTAAGCATTTCATGCTTAGTGGTTCTATCTGATTATTTCAATATTCAATTTAGCAGGCATGCATTTAACATCAAACCATGCCTATTATATCAACATATACTCGTGCTATTCATTTTTGCAGGCTTTCATTTTACAAATCATTTATCATATCACAACATGCATTTTTAATGCAATAATTCAATTCACAATTCAATTTATGAGATTTAAGCATATACATAAAACCCCATTTACACTCGTCAATGTTGGTTATTTCACTTTGACTATTCAAATCACATTTTTGACTGATTCCCTTTGATGAATCCCGTCCTTATTTTCATTCGGTAATGTGTCTACACATTTTAACAATTCGGTCTCCCATCATGACGGATGTCGTTTGGTGCATCCCGACATGTGGTATCACTTAAATTCCATCGCCATCTGCAGCGGATGTTGATTGGTGCATCGCCAAGTGGGACATTTCTTGATGCCATATGCCATCATGACCGGATCTTGGAGTTAGTGCATCCACTCAAGTGGGACATTGGATAATTTTTGGGGTGCTTTGCGGCGGATGGAATTAGTGCATCGTCGGGCGGTTTCGATCGGTATGATCGATTCAATTGAAGATGTCAAGAAATGGCCAGGTCGTTTATTCGATTTATCATTCATATTCATTCGATTTTCAAACATTTTGAATATCACATTTCAATTGCATATGTACTTTCTTAATATCATTTCAAAGATATGTTCATTTCATATACCCATTTCAGATTTATTTGGTAAACTACCAAAACACTGGAAACAATAATAGAGTCAGAGAACACACATGCAAAAATTGAAATGAGGAATAGAAGTCGGTATAACAAACCCAAAGGCTTTGCACTTTGGTTCAAGTCCTCGGAGTCTCAATCTCAGTTTGGGTTTTCCTCCTCGTCAGTCCCTATTCCAAAACCATTAAAGAACAATATTATTTGTGCATGCTAGTGGTTTTGGTTAGGATCGGGTTTAATATGAGTTCCAATTTCAACAAGCTATATATAGATGGATTCTTGACTCCAATGGGATTTCCATAGAGTCGAGAACACCGCGGAGTTCGGACCCGAAGGAGTTATGACCTTAGTTGGAGGTCATCGTGATCACACCTGTATTTGCCGGCGGCGGCGGCCTGACCTCGGTAAACTCGGTCTGACACCTTGGTCTGAAACCTTCTATCCTCCTCAGTCATATGAATGAATTCTTGACTCAATGGGCTTTCCATATAGTCCAAGAACACCTGAAACGGAGTTCGGACGAAGGAGTTATGAGCCCGAAATTGGAGTCGTACGTGAAATCGCACCAGCAGTGACTGGCCCGACTAAGCTGACCTGACCTCTGTAAACTCGGTTTAACACCTCGGTCTGACACTTGCTATCCTCCTTAGGCATATAAATGAATTCTTGACTCAATGGGCTTTCCATAGAGTCAAGAACACGAAAGCAGGTTCGGACTGAAGAAGGAGTTCTGACTTTCGAGGATTAGGTCCACATGTAGTCTACCAGTGAGTTGACACAGGCCTTCGCTGACTGAACGCTCAGTAAACTCGGTTTGATACCTTGGTCCTGACTGCTATATCCTCCTCAAGTCATATATGAATGGATTCTTGACTCAATGGGCTTTCCATAGAGTCAGAACACCGAAGCGGAGTTCGAGACGAAGGGTTATGACCTTCCGTGGAGGTCATATGTAGTCTACCAGTGAGGCGACTGGCGACGAGCTTAGGTGTGCTGGCGAGGCGAGCCTGCGGCCGAGCTGACCTCTAGCAGCTGACCTCTGGTGGGCCTCTGCTAACCTCTGGGCAGGCCTGCTAACCTCTACGGGCTGACTCTGGCGACCTCTACCACATGTAAAACACTCTCTCTTGGGTGACCTCGAGTAAAAGGACCACTAGAGATTGAGGTCTGAGGTCTGAATTGAAATTCAAAATTCTAACATCAAGTTCATTGATGTGGCTACAATTACGAAGGACTCACTTCAAGTCCCTTTATTTCTTACTAATCCGATTAGGTCAGAAGCTAATGCACGCTACAATGTGGCGGCTTCGTAGTTTAAAATACAACCAAACATTCCCCTAAGGCAAGATAACCACCACACAACCCTTAGGGTAGAAAATAACCAAAGTAGGAGAAGACCTACCTCTTGGAGTTTGTTGAAACTCCCCGATTCCAGTCTCTACTTGTAGCTCTTGTCACGAGGAAGGACTTTCCCTCTTGCTTCGCCGGAAACCTATGGTCCAATCGTCGGAAAATCTAGAGAGAAGGTAGAGCCTCTCTCTCTAACTCTCCCTTTTCTCTCTTTTCCCTTTTCTTATGGATCACCCTTAATCGTATTTTAAAAAGGAGGAAACTTCCTCACTCTTTCCTACATGCCACATGCCCTCTCCTTGATTTTTTTCTTTATTTCTGCTGTATTTAGAGTCCTCCATTTCTCTATTATTCTTCATTTAAGTCTCTGATATTTTTCCTTTGCTCATTTATTTCTCCCCAATTTCACTTAGACATATAAATTGCCGATTGACCATAGGTCCTCATTTTTACAATTTCCATATTTTCTCTTTTTCACCCAGGTTTATTTGGGATTCGATAATCATAATCGATATTCATACAACAATTCCCGGAAAAATACCCGAGTTGGCTCGAATATACGGAATATATAATAATTTTATTATAAAAATTATAGGAGTGTTTTGGGGCGTTACACGAATGTCGATCAACCCCAGAATATGGATAGATTCTAGACTTCAGATCTTTTTCATAGAATTAGGCCGGAGTGGGTTAGGACGAGAAAGATATGGTCGTCTAAAGTTGGAGTACACCAGGATCCACACTATTGTGCCAATCCATGTGGAGTGCTTGGGGTTGCGGGAGCATTTTGGCGACTCAGTAAATGCAATTTTTCAACCCCACATTCCTTGAAAGCATCCACTTTAAGCGTATAAACACATCATTACCGTTTAACATGGCACACATCCAGTTCCAAAATCAACCCCAGAAACAATAGCGAGGCTGGTAAACCTAAGTAAGAAGAATCCACTGCCTCTTGGCGTGAGTCCATCGTCGAATCTCCGGACTTTGCTCATGGTCGGCGAGTTGGTCATCGGAACGCCCGATGACGGAAGAAGCCGCCAGAGCCTCCTTCCCTTTCCTTTTCCTTTTCCTCTATTTTCTTTCTTTTATCCTTTCCATTTCTCTCATTTCCTCCATTTCTCTTTTCCTTTCTTGCTTCCCCCTCCTCCTTCTACGAACTGTTTGTGACCTCTCATTTATACAAAATTCACATTCCATGCAAGTTAACACATGGCTTGCCAAGCCATGTGTCACACACATGGCTTGCCATGTGTCTTGTAAAGACATGCATTACGACACATGGCTTGCCATGTGTCACTCAAATGGATTGCCATGTGTCACCCAACACCGATGCCTTGAACAATGTGAAATTCTGACTATCTTAGAATTCAACGACATTCGCCTGGGCAACTAAATTTCGCGAGATGAACCAGGTGGTCAGTTTTGTCGTATAGTCTGAAAAACTTAGGGTTTCAACTTTGTATGTGATGACAAATCATTGTTTTGCCCATTTTTTTTTAGAAATTTTCAATTTTTTCCTAGGTTTTACATTCTTCACCTCTTTAAAGAATTTCGTCCCGAAATTCACACACACATATACATACTATCACATGCATATAAAACAGTAATTCTCATTATCAAATGACTAAACAACGTACCTTCGTCCTTGAATAAGAAAGGATAAGTGGAATGCATCGAGTCCTCGCACTCCCATGTTGCCTCCTCCACTCCTTGGTGTTGCCACAGCACCTTTACTAGCCTCACGGTCTTGTATTGAAAAACCTAATCTCGGCTATCCATAATACGCACAGGTCCCTCCTCAAAGGTCCCATCTGCATCTACCCAAGCTCGCCTTAATCCACTACATGAGTCGGATCTGGAGTGTACTTCCGGAGCATGGAGACATGGAATACCGCATGAACACCCGATAAACTCGGCGGTAACGCCAGCCGATAAGCAACTATACCTACCCTCTTGAGTACCTTGAAGGCCCGATATACCTCGATGACAATTTTCCCCATTTACCGAATCCGACCACTCCCCTTTTAGGCATCACCTTCAAGAAGACATGATCCCTCACCTCAAATTCTAAAGGTCGCCACCGTCTGTTGGCTTAGCTCTTCTGTTAGATCTGAGTCATGAGAAGACGTTTCCATATCAAGTCCATATTTTTCGAGGTGTCCTTTACCAAATCCGGACCTATATCAGATCTCTCTCTCACCTCCGTCTAACCGACCAGAGATCGACATGGCCTCCCATATAGTGCCTCATAGGGTGCCATCTGTATACTTGCCTGATAACTGTTGTTGTAGGCGAACTCCACTAAGGGTAAATGCTCTTCCCAGCTACCCTTAAGATCTAGGATGCATCTTGGCGTATGCCTCAGTTTGGATGGTCCTCTTCGATTGGCCGTCAGTTTGAGGTCAGCGGTGCTCATCACGGTGTGTCCCAGTGGCTCATTTGGAAACTCTCCAAAATGAGTTGTAAACACGGGATCGAGTCGATACGATAGGGTGGCCTCCATGCCAACAGACGATCTCTCATATATATAATCTGCAAAATGCCTAAAGAGTGAAGGTCATCCGCACAGTCGAAAAGTGTGCCGACGTGGTGAGTCGGTCCACGATCACCCACACCGCATCATGCCCTCGTGATGTCCGTGGTAAGTGAGTCACAAAATCCATCGTGATGTGCTCCCACTTCCACTCCGCTACATCTAACGACTGGAGTAGCCCGTGGGAGCCTCCCCAGTGTTCAACCTTTATCTGTTGACATGAGACAGAGCGGCAAAGCCCCAAAACTTCTTCATTTCATTCCACTCCAATAATAGTGGCGACGGAGATCATGATCGTCATTCCGGTGCCACACGGGTATCTGACAAAAGCGAGGCGATGGAACTCCAGGATCTTCTCTCTTAAATTTGCCTTGGCGGGAACCCTGATCCTTTCCCTATCTGCAAAGACCACCATGCATGCATGGTCGACCATCCTGTACACGGCCGTACCCCGGTCCCCCAATAGACTGTATCACGTGTCACGCCCTTGGATTTCAATCACCTGCAGCGAGGAAGGATAACCACCAAACTCCCAAGTCCCCTTAGGTGATCATTGTATCCACAGTCGGCCCAGCCACGATCACCGATCATCTATGGCTCACTGGAAAATTCTGGCTATGGCCTCGTGGCTCCCGGTGGCGGATTAAGCGCGTAACTTTCGCTGCAGGAGTGGTAGGGCAAAGTGAAATCGTAATCGTCCAGGTACTCCATCCATCTGCGTTGCCTCATGTTAAGGTCCCGCTGTATAAAGATGTACTTCAGACTTTTTGTGGTGAAACACCTCGAGGCTGGCTCAGCGTACGGATAATTGGCGCCGTATCTTCAAAGGCAAAGACGATGGCGCCAACTCCATATCATGCGTGGGGTAACTCTGCTCGTGGTTCTTTAGCGCGGGAACCATATGCCACGAACCCTCACGATTTGTATCGGAACACATCCGGTCAGTCTGGGAGGCATCATAGTACTTGTGTACCATCCTGTCAGGGACTATCGGAATGGAGTTGAAGTAAACCTTCTTTTCAATTCTGGAATGCCCTCTCACCTGAAGTCATTCCACTTGAAACTTAACCTCGCTTGAGGTCGATTTCGTCTGGCGCGACTAATCGGGAGAAGTCCTCGATGAACCTCTGCGATACCACGCGATCCCGAAACTACGTATCTTAAAGACTAACTTGGGTCTCTCCTAACTTATAACTGCCTCAACCTTCTCTGGGTCCACTAAGACACTCGAAGCCGATACCACATGACTCAAGAATCTTACTTAAGTAAGCCAAAATTCACATTTTCTGAATTTGGCATACAACCGATGGTTTCTCAAAGCATAGAGAACAATCCTCAAATGATCCTCATGCTCCTCCTCAGCCTTAGAGTAGACCAGGATGTCGTCAATAAAGACTACCCCAAACTGATCTAGATAGGGTTGGAAAACCCTATGCATGAGATCCATGGAGGCTGCAGGAGCATTCATGAATCCGAAAGGCATTACTATGAAATCGAAATGCCTATACCGCATCCAAAACGCTGTCTTAGGGATATCTGCCTCCTGAACCCTTAACTGATGGTAACCGATGCGGAGATCTATCTTGGAGTAAACCAGCACCCCTCTCAGTTGATCAAACAAATCATCAATTTACGGTAATGGGTACTTATTCTTGATAGTAGCCCTATTCAGCTTTCGGTAATCTATACACAGCCAAAGAGTCTTGTCTCTCTTCTTGGCAAATAGAACCGGAGCGCCACAGTGGTCTTGGTGTGAAACCTACGCGAATAATTCCTGCAATTGGACCTTGAACTCTGCCTTCAGCGAACCATTCTATGTCATAGAAATGAGCGTCATATACCAGGTGTAACTTCGATAATAAAGTCTACATCCCTATATGGAGGTAATCCTAGTAGTTCGTCCGGAAAAACATCCTCATACTCACAAACCACTCGAGGTAGACTCAAATCCTGTCTCACCTCGTCCTCCAAGGTAAGGCCTCCCAGCCAACCCGTCAATTGCCTATGCCACCTAGAGTTGTACACGGCCTGAGGTAAAGCATCATGCTTATCCCCCTGAAACATAACACGAATACCATCTTATGTGTAGGCAGTAACTCTCCCTCTGATCCGCGATCGGCGGCGGTGCGATGGGTCGTTAGCCAATCCATCAGGGGATGACATCAAACTTCGAACATGTCCATAATCTGAAGGTCCGCAGGTAGGCGAATCATGGATCTCTAACTCACCATTTTGACATATCATATCAACCCTCGCTAGTTCTGGGGAGAACTCTATGCAAATGTCTTTCGAGGTTGCAACCTACAAGCCCCGAATCTTTTTCACATAGGATGTAGTAATAAAAGAATGAGATGCACAAGAATCAAACGATACTCTTGTCAATAGACGAGAGATTAGAAAAGTGCCTTGAATCACTTATTGATCTACAATCTCAGCCTGTGGTGTAATGGCGTAGACACTCCCCTGGGTCCCTGAAGTCACGGCCTGTAAGCTTTGTTCTTGGCCCGGGAATCACGAGTCACATGAGTAATAGGTGCTCATGCGGCACCTTGAGGCTGATCTGGGTTCAGCCCATCTTAGAAGATAGAGAACCCATCTGTGCGTGAGGCGATCCCATAATGGCTGGGAATACGGTGTCCAGCTAACCTTGGGATCCACCTCTTAGAGCGATTTACGTTTGTGTGTTTAGGGCGATGGTAGTAGGAAACATGTCATCGGCCACTAGTGAATTTAGGAGCCACGACCTCTTATTACTGATATACGACCACATCCTAAAACCCTCGCATAATAGAAGTCCTCTACTTCTTTCCTAAGCTAGAAGAAGAAAGTTAACTCTCCTTCCTCGTAACTTTAACAACATCCGTATCCCGAATGTTCCGTGCATCATCCGCCTCCCTCTCAATGACCATAACAGTCCTAACCATCGAGTCCAGGTCTTGTAGGAGAAGTCCCATAATTTTACCACGAGCAGGACAATTTGAACCATCTGAATTTTCTCACGCAGCCGTATCTGTGGCCACATAATCATCTGACAAAGCGGGCTAACTCGTGAACTTCCATGTACTCAAATGCTTGTCATGGAGTCCCTGTCTCAGCTCGGGAACTCCTGTGCCTTTGCATGTCGAGCAAACGCCGGAAAATACTTTTCCATGAAGAGCTCACGAAACTCTTCCCATGTCATCGCCTCCCGAGTCTTGGGCTCAAACTGATCCCACCATACTTGGGATTCACCCCTGTTGAGATATCGCTAGTTTTTATCCGAGGTGGCATAGGAAATTGGCCTCCATAGCCTCCAATCCTATCGCTTCATGAAACCAATGATCGACATCATCTGATCCTTTTCCTCCCACGAAGGTTGAAGGGATGATGTCATGTGAACCTTTAGAGGCTACTTAACCTGTTGGCGGTGTTTGCACTAACACGTGCGATGGTAGCGGCCATTGCGGGTGCGTGCAATAGTAGCGATTGCGACACCCGATAGCACCGTAAACTTGTTGTTGGCCAGGTGGTATTTGATTATCACCTGTATAGATCTCGACGTCTCTTCCCTCACCAGCCATCTGCATGAGTTAGATAGCAATAAGTCCTTACCTAACATTCGAATGGATCATGTTTCTATTAAACTAGCGGTGGGCGACTACTAATAGACATCAAATCTGAACTATTAGTTCATTCATTTTAAATTCAAAGTTATAACCAACCTAGTGTTCATAACCTTATATACATTCTACCATGTATAATTCACGGAATAACCTGATGATCACGGCCTTACAAACACAGCAGGTGCATAATGAATCACGATGGGTAAGCCACGCACCCATCTAGCCACTAGGTAATCGCACATACATATTTGCGACACCAAGTTGTCTTGCGGTATCAGATCATTAAGCCCTAGGTATCTATAAACCTAGTCTCTAATAGCATGCTGTGACGCCCCAAACCTCGAGGGTCCCGTCGACCAACCGTTAACCTACGGAATACCTGTGGGTATCGCATATCTCGATACCACACTATCGTGTCTCATTCACCGAGAATCATTTATGAGTAAAAGTAGCTCCACCGGGCCCTTTCAACCATACTCAAAATATACCCAAGACTATGTCACAATAGTCCTTAAGAGTTTATTACAACACTCTTATACAAAATTATATATTAAAACTATTTTGTTCTAATATATTTTACAAAATGAATATCAAGGCCACATGTCAGCCTTCTTCACAATTATGGCCTCGGATGAGCGTCGTCCACCAGTGTTTGCCCTGCACCTGAAATGTTTTTCTCATAAAGGGTAAGCCACGCCCAGTAGAGATAACTTCTATAGATGCTACTCCCCACCTAAGTGCACATGTAATGGTCACACACTCACCACAATCATTCCATGTAAAATGTAATTTTTACCATGGAATCCTACATGCCATGAAATGAGATGTGACTCATCATGTAGCACGCGCTCGAGTCCTCACCGACTCCCTCACATAACACCTAAGCCCATGTGTGAAAAATAGTCATTCTAGATGATATCCAATGATCATTTTTAAAACAAATTTCATTTGTTTATAAACCAAAAGTTTTTTGGATGATACATCACAATTATCATTTTATATTCAAAATCCATGCGCCTTTGTGGTAGCGATTTTTTGGTGTCTCACTGGCTTCGCAAACCTAGACACTTTATGGGCCTTCACCGCTGGGACTATGTCTCATTCATCATGTTTTTCACCCGAGGGGGGATGTATCCCTTCTTGTTGATACCCGACACATATTTTCATTCTCATGTATAAAACTGTGCGACTCTGTTAGACGTTGTCCCATATAACTGAGCCCACCCAATTAAACACCAAACGCAATGTTGATTCATTAACCATGCACTCACACTCATTTAATGCGATGTTCCCGTTCATATGCAATGCAATATGCCATTGCCTATTTGTACCATGTCACATATATGATGAATGATATATGGACAATTTTATCAAACATGCATATTTCCAATGCATCTTGGGCAATTATATCAAACATGCATATAATTTCCCTACATTAACTTGTTCATGTCAATGTATCACACAAGCATATATCAACATCACATACAAATCATTAGTTAGTCAAGTAATGAAACACTTTATCCTCTAGGCTAAATTATGACATAACATGTCCACAAAATAGCCTATAACATGCCATGTAATGGCCTTGTCTACACATACAATTCATCACATGTCAATATATTAGTACACATATCAACATTTCATCAAACAAGCATGTCATGCCATGCGATTAGTACACTTGGTGTTATGATTAAATTTTTGGCAATAGCACCAAATTCCAATCACTAGCATATGACTATATTCTAGACTCAAAGAGCTTTTCATAAAGTCTAAGAATGCTTGAATCGAAGTTCAAACGGGAAAGATATGGTCGTCCGAAGTTGGAGTGCACTAGGAGCCACACTGTTGGGCCAATCCACGTAATAGCGTGCCCGAGGGTTGCAGGAGCATTTTGGCAACTCCCGTAAATGCAATTTTTCAACCCAAATTGGCTTCGAAAGCAGCCCTTTAAACCATCTATAAACCCGTCCCATGCCATTAACATGGCACAACACGGTTCCGAAATCAGCCCAAAACAATAGCCCAAAGGCTAGAAGTAAACCAAAGTAGGAAGAATCCCTACCTCTTGAAGCGTAGCCCCGCGTCGAATCTCATGACTTTACTCCTTGGTCCAACGAGTTTCAATCATCGAAACGCTAATGAACTGAGGAAGAAACCGACGGCCTCCTTCTTCTTTATCTCTTTCTTTTCCTTTTCCTTTCTTTTCTTTCTTTTCTCCTTTCCATTTCTCTCCTTTCCTCCATTTCTCTTTTCCTTTCGTGCTCTCCCCTCCTTCTTCTACGAACTGTTTGTGACCTCCCATTTATACAAAATTCACATTCCATGCAAGTTGACACTTGGCTTGTCATGCGTCACTCGACACCCGATGCCTCAAAAAACGTGAAATTATGACTATCTCAGAATTCAACAAAATTCGCCTAGGAAACTAAATTTCATGAGACGAACCTAATGGTGAGGTCTGTTTTGTCATCTGAGATCTAGAAAAAATTTCAGGTTTTCAACCTGTATGTATCGATAAATCATTGTTTTGCCCATTTTTTCATAAATTTTCAAAATTTTCCTGGGTTTTACAACCATAGAATCAAAATAATAAGTAGGAGGATTGATAGTTGTTAGGTGTGCTTTAGGTTAGCTTTTATTGGTGCAAAACATAACATATTTCATGATTTTGATGCTAACTAAGCACCTTCCTACTCATTTTCATGTCTAACCCCCTATATTTGTGTATTTTGTAGAAATGAAGAAAAAGAGACGAAAAGCAATTGAAAAGAATTAGAAGATAGCAGTTGTCGTACACGACCATAGTGGCCTTCGCGGGTCATGACCACAAAGTAAATTCAAGAGGATCCTGTGCAGCAAAATCTTGGTATGGTCGCGACCACAACAACCTCTTCAACAAACTGTCTTCAACAACTTTGATGTGGTCGCAACCATGGTCGTGAACACAACACCATTCTACAACATCGAAGAGTATCAAGTTCCATGTGGTTGCAACCACAACACTTTTTCCTGCAGCAATTGTGTACCATCTTTTGTGTGGTCACGATCACAAGCAGTTTATAGTCATGACCACGTGACGTTTTAGCCTAGAAAACTTTCTAGATTGGGCCTGTTTTGGCCTATTTTTGAGGTGTATTTAAGGGTAAATTTCACACATTTCTAGGATTCAAACTTTGAGAGAGGGAGGCTCTCTTCTAGGGTTTTCCCTCTTGAAGATTTGTTCCATTTTTAGATTAGGTTTTCTATAAATTTCTTAGATTTAGGTTTTATTTGTGAACAACTTGGCTTGTAATCGATTATTACTAGGAAGCATAACCTTGTGGAGTGTGGATTTTAGCTTGGATATAGAGATTGAAGTCATTTGCAATTTAAACCTTGTTTTGTATTTCTATATCTTTTCCTTCTTGAATTTATGCAGTTTTATGTTTGTTGACAACATGAATTTGTGGGTTTTGATGGTTGAAATGTTAGGCTAAGCATTTCATAGGGTTGGTTATCAGATTTGGTGTTTTATTCCCTCTAATCTTTAGTTTGTTTGGATGTTTTATGCTTGATTTGTGGTTTTTGGGGTTAATACTTGGAATACTAAGGTTTTGGTTAATTGATACATGTTGAGAATCGGATCTGTGATCTTTTTACTAGGGTATCCTTGGTGACGCTTGAATTACACCATAAAATCTAGTTTTGATTCTCTTAAGGTGTGAATCAATTAATCGGGATTCAAATTAACATAGTTAAAGAAGCTTAGGGAATTACAAAGGTCTAGTACTAAGTGGATTTCACTAGAAGGGGATACCAAATGTATTAAGTGAGGATTGCAAGGACGTAACTGTGACCAATAGAGTTCTTGAGGAAAAATGCCTTTGAAAAGTATCGTCATATTGACTTAGAAGGACGTAATTGTGAATACGTGGATAGTATGAGAAAATACAAGGGGAACACGAAAGTAGGATCCTTGTACCATATCCTCTGACCAATTCAATTTACAATTCATTAATCTCGGGCCTTATCTAGATGAATCATTTGACATCAAAGACGATAACCAACCCTAGTTCCTCTATAAGTAGTTTTCTTTCGGTTTTATTCAATTACTTTAGTTTTCACAAATTAACCGTTGTTTTGGTTTAGTTTAGTTTTTATCATTTTTATAATTTCACCTCAAACCATTTGCTACTCAAATAGTGAATGAATTTAGTAGCCGGGGTACCCAATCTGCATTAAAACCACACATTCCCTATGGGATCAATATTTGGACTTTTAGTTCATTGTATTACGAAAATGACTTGTGCGCTTCATGGATACAGAACAAGTTTTTGCACCGTCGGTTGTTTATTATTACATGGTATTTTGATTGATATTTTGGTGAAAGAGAAGTTTGCTACTTTGAGCAAAAAAAATTTCATTTGTGAATATTTCTCTTTGTAATCAATTTATTCATTTTTGTTTTTGGAGATTTGTTTTGTTTTTTTTTTTTTTTGGTGATTTTAGGTACTATTGTTTTTCATTTGTGAATATTTCTCATTGTAATCAATTTCATTTGTGAACACTAAATATATATATATATATATATATACTTTTGTTTTTTTAGTTATTCTTTCATGACTCGTGTAATCTGTGATATATAATCGCATTACATTTTTAGATTTGTATTTGTTCCATTAGCATATAGTTTATAAATTTCTTACTCAGTGAAATTTTAGATTCTATCTCAACATGTGAGCCACCACAAGTGATACTGTTGAATCTTCTTCTTCACCTAACACAAAAGATCCAACCGAGAGACTTACTAATTTTGACTTAAGACTACAAGCTTTATCTCAAGATCTAAATGATAGTCTAGTCTGTATTACCCGTCATCATGATGCAAATAAAGCACAATGTGATTCGATCACTGCATCGGTAAGTAATTTAAATTCAATGTGTGGTCAATTGACTCAGCATCAATCTACCATCGAACAACAAACTCATGCAATAAATCGAAAAATGGATTTGCTTTTAAAACATTTGGGTAAACATGAGATAGGTGAAATTGTTGATGAAATTGTTAGAAAACACGTTGGGTCACGACACACTAGGGGTTCAAGTCCTTCGAGGAGGTTCACATTAATCTGATGAATTCATAAATTGTTTGCATGAAAACCTAGGTAAATGAACTTAGGTAGTAATTCAATTGTTCAACCTCATGCGAGGTTACCTACAACATGAGACCTTCAGTTCAACCTAGGTGATCGGTATCGACTTGTGAATGACAACTTCCCATTAGATTACCAACCACCTAGGCAAAATTACCCACCAAATCAGGTGAGAGAAGATGTCGTTCCTCAGTGATACCAACCTAGGGTTAATGGTAATTGGGGTAGAGATAAGGATAGACAAGTTATACAACCTCAAAGGGACATCACAAAAAGGTCAAGGTTAGTGCTTCTGAATCTGATGGTAGAATGGATCCTAATGCTTTCTTTGATTGGTTAGGTGCTATTGAGGAATATTTTGATTGGTATGAAATGATTGATAGTGAACGGATTTGGTTTGCTAAAATGAAATTAACCAATTCAACTAAGATGTACTAGTAGAATGTGTTGAAAGACATGATTTGTCCAGGTGAACCACCCATCACCCAATGGGTTGTTATGAAAGCAAAGTTGTAAGAAAAATACATTCCTCCTATAAGCACCCCTTTCCGGTCCGACCCAATTGGTGGGTCCAAACCGGATTCGGAGGCACTAGTCGAATTCATTTATCAAACATATTTCATTTAGACATTTAAAAGCCGCCTTTAAAAAAAAAAAGAAATAAATACGGAAGCGTTTTCAATCGTTTCGATAGGCCTATACAATTTACATTTAACCAAAATATATTTACAATGAAGGCATTCCATGCCCATTCAAATAATATACAACATCGTTTCAGAGTTTAACTCTTTTGATCACAAAACATCAATTGTTCAAAAATATAATGGATGCATATGACGTTGTGGCTCCTCACCCGACCAGACTGCCACGGATCCAACCGAGTCCTGATGCCACTAAAATCACTTAATCACTCAAAATCATATCTGCTAAGTTGCTTAAAATTTCGGCAAGCCCATAAACATTTAACATTTAACAAATACATTTACAGCAATGAAGGCATCCAAGCCTTTCAAAATGATTTACAAAAATAGATGTTCGTGAAGCAAATTGTTTTTACAAACATCTATCCAAAAGACAACATGAAAATGAATGCACATGCTCTTGTTATTACCCGAAATCTCCTTCTTTTATGACTGACGCCTCGATCTTCGTCCGCCGATCACTATCTATCACTTCAAGCACTGCGCATTGGTAAATCAATACGCTAAGCATTTTCATGTCAGTGGTTCTATACAAATCCATTCCCGCTCTTGCTTAATCACATGCAATTTAACAATTCAAAACTTGCAAATCATTATGCGGATGATCAATATAAATATCGATACATATACTTGTTTTATATATGACAGTCATGGTCTATTTGATCATCAAAAAATTACACTTCTTACTATTCAATATTTCGTAATCTCAAATCAATTCAATTATGTTCACAAATCTCGCTAAGTTTTGCAACTTTACCCGCTCAAATTCAATCTGGCCATAGTATCACCCCAAGAGGCAAATCAATTCAGCTTATGCTAATCACCCGCTTATGCCCTTAACGAATTTAACTCTATGTCTTCGAGCATAGGCAGATATCGTGAGTCAATGCAAGAGATTACCCCACTGGGCCAGAAAACAGATCACATGGTTTTATAACACAAGCATTTGCCCCAATACATTGAATCTGTTATAAACACCAAATAGTAAGACTACCGATGGGTCCCCCAAAACTGGTCTTGATCGAGGACACATCAATAGTTCGCAAGATTGCTATTCGACCCTATCGCATACCAATCTATCCTTAATGCGAAATGAACTGCTAATACTCTATTAAGGGCGTTTCAAACTTTATAGCAAAATATAGTACAATATGTACGCTTTGTATAAACAATATTTTCAATAATCATGCAATTTTTTTATATGCAAACATTTCACAATCACTTTTCTCAAATCAATTAAACTAATTCAATATGCTTTTAGAACAAACGTGCAAAACTTGAACGAGGAATAGAGCTCTAGAACAAACCCAAAATCTTTGCACCCTTTGGATTCCCAACTTTTGGAATCTAAATCTCGCCTTGGCTCTCGCACCCCTTGTCTAAAACCATTAAAGAACACATATTCATGTGTACTAGTAGTTTTGGTTAGGATTGATTTTCTGAGTTTAATATGAGTTCCAAATTCAATAGGAAATATATAGATGGATTCCTGACTCAATGGGCTTTCCATAGAGTCCAAGCACACCCGAATCGAGTTCCTTGACGAAGGGAGTTATGACCTCCAAGTCGGAGGTCATAAGTAGTCAAACTCGAACTCTACGAGCTTGACTCGACCTGACGAGCTCGATCTATCACCTCGGTCAAACATCTTCTATCCTCCTCAGGTATATGAAAGTATTCTTGACTCAATGGGCTTTCCATAGAGTCTAAGAACACCCGAAACGGAGTTCGGACGAAGAAGATATGACCTTCCGAAGTTGGTGGTCATGCGTAGTCAACCCTGACGAGTTGACCTGAACTGACGAGCTGACCTGTCCTGGACGAGCTCAATCTAACACCTCGGTCTGACATCTAATATCCTCCTCAGGCATATGAATGTATTCTTGACTCAATGGCTTTCCATAGAGTCCAAGAACACCTAAATCGGAGTTCAAACGAAGGAGATATGACCTTCCTGGGTTGAGGTCAGCGTAGGTCAACCCCTACGAGTCGACCTGAACCGACGAGGCTGAGATAACTTCGGTAAACGGTCTCATCACCTCGGTCTGACATCTACTAGCCTACTCAGGCATATGAATGTATTATTGACTCAATGGGCTTTCCATAGAGTCCAAGAACACTTGAATCGGAGTTCAAACGAAGGAGATATGACCTTCCGAAGTTGGAGGTCATGCGTAGTCAATCCTGACGAGTTGACCTGAACTGACGAGTTGAGATGACCTCGGTAAACTTGGTCTATCACCTCGGTCTGACATCTACTAGCCTACCAGGCAGGACTGTATTCTTGACTCACTGGTCGACAGAGCACAAGAACACCTAATCGAGTTCAAACGAAAGGAGATATGACCTTCCGGTTGGGAGGTCATGCGAGTCAACCCCAACAGAGCTGATCCAACCGACGAGCCGATCTCGTCCCGGACGAGCCGAGCCTCCATAGGGACGAGCCGAGCTCTACGCGACGGTTCAGCCCACAAAGATCCAGCCTGAGTTTACGCGACGCAGGTCCCGCTGACCTTCGCCGCATGAGGCCCCGCCACCGGCCGCATGAGGTCCGCCGACCCCGCTGACGACCTCTATGACCGACTCCTCTCACCCACTTGACTGCTCGCAGTAAAAGACCATAACTTGGTCCACAGGCATCTGAATGAGAAAATTCAAAGCCTAACATCAATTTCACCGATGTGGCAATTTCCCAAAAACTACTGCCAAATTCTTTATTTCTTACTCAAAACCCGTCTAAGGTCCAAGAAGACACCGACTACAGAATCAATCTACCAGATTTAGCTTCGGATGACCTCAATAAAAGGACTATAACTTAGTCTACAGAGGTCCAAATTGAGAGATTCAAAAGCCTAACATCAAGTTCATTGATGTGGCTGCAACCATCGCATGACTCACTACCCGAGATTCTCTTTATTTCACCAAAATTTTGCTCTAAGGTCCGGCCACGCACTATCACAATGTGGCGCCTTAGGGTAGAAATGACCAGCAGGGAAGACCCACCTCTTGAGTCTGGTTTAAACTCCCGATTCCGGTCTCTACTTGCAGCTCTTGTCACGATAGAAAGCGACTTTCCCTCTTGTTTCGCTGGGACCTATGGCCCAATCGTTGAATCAGAGAGAAGTGAGAGCTTCACTCTAAAATACCTCCATTTTTCTCTGCTTTTCCTTTTCTTATGGATCACTTAAATCAGATTTTAAAAAGGAGGAAACTTCCCTCCCACTTTCCTACATGCCACATGCTCCTTTCCTTGATTTTTTTATTTTTATTTTTTTTCTTTATTTCTTTTTTATATTTAGGTCCCTCTCCATTTCTTATTATTCCTCATTTAAGTCTCCTATTTTCACTGTATTATATAACTTATTTACAATTGACCCTTAGGTCCCCATTTTTACAATTTTATATTTTCTTTTTTCACTTGCTTATTTCTCTGATTCAATAATCATTTAATCAATATTCATCTAACAATTCCTTAAAATACCTAAGTTGGCCCACTATACCCGAATATATAATAAATTTTATTATAAAATTCTAGGTATTTTCGCTATATTTAGTATATACTTTTACTCAAATGACTTTCATGACTCTACGCCCTTGATCTTTGGGTCTAACCGTTAATCACTACCAAGGTGACGGTGAAAAAACACGCAAGATTTTCACGCTAGCTGGCTTCCATGGAAATTTCATTTCATTTTAAATCGAAACATGCAATATTTATAAAACAATGCTTTTGTACAATTGTCAATGACCAATGCAGTACAATACGTATCTATATTTATATTTTTCAATAAATCAATTACAATTCATTGATAATCTCAAGCTAAGCATTTTCATATACACTAAATCATTCAAATCACAAACAAAGGTAATTTTCAATCTCATTATCATTTTGCATTAGCCCCATCGAATTTAACCTATGATTTCTATGGCACAGATAATCTTAATCACCGGCATTAGCCCGCCGGGTCAGCAGCTCAAGATATATATATATAATATGTACTCGGGCTGGTATACTAATGATACTGTCTGGCTGGCTATGGATCGGGTATGTCATAATAGTACGCTTGTTCGACTCTCTCTTATTGGTATACCACTTATCTCTTAACTTGAATTTAATGGGCTTAACATTCTATTAAGGGTATCTAAATCATTTTAGGAAAATACAGTATAGTATGTATTTTTATACAAACATTATTTCAATACTCATGCAATTTTCATGTCATTCATTTCGCAATCAATTAATTTCTCAAAAATTTTAACTTAAATCAACTTGCAATTCATTTCACAATTTATTTGTATCAAATCAATCTAAAACAATTCAATGTGCAATTCAAACATTTTGGAGATAGAGATTCGAAATAATAAGAGAAAGGTGTATAACAAACCAAAAAGCTTTGCACTTTGATTCCAATCCTTGGAATCTCGATCTCATTTCTGGTTTTCCTCCTCGTCAGCCCATATTCCAATACAATTAAAGAACAATATTATTCGTGCATGCTAGTGATTTTGGTTAGGGTTGATTTTCGGAGCTTGATATCATATTCTTAATCTCATTAGCAAATAAGGGCAAGATACAAGCCCAGTATGGTTGTTAGTTTCCCAAACTTTAATCCATCACATTACCAAAATACTAAAAAAAATTTCTTGCCTTATAATCCTTTTCCAACAGTACTCTTGATCAACTAAGCCATCCCCAAATGAAGATTAAGTCAAAAACCTCAAACAGCCACTAACACCACATGCAAGGACTGTTTTTTTCCAGTTTTATACTCTCTGGACTTTATTACCCAAAAATTATTCAAACGGTCTTCAAAAATTATGAAACTCTTCAGCTTAGTCCTTTATATATCTAATGTCATCTCTGAAAATTTTCAATTTAAAATTCTTTCTTTAAGGCCCTCAACCACATAACACAAACAGGGTAAAACATGCTGTTTTTTTTTCATACGCCAGCACTTTAAAACGTGTCACCAAACCAATCCTAATGTTGTTCAAAATTAATCTCAAATATTGATTTGATTAGCGATCATAGCCTAACCAACCCCTAAGCACCCAAAATCAGATTATAAACCGATTGATATAGTTTTTAACTTTAACATCTAGACTACTCTAATTTGCAAAACAGAATCTGCACATAGCTCTACTTTGACAGTTTTCTGGGCACTTTGGGGTTACAAATTGCTTATATTTCCTTCAAGTAAATTATTCCCCTAGAAGTCTAGTTTACCCATAATTTTGAATCACTCAAATTGAATGAGTGAAACTCATTTTATGGCCAAAACACCACAACTACTCCCAAAACAGGGCATATTCGTGAGCTACTCGAAATTCACCTTTAAGCCCATTTTCGGGAGCCTTAGTGCTGCAATTTGCTCCTGGTTCCTTCTATACATTTGTAGCTCTATCTCTTATGGTTCTTACCAATTGGAATCACTTCATTTGGCTGATTATAACTTAATATATAAGCCAAAACAAGAACAGAGATTTTGACAAAGATTTCTTTGAAAAACCAAACATTTCCCTTTTTACAAACACTCCTCCAAACCAATCCAAACCAATACCAAACCCATTTAAAACCAATACAAAACACCTTTATCAACATTTGGGGTTTTTCCCAACCCAAACACAAGAGAAAAGGGGTTAGGGTTTAGTTTCTTACCTTTGAATCTCTTGATTCTTCAACACCAAGCCTTCCTTCTTCTTCTTGATCACATGGAAACCATAAATGGGAAGATCTCCCACCAAAACCTTAGTCTTCTCTCAACCCTAGCTCTCTTTTCTCTCCCTTTGCTCTCCAAGAACGAAAATGCACAAATGTGCCCTTTATCTAGACCGCATTTGGTCTTAATCTCATTTAATGGTTAAGGCCTTGTTTGGCTTCCTATTCTTTGGCTTTCAAAATAAGTCCCATTTCTCATTTTTTGACATTTAAGTCTTCTATTTCACTTCATTTAACTCACATTAGCATTTAAGCTTATTTTATTTTTGGCCCTTAGGTCCTCATTTTACAAATTCCAAATTTGCCCTTTACACTTAGGCTGGGCTTTACACTAAAATTGGTCAGAGTATATATATATATATATATATATATATATATATATATATATATATATATATATATATATATATATATATATCATAAAATACTAGGGTATTTTTTGGGGCGTTACACCTCTGTCATGTAAGCAGCCACTGTTTTCCACATGATTAATCAAAGAAATGACTTTAGTAGCCGAATATTCTCGCTACCTTGAGGAAGCTAGGATTAGGTGTAGTGAGTTCCATACTGAGGATCAATTTGTTGTCTACACTCATTTTGTTAATGGTCTCAGGTTCGACATTCAAAGGATGGTTAAATTACATGCTCCACACATTGTAGATGATGCATATCAAAAAGCCTTAGAAGTTGAGATGTTCAATACACCCTCGCCTTTTGTACACATAGGTCAGTTCAAGTCATAGTCCATGTCATCAAACAGTAATACTAGGCCCAATAACATTAGGAGGCAATAGTCTAGTTTGTGTTACTCTCTTCCTGTTGCTTCTCCTATTGAGTCTAAGGCTAGTAATTCATCGATTGTTTGACATAAGTGTCATCACAAGGGTCATATTGTGTCTTGTTGTCCCCAACGTGCATTGGCATTAGATGTTGAACATAGTAGTTTAGAGGATGAGGAAGACCAAATTGTTGATTCTTTAGATTATTCTGGTGATAAAGATGATCTTCATGAAGATTGTGATGATGAAGCGTGTGTTGGTGTGGTTAGATGTATGCTGTCCACAACTGTAGATAATGAAAATTGGAAGCATACTAGTATTTTTCACACAGTCATACAGAGTGGAGATAAAAAAAGTAAGTAAGTTAGTGATTGATGGAGGTAGTTCAATGAATGTGGTGTCTATGGATGCTGTTAAATTTAAACTTGACACTAGAACCCCATCCAAATCTTTTCAGAGTAGCATGGGTGAATGACCATACTCTACTTGTCACTCAAATGTGTCTAGTCTCTATTCAAATGGGGGATTATAAAGATGAAATCTATTGTGATGTGCTACCCATTGATGTCAGTCTTATGTTCTTAGCCGTCTTGCCATGGGATCTTAATGTTACCAATTTTGGTAAATATAACATTTATTCCTTTAAGTACAAGGGTAAGAACATTATTTTGAGACCTGCTAAGCCTAAAGGTTGCAATGGTAAACATGACATCTCTAAACTTCCTGAACAAAATTTGCATATTTTAAAATGTAAGAAGTTTGAGAAAGAGAGAGAGAGAGAGAATTGAGATTGATGTGTGCTTAGCATTAGTGGCAAAAGAAGTTCTATCTGATTCTTCGATTGTCGATGTTCCCTGGAAGTGAAGAATTTGCTAAATGATTTTATTGATATGGTGCCCGATGAGTTGCCTAGTGAACTACCACCTCTAAGCGACATCCAACATGCTATAGATTTAGTTCCAGGTTCTCAACTGCCTAACCTTCCACATTATAGGATGAATCCTAAAAAGAGAGAGGGGTTAAATAGGTAAGTAGGACTTGTAGAGAGAGGATTTGTTAGGCATAGCCTTAGTCCTTATGCGGTGCCAACTTTGCTGACACCTAAGAAAGGTGGATCTTTGGAGAATGTGTGTGGATAGTAGAGTCATCAATAAGATCACAATCAAATATAGATTTCCTATCCCTCGCCTCGATGATATGTTGGATCTATTAGCTGGTTTTTGTTGGTTCTCTAAAATAGATTTGTGTATTGGTTACCATCAAATTCGTGTTAAGCTAGGAGATAAGTGGAAAACTGCATTTAAAACACAAGATGGTTTTTTTGAGTGGTTAGTCATGCCTTTTGGTTTGTCTAATGCTCCTACTACTTTCATGAGAGTTATGACCCATGTCCAGCCTCCTTTCATTGATAAATTTTTGGTCGTCTACTTTGATGACATATTGATCTATAGTCCAATCCAAAGAAGAGCATTTAAAACACATCTGATAGGTTTTTCTCACTCTTCGAGAGGCCAAACTTTATGTTAGCCTTAAGAAGTGTTCTTTTATGCAACCACTTAGGCTTTATTGTGTCTGAACATGATATTTCAGCTAATCCCGAAAAGGTTAGAGTTATTAAGGAGTGACTTGAGCCAAAATCTATTACTGAGACTCGTAGTTTTCATGGTTTAGCTTTTTTCTATAGGAGATTTATAAGGGAATTTAGCACTATTATGGCTCCTATCACAGCATGTTTAAAAAATGAGGAGTTTCAATGGTTTAATGATACTAGCTAGGCATTTAGAGAAATCAAAGTCAAAATGATTGAGGCAATTGTTTTGAGATATCCTGATTTTACCAAAGTTTTTGAGGTTGCTTGTGATGCATCAAGTGTAGGTATTTGTGGTGTCTTGAGTCAAGGAGGTCACCCTATAACTTTCTTTAGTGAAAAACCCAATGATACTAAAAGACGATATTCTACATATGATAAAGAGTTTTATGCTATAATGTAGAGTCTTCATTTTTGGAGGTTTTATTTGTTGCCTACTGAATTTGTGCTTTTTTCTGACCACCAAGCTTTAAGATATTTAAACTCACAAAAGAGATTGAATGCTCAACATGCTAAGTGAGTTGAATTTTTTAATGAATATTCTTTTGTGATTAATCATCATGTTGGTATTGAAAACAAAACTGCTGATGCACTTAGTTGATTAACTGTTACACTTCATCGTATGAGTGCTCATGTCATTGGGTTTGATAGATTGAAAGATAAGTATTCTGCATGTCCTTCCTTTGGTATTATTTATGATGAAGTTAGTAATGGTAACTGTCATGAGTATTTTGACTTTCTTGTTGAAAATGGTTATTTGTTTAAAGTGATTAAATTGTGCATACCTCGGACATCATTTAGGGATTTATTAATTTAGGAGATGCATGCAAGTGGTTTAGTTGGACATTTTGGGAGGGATAAAACTATTGCATTGGTTGAAGATATATTTTATTGGCCTTTTCTGAAAAATGATGTTGCTAGATATTGCACACGGTAACATGTCGCGAATAAGGCTAAGAAACAAAACACCGCTTATATACTCCTTTTACTTGTTCCTCATGAACCTTGGAAGGATAGTATCGACTTTGTTCTTACTGCCTAGACCGCTAGAGTGACACATGATCTCTATTTTGGTTATTGTTGACAGGTTTTCTAAGATGACACATTTTATTCTGTGTAACAAAACCAATGATGCTTCACATATTGCTAAATTATTTTTTAAAGAAGAAGTTGAATTGCATGGTTTGCCTTCCACCATTGTATTCGACAGGGATGCGAAATTTGTCAGCTATTTTTGGAAAACTCTTTGGAAATTGTTTGACACTACTTTGAAATTTTCATCTGCTTTTCATCCTCAAATTGATGGTCAAACTGAGGTTGTTAATCGTAGTTTGGGTGATATGCTTAGGTGTTTGGTTGGGGTAAAACAAGGTGTTTGGGATTTAATTTTGTCAACAGTTGAGTTTGCTTATAACAATTATGTTAACCTTTCAACCGGTAGAAGTATGTTTCAAATTGTTAATGGCTACTCACCCTTCACACCCATTGATCTTGTTCCTTTACCACCCCACATGCGCAGAACCGAACTCGTAGAAAATCTCTGCAAAAACACATCCGTGACTTCATGCCGGTATTAGGGCGAAAGGTTTCTATGTAATGAAGAAAAGATAAACTACCACTGACGCGCATCGTATATGCTTAATTTAATGTTGGTGAATATGTCATGGTTCGCATTCGTCCTAAAATAATTCCAAAAACGTTTTTAAAAAAACTTTATGCAAGAATCATGGGCCCTTATTCCATCATTCGTAAACCTGGATCTAATTTATTATATGATATTGAAAATTTGAGAATTTCGTTCTATTTATTTTATTCGCTTTTTTTTTAATTTTATTATTCTTTATAGCCGAGCTACATCAGTTATAAGGTTAGATCGGTTAGGAAGGACTTTCAACAAAACATAATATTGATTATGAGCAGACTTTTGCATCAGTTGCCAACATGACCGCTCTTCGTGCTCTTATTGTGGTCGTCTCAGTTTGTCAATAGTCAATCTCCCATATGAATATTAAAAACATTTTCTTAATAAGGATATTAAAAACATTTTTTTAAATGGAGAGCTTAAAGAGAAAACTTATATGGCACCTCCTCTTGGTGTTCTTCATAATCCTCAAGAAATTTGTAGGCTCAAAAAGACTTTATACAGTCTTAATAGACCCATTGAACTTGGTTTGGGAAGTTTTCTTTAGTGATTACATCCTCCTAGTGTTACTCGTAATCTTTAAAAAAAATTGTGTTGTTTTATTTTTAAACACAATGCCCCAAGGAAACACAATATTTTCAGAGACACGGATTATATTGAAACCAATTTAAATAATTGTAAAGAAAATATAAAAATTACAAGAAATGAGAAGTAAAAAAAAAGACAAGAAAAGAAAAGAAAAATAGATTTCGTATTTGAATATTTTAAAAAGGTAATTAATCCAGATTTTTTTCTTTTACAATTTAAAAAGCGCAACCACTAGGACTTTATATCACATTGAACTGTTAAGTAATAATGAATATCATGAAATAAAATTTATTTTATTCCCTTAACTAAAATGCGATATACTTAATCACAAAATTTTCCATCAGTTTTAATATTATGCTACTTCTCATTTAGAAAAAAAAAAAAAAAAATTGTAACCCAACAAGTATCATTGCATTTGATCTAAATTAAATAATGCATAGATTTTATTTTATTTATTTTTGTTTGTTAAAAATAAAAAATAAAAAAGAGAATAATTGGTTTGTTGTTATATCCGCAGACAATACGGAATTAGGAGCAGAACTTTTAGTAGATGATTGGAAAAGCTGCCTCCAAATGTATGGTGGTCAATTGGCAAAGACGAATTTGTGGGTCCATTTTATTTCAAACATTATTCCCCTTTTTTCTTTCTTTTTCTCTCTGTATGTGCTCAGCAAGAAAATGGCTGGCTATATTTTTCAAATGAGTCCTTTCACACCTTGGTACTTCAAACTTCAAAGGCAATGGAATAGCTAGATAGATATTCTTTTTTGTGAATACATGTAGTTAAAAGATAAAAGTCACATCATTTGTGTATCGATGGATGAGTCCCAATACACTTTTCTTAGATTTCCAACATCGTCCTCAACCCTGATCTATAAATTGATTTTAAACCAACTTGGAAAAACATATAAGATATGATTGAGACTATATTCTCCAAGCTTAACATGTAGCCCCATAGAATGTATAATATTCCATGCTATGTTTTTTTTTTTTTCTTTCAATTTTTAAAATTTTTTAATTTATTAAGCTAAATGTAATTCATGAATAAATTAATATTCATTATTTATCTTGTAAAAATTAATATTATATATATATATATATATATATATATATATATATATATATATATATATATATATATATATATATATATATATATATACAGATGTATGTTTTTTTTTTTACTTTTTATTCATTTTTACATACATGTCAGAATATTATATTCTACAAATATTCTATCATTTGCTTCCTTATATACACATTCATCTCACACACACACATTGTTTTACAAAAAGATTCTTATCACACACACACGCACAATTTACCACATACACACACAATAATAATAATAATACATATATATATATATATATATATATATATATAACCTTCATTATCGTTTTGAGCTCCAACTCGTCCAAAATCATTTATCTTTCTCCTTAGCTTGTTCTTAGTGATCTAGCTAGAATTTTATTTTAGGAGATCACTTCTTAATGTTAGATAAAAAAATAATAATAAATAATAACTATAAAAAAGATATATCGATTGATAATATTTCAAATGAATACATTTTCAACCATTCTTGATAAGTTTTATATTTTGAAAGTGTTGAATATTAATTTCATTATCGATATTATCAAACATATATTTCTCTACGTACACAAGTAAACCATTAATTGTTCATCTATTGACCTCTCATTTGATTTTACAATCAATTATTTTCAATATTCATATAGAAAACGTCCTCTCTATTAAAGGAATTTATTTACTATTTTATCATAATTATTTACTTTCCTTTATTTCATTGTAATCGTCTACTTTCCTTTCTAATTTTGTAAATAATCTTTAGATTAGCAACTAGATTTAGAAGTTATTATATTATAGTGATTTATTGTCTT
Organism: Tetrastigma voinierianum; assembly: GCA_016808115.1. Taxonomy (NCBI): domain Eukaryota; kingdom Viridiplantae; phylum Streptophyta; class Magnoliopsida; order Vitales; family Vitaceae; genus Tetrastigma; species Tetrastigma voinierianum. The sequence continues at coordinate 569,870 of JAEQBH010001769.1, forward strand.
TTATGTTTTTGTAAATAATTTATAAATTTGGTAAGTAGGATTTGTATATATTTATACCTTACATCTTTTCAAATAAAGTATGCTATTATTTATTTATTTATTTTTCAATATGGTATCAGAGTTTTGCTCTTGACCTTGTTTTATCCTTCTTTCTCTTTCAATCCTCAATCCCTCTTGTACTAACATCCAAATATTCATGAACCAAATAATCCCCTTTGTCACCATCAACACTACAAACATTACAAGACTTATCCACCAACTACATCATGTGAATCCTCCAAATTCGAAATCAAATAGAAGGATCTATATAGCTTTCTTGATGGTACTCGCCCCATCGCACCAATCATCACTGATAAACTTCTCTATGGCTTTTGATTAAGATTCAGACTCTTTTTTTCTTAAAACTTCTCTATTTTCTTCTTAAAGTCTACTCTCATTTTACAACTTTTACCTCCATGTGATTAAATTCAGTCTCCTTCTCAACTTTAGCCACCTTGCTTCTCAATTCCTCTTCCAAGCATTTCCTCTTCGATTCAATTTCCAACTCAAATTCGTGCTTCTTCACATCAAAAATGGCATTGTGCTCATCAATTAGCTTCTGAATTTCAACGTTTTGTCTAGCGCACAACTTTTCATCAAATGCAAGCGATTCCTTTTTTTTAATCTCCAAACTTTGTCTAGTTGAATAAGTTTCCTTCTTTTTAGAGTTAAGTTTGATATTGTGCCACTAATATCATCTTCTTTCTTTTTCAAAGTTAAATAAGTTATTTCATTCTTCTTCAGTGCCTCTCCAAGATCCAAAGATCACATATTTTATCTTCAATGATGATTCTCTACCTCAACAATCTTTCTTCCTTTTGTAATTTCTTTTCCCATTCTTGCACGTCGGCTCCCTCTTTCTTTTGTTTTGCCTCCTTTCCATGCTAAAATCGCAAGATCCCCCTCATCCGACCTCTTTTCCCCTTGATCCTTCCTCTCTTTATATATATATATATATATATATATTAAATTTACATGCTTATAAATTTAAGACCGAATGTGGAAGTATACTTACCTCCGATCATTACAAAACAAAATCCAAAGTGGTCGGTTGCTTGAGAGAGGAGTGAATAGAGGATAACCCAAAATAGAAAAAGTCTGATCTTATAAGGAATTTCCATCATAATGCCTTTTAATATCTTATGTCTGTTATGGCATAACGTCAAAACATTGAGGCTTGAACGATCAACTAACTTAATATAGACCACTTAAATTCTCTCTTAATGTTTTCTAATGAGAGAAGGCTCCAAAATAAAGAGAATTAACAATATCTCACTTGGTCATATTATTCAATATCACCTTAATAAGAAATAAACATACGAACTGGCGACAACAAAGTTCTCCGAAAGAGTTTTGTTATCTTTCATGTATCACAGTCTATTTGTCTTTTTAACAACAACCTTAACTTTATGAATAAACCCTATGTTTATTCTGGATCAAAACGTAATGATATTTCTCTATCATAATGGCTTAAATGTGTACAACTATATGAGAAACATCAACTGAATAAGAGTTTCATTAATAATTGAATATGTACAAAAAAATATTGAGATTACAAATACGCACTAAGTCCCATGCTATTATAAGCACTAAAGAATTCCAATTTCTGTATAGCCGGCAAAATCGTAATTTCGACATAAAATTGTAATTTCAAAAATCCGGAATTTATTCTCCTGATCTTGATGATCTAAACGGATTTCACTAATAATCGCTTCCCGAAATCTACGCAAGACGCCGACTCGTCGACTCCGAAACAGCCAATTTACACGCTTTTCGGCACACGTTGCCAAAGGCCAGAATGATATTCGATGCGACAAAGTCAAGATATAAAGACGCACTCACAGCGCCATAAATTAAGATTTAGGAGAAATACTTAAAATGATCACGGTGATAAATGTAACGCCAAACTCAGAACGTACGACAAATTATCATTTTTAATCGTTTTAAGTTGAAAAGGACAAAAGAGGAATAATGTCATCCTCTTCAAAATGCAAAAAGGCAAAAACGTGAATTAAAATGAGGATGAGATGCAGTAGCCTGGATTTCTTTTGGTTTGCAGGTATGACCCTCATTCTGTGACCGCGAGATCCGACCGGGCCATAGCCTTTCTGATAAAGAAGGAAAGTCGCTCTACGCCGGAGAGAGGGCTTCGTAAGTACCGGATTTGAGGAGTTTCGACAAACTCCAAGAGCAGAAAGCCCCACTGCGTTTTACACTTTATTTAGTTGCTTACAAATGCTTCACGGCGCAGCTCAACGGCCGCTATACTGGCTCTGTAAATCTTGGAACCAAATGTTGGGATTTGAGACCACGAACCTGTTCGTATCAGTTTTGCGGGCTGTTTGGGTTGTTAGTTGTGTAAATTGTGAAATAAATCATGTATTGAGCTTTGAACAGCCGTGAGGGGAGTTTGGCGCTTGATGCGCCCCAAATCTTGACCAAATTGTTATAATTTTTGAAACTCAAATGGATGTTCTGCGCAACTCACGACCGTTTGTGATGGGTATGATGGAAATTATGTATTAAATGGTGTTTTGGTATGCATAGGCCGGTATTTATTATGAAATTCGGATTCGTTTAACCGACGATCGCGATTTTTCGTGAATAAGAATCGAGGTTTCACTATTCCCGGTATCAAAGGTCACAAAATAATTTTTGTGAAATAACGCATTGTCGAGTAATTCAATCGACCGTTGCGGTTTGATCATTAGCCCACAGCCTAATTTTGATTGCGATTGATAATAAATTACATAACATGATCGCGGTGGTAAAGTTTATGTGGAATATGCATGTGAATATATTTACATGTGATATAGACTGTGATGGAATTGGCATCATGATTCCATATGCACCAAAAGACTTGTGACGATGTGAAGGGAGCGACAGTGAGTCTGTAGAAAATGGTTCGGAGGGTTGTCTAAAAATGAAAATTATCGGAGGGTAGTCTATACTAAAAATATCAATCGTCGAAGACGGCCCAATTGATATCCATCAGAGGGTAGTCCATAAATAATATCAATCGTCGGAGACGGCCCAATTGATATATACACATCGGAGGGTTGTCCACAAACAAATAAACATAATAATTCTCATACGAGGCTTGCGAGTGTGAGGGAGTCGGTGAGGACTCGGGTACGAGATGATCGCCAGGACATTCAAGTGCACCACTGACTGGGCTGGACAAGGCTTATTTTGGAAGATCGCATCAAGATCTTAAAGTGAGAAGAGTTCTCACTTAGTGATTCCAATTAATTGAAAGCATTAGCTCACCACGAGGATACTATTTGCAAGCATTGGTGAAGCGTGCTTAGGACGGCTCGTCCTAGAGACTGAGGTTGTGAAGAAAGTCGGATCGTGGCTTGGGTTATGAAGCATTACATGTATTAGAATTGTTTTAATTTAATATATGTTTATAAGAGTAAAATTTGAACTCGAGCTATGGTTGGATAGTTGGATATCTATACATTGTTATGAATATTGGGTTTATGGGCCCATGGCCGCTTTTAATCATAGATTGTTATATTGGACTGCTTGGGACAGTTTTGTACAGATTTTATCAGTAGAGCTTCCGCATGCTGAGACTCTCCTCGCTGTGGAAATGTCGGGTCACCCGACATTCACGAGTATTCCGCTGGTTGACGAACAACTGGACCCCTGCTTTCAAGGTCACAATGCAGAGATCGCAGCCAGCATACGAATACCTAGGAGCTCGGGTCAAGTATCCATCACCACTTGGGTGGTTTGATGTAGAGTATAGGCATTTGGAAACCTAGAGATCGGTGCCTGGGCTTAGGCCTATAGTCGTGTAGTTAACATCACTACCAGGCTGCTGCCTGGCTGTCGAGCGTAGGTGTACGAGATTACCTAGAAATCACGGACAAAACTGTGACACTACAATTTATGTGTTTTAGGTGATTGTTTGATAAATGATGTGTGAACATGCGAATGTTTGATGAATGGTGTGAATTAATATGTTTGGTCGAGTAATTCAAGTAGAATTGCTCGTGTTTGATCATTAGCCCACGTGAGCTAATTTTGATGTGATGAAATGAGAAATTACATAACATGATTGTGTGTGATTTAATTCTTTATGTGAATATATGCCGCTTATATATTCGCACGTTGCTATGTAATCGTAATGGAATTGGCATCATGCATTCCATATGCACCGACACCTAGACGGTGTGAGGAACAAGATTTGCATTAGCCAGAGAAAATGGTTTCGGAGGGCTGTTTAAAACTAAAAAAAAAAAATGATTGGAGGATAGTCCATACAAAAAAAAATACTTCAATCATCGAGACGGCCCAATCGATATACATCGGAGGGAGGTGTCCATAAATACATCAATCGTCTGGAGACTTTCAATTGATATATACACATCGGAGGGTTGTCCACAAACAAATAGACATAATAATTCTCATACGAGGCTTAGGCGAGTGTGAAGGAGTCGGTGAGGACTCGGGGTATGAGATGGTCATTTAGACATTCAAGTAGGATCATGCATTTGCTTGAATGTGTGTTTATTTTGGAGCATTGTACTGCACTTAGGTGAAGAGTAGCCCACTTAGGGTGATTCCTGTTCACTCAGCACTAGCTCACTCCTGCGAGGGATATTATTTTTACGTGCATGTGGAGCGTGCGAGGGACCCGCCGTCTTAGAGACAGAGTAGGTTTGTGAAGAAAGCCGATTATGGCTTTGTGGTTATGATGTATTACATGTATTAGAATTGTTTAATTAATATATGTTGTATAAGAGTAAAATTTGAACTCTTGAACTATGATTGATAGTCGATATATACATTGTTATGGAGTATTGGTTTATAAGCCCAAGTGGCCGTTTAATCATAGACTGCTATATTGGATTGTTTAGATGTGTTTATTGTGTGTTATATCTGCAGAGTTCCCGCACAAAGGAGACTCGCCCGATTTTCTTCGGGGGTTTCTGCCGGTGAACTGATATCCACTTTATTTCGTGGTCGACGGTAGTCAACCCGAATTCCCCTGCTCGGGGGCGCCACAAATTGCACAGCTTAGGGTATACGAATACCTAGGGAGCTCAGTCAGGTATCCATCACCACTGGGTGGTTTGATGCAGAGCATGTGTATATGGAAACCTAGATATTGAGGGCTTGGGCTTAGCCAGGTCGTAGTAAGAACATCACCACTAGGTGTGGTTCGATGTCGGCATAGGTATGGAGATTACCTAGGAAATCACGGGACAAAACTAGGACACTACATGTATGTGTTTTAGGTGATTGTTTTATAAATGATGTGTGAACATGTGAATGTTGATGAATGGTGTGTATACCATGTTTTATGTGTTATGATTGTTTGTGTGCTTAGTGATTAGCAGGAAAACAAGTGATGTGTTAGAAACTTTTGTAGTTTTTGCGTTGTAAAAACCGGAATTAATTAAAGAGAAATAAATTTGAATAAATTTATTTGAGTTGTTGGACAATGAAATCGACTTTAATAAATTTGAGGTTGAACACTAGGGTTAGTGTTATATAGGAGGCTTTTTGAGGAAATTGACCCTTTCCTAATTAAATGGAAAAATGAACAAAATAAATTTTAAGCAATTTGTTTGGTTTATCGAGAAATGAGAAAAAAAATTATACACACACACACACACACACACACACACACACACACACACACACACACATATATATATATATATATAATTTCCACAAAGGTAAACCGGAAAGAAATTAAAGAAAATAAATTTTATAAATTTATTTGTTATGAGGTGAAGAAAATAATTTTCTAAGGTTTTACAAGTTGTAAAATTGAAGAAAATTGAGTAAAATAAATTTTTATAAATTTATTTGATTATTATGGAAAATGAAAAAAAAAATATTAGGTGTATTTTTTTTTTCCAAAGGGTCAGAAATAAAATGAAAAAAAAATGGTGAAATGGGATGGCCACGCCAACTATATCGCAAGGAGAGAGCTTGTGATTGCAACATATCTGTAAGGTGTTGGAAAGACTTGTTTAGGCTAAGGAAGTGTATTGCAGTAGGTTGGGCTTACATTGCAATAGGTGAGCAGTGGGGTCATTGTATTGCAATGGGCTATAAGTATATTGCAATAAAAAGGATTGTATTGCAGGCTAGTAGTGGCTTGGGGAACTGGGCAATTGTATTGCAAGATACAAACTATGTCGTTAAATGTAGGCCGGTCAGCCGAGAACTGTATTGCAATACAAAGATATCAGATAGTAACCGGCCAAGCCATTGAAAGGGAGATGGTGTCAATGACACAATAGTTCGTGACGTGACCGAATGGTTTGATGATCAGGCGTAGTGTAATGCAATACACTCGGTGTATTGTGACAAAGGAAGCAGAGGGTAGTAGATTCTGCCTCTACATACGTAATTGTATCGTGACCGAAAAGGAGCCAGGGCAGATCGTATCGCGACTCAGGCAACGACACGTTGCGTGCGCGCGGCGCCGTCACGAGAAGCTACTGAACGCGACACAAAGACGGGCAGGCACACAGGTGCGGCATGGCGCGCCCAAGACACGCCCACGATATCGCTTATCGGGTCATGACATGGTCGCCGGCCTCATGACACTCCGCCGGGCAAACAGCCACGATACTACCGTGTGCACGCCCTGTGCGCGCCTCGCAGGCGCTCGGGCGGGCCGGGTCGGGCCGTGAGGTTGTGCACTTGCGCATTCAACCCGTTTTGACTCCTATTTCGACCTTATCGCCTCGAAGTCAATTTTTGACATTGTTCGTGAACTCCTCGTTCATGAACACTGCTCATCACAAAATTTTTCTCGAAAAATAATTATTAAATCAAATAAAATTACACAGCACTTTCGAAAATAAAATTTTCAAAATGAAATTTTTGCTGATAAAATGTTTTTAATATATATCGATTGCCTCAGATACTCTTATAAAATGCAAAGTGACAATGTGGTACACCATTTTATGTAAGACAGGTTCTCTAAATGTGTTTATGCCTGTAGATATCAGACAGATTTCAACCGTCATGTTAATTGTGGATTACAGGATATCAGACGAGGAACGTCCACGGGTAATCGGTCACCACTCAAGACTAATCATCATTTTGACTGAAACAGAGAGTGTTATATATTGAGCACTTTAAATATAAAGAGCAAACAGAGTAATATAGTCGTGAGGTCCCAGTAACTCAGAGGGTTTAAAGATCATCCTCAAAGATTACAGAGAGGAGGTCCTGGCAGAAAAGAATGGTTTGATGCAGATCGAGAAGGTGTTAGAGGCCCAAATATGGTGGAAATGGGCAAGGACCTCTTAAGACCTTAGAGGAGCCTTTGTATGTGAGTTCTCCCCTAGGGATTAGGTGAAACATAATATATGTCGAGTTTTGTTAGAGATTCTGTGACTCTACTCACAAGGGACCCGAGGATCATGGACATGTCAAAGTTCGACGCCATCCTAGTGGATGGATTAGCTCACAAATGCATGTGATCATTATTGATTGTGAGCATAGGAGTGGTTACCGCCTACACGCAGATTCGCACTGTGGTGGTATTTCAGTGGGGACAAGCATGATATTTTGCCCCAGATAAGATACGAGTCCAGTGTCACATATTATGATTAGTTGGCTGAAGCAGCTCAATTTTGGGGAGGAATGAGAGAGACTGTACTTAGATCTACCTCGAAGCCAGGTGCGAAAGTATGTGGATGTTTTTCCCGTGATGAGCTACTCCGACTACTTCCACTGAGGGTCGACTTTTAAGATCAAGTTACACCCAAGATTTCACCCATCTCTATGACTCCGCATAGATGACACCAATAGCGGTAAGAACCCAGTCCAGTACGTGGAGTCATTGGACAAGGGGTTCATTAAAGCCGAGCACTTCACCACACGTCCACAGTTCTGTTTCATGTAAGAAGAAGGACAAGATCCTTCGAATGTGTGATTATTTACCGACAAATAACAAGGTTAAGATCAAGAATCCACTCCACATCGAGATTGATGATTTATTTGATCACTGAGAGGAGCCGCAGTCTACTCCAAGATAGTCGCACCGGTTACCATCAGCTGAGGGTTGTGGAGATGATATCCCTAAGACAATGCCAGACGCTGCTACGGGCACTTTGAGTTTACAAAGGATGCCTTTCGGATTGACGAATGCGCCAGCGGCATTCATGGATCTCATAGGATGTTCAAAACTATTCAGATCAGCCGTCGTGTTCTGATGACATTTTGATCTACTCCTACCGAGCGGAGCATGAACATCACTGAGGATCACGTCGCCAGAGATCATTACGTGTCGCCAAGTTCAAGTAAGGCGAAGTTCGCTTACCGAGGTGAGACTTGAGACATGTGGTGCCGCATCGAGTGCCGGCCAATCTGCATGTTTCGAGGCGTTGATGAGTTAGGAGACCGATCGTCAATCTTCTCAATGAGTTGCCGATCAAGTTGGTATTACAAGAGATTCGAGAATGGGCTGAAGTTATCCATTCGGGGCAGGATCGTAGGATTTCGCCTATAGGACATGGACTCCATGGTTAGGACGACCCTGACCATAGAGAGAGAGATCGAGGATGCTCGGAGCACTCGGGATGTGGGTGTTGGAGGTGGTATGAGGAGGATCAACCCCTCTTCAGTTCTGGGCAGTGTACACTTCGGTCTACATGAGTTTCAGACTGTGTACGTGATTAGGCATGTGAGACCTGACTCAACAGACAGGGATCCCAGACTGGGGACAACGCTGTACCTGCTTAGGTGTAGAACAAGAGAGGATACTAGATTCATTCCTCCAAACCCAAGACAACAACCATGAACCAGCTTCATTCAAGGTGCATACAAGTACCTCCCACACTATGTTAGAGGGGGCCTTAGTGGGTCGGAGTCAGTAGACGATTAGAGCGCACAGGTGGATCTTAGAGTTGCAGACCTATCAAGGTTGGATGTCGCTTGACATAGAGCCACAGCCATCTAAGTTATCGTGATCGACCAGCTCTGTCATTACACCCGACACGACCTCGGGATTAAGGCTTAGAGGTTAAGGCCTTGTGAGAAGCCAGTGATAGATGTGTTCTTCCCTAGGAGGTAGTGAGAGCCGGGATCCGATAGGGACCCGGGATTATGAGCGAGAGATCTCCCGAGATTCTCGCTTCATGGTGGACCCCTGGATCAGGTGTCACAAGATGGCATTGAGTCGCGTCAGGTGCGCACAACATCGGCCAGCCTGTGTGTGCACTAGACGATCATTCCACCACTCAGAGGTGGGTTGAGTTTGTCTTTAGACTACATCCAATGAAGACTCATAGTTCGAGTCTCAAGAAATGAAGAGTACTAGAGTGTGTTAGGCAAAGTAAAGTAAATAAGCATCCTCAAGGTGTAGAACTGTGGTTAGGTGTAAGAGACCGGGAGATATTCCTAAATTTCTGAATGAATGTAAGAGGCTCAAGTGTGTCAAGAGTTAAGTTAATCAAGATGAAAACACACGGCCAAAGCTATCACGTAGACTTAGAGCTGAGTGATGAGCCTGAGTGACTCGAGATTCGATACCCTTCGAAATCACATTGCGTTGTCGAGCCGCAAGGCTCTGGGATATGGTCGTTTCATACGTGACATGAACTAGGTTGACTGCCTATTGATTGTCAATGACAGACCTTGGGGTGTCGGCACAATAAAAGTATGTTATGTAGGGTTATGTAGGCGTGACTATATACATGTGTTAGAGACACGCCACAGAAGGTCTCCTGTTCATAAGGGTAGAGGAGCAATTGTCCTTAGTGGAATTCGCCTACAAACAATAGTTATCGTGCGGGTATACAGTGGCACCATATGAGGCATCGATGCAAGGGGCCATGTGCATCAATCGTTATGTTGGACCGAGGCGTGGAGAGCTCCATCACGTCCCCGACCTTATTAGAGACACACCTCCGAGAAGGTGAGCCTTACACGATAATGGTTTTCACTGGCCAGAGCCATGTGAAGAGCTATGCTGATATACGATGTCGACCCTGAGAGTTCGAGGTCGGGATCACGCTTTTCTCGAAGGTCATGCCTTAAGAGAGAGGTACCATTCTAAGAAGCGGAAGCTATCACGAGGTTTATCGGGCTCCGCTGAGAGACGAGGATGTGCTATTGCGGCACGGCCAAGGCACTCGCCGCCATGTTAGGTGCCCACGAAGATTTCATGTCTCTATGCTCGGCAAATTCCATCCAAATTTATGTGATCGGGACAGATTGAGGTTTACACCGATTTAATCTTCGGCGCAGGGACCGTTGTCCATTCGGGATACCGTGGACGTTTTGGCGACGCAAGACCGTGAGTTATGAGGTGTTATACAAGACTAATACAAAGAGTCAACGCTGAGCGCTTATGATTACCGATGCAGTGAGCCACCATATCTCTTGTTAAGGATTAGCATTTAGTTCACTGTTAATAATTAAATGACGAAATACACATGAGAGTAATGCCATATGATGTTATTATAAGATTTACAATTTCAATAAATCTTTAAGGAGTGGGGAGAATAAGCAATCCAAAGAAATTCCAAATTCTGAAAAATGACAAATCGTAATTGGACATAAAAATTGTACTCAAGTTAAAATCCCAATTTATTCCGGATTCAATGACTAAATCCGATTTCAATTGAATCATCTCGCGAAATCTAGCTAGCACGCTTCTATTCTCGCCGACCCGAGACAATCGGAATTTACACGTTTCGAGGCATCGCTGCCTCAGCCGTCGTAAAATGATATTCAATGTGACAAAAGTCACATAAAGACGTATCACGGGCCATAAGCGGTATGAGTAGAGAAAGGATGAAAATGGACACCAGAGAAACAATGTCAAAACTAGAATAAGACAAAATGGCATTGAATTTGTTTTAAGTTAGAAAAGGATAAAGAGGAACAGTGTCATCCTCTTCAAACAAAACATAAAAACACAAAGTGGATGATGCAGAGTTTTTTGATTTCTTTGGTTTGTAGAGAGAAAGCACTCCTTCTCTGAATCGTGAGATCCTCGACCGGCTCAGCCTTTTAATAAGAAGGAAATGGCTTCACGCGGAGAGGTTTCATGGCACTTGATTTATAAGTTTCACAACTCCAAGAGGTAGGGTTTCTCCTTACTTGGGTTTTACACTTTATTTAAGTGTTTTACAACAGCTTCTTGCTTGGTTTGAGGCCTTAACGAAAGTTGCTTGATCTGTTCCAAATCTTGGAACCGAAATGTTGGGATTTTGAGACCCACGAACAGTCCGTATCAGTTTTGCGGGCTGTTTGGGTTGTTAGTTGTGTAAATTGTGAAATAAATCAGGACAGTTGAACGAGGTCGCGAGGCCGCTTTGATCGGTCCTAAATCTTGGGACCGAATTGTTATAATATTTGAAACCTCAAATGGATAGCCCATGCAGTTCACGGACTGTTTGTGATGGGTATGATGTAAATTATGTATTAAATGGTGTTTTGGTATGTATAGGATCGGTAATGGCCGTGAAATTCGGGTTCACAAAGTGAACCAACGATTGGTGATTTTCCGGGAATAGTAACCGAGGGTTTCACTATTCCCGAGAATAGTGTTCACAAAATAATTTTTGTGAAATAACGCTATTAATAGTTATTCAAATCGACCGCCGTTTTGATCATTGAATTCAAATTTGAGCAATTTTGATGTATTGATGGTAGAAATTACATAACATGATTATGTGGTAAAGTTTATGAATATATGCATGTTTATATGTTTACATGTGATATGACTGTGATGGAATTCGCTGGTATCATGCATTCCATATGCCCGGGGCACTCTAGATGATAGGAGTGAGTGCATGAGGTGAGTCTAGAGAAAATGGTTCTGGAGGGTTGTCTAAAAAATGAAAATTATCTGAGGGTAGTCCATACTAAAATATCAATCAGGGTCAAGACTCCACCCAACTGGGACATCCATCTGAGGGTAACCATAAATAAGACTGACCGTCTGAGACGACCCAACTGATATATACACACTTGTGGTCCACAAACAAATGATAATAATTTCATATGAGGCTTAGGCGAGTGTGAGGAGCTCAAGGAGGACTCAGCACGACATCGGGCTTAGACATTCAAGTATGATCATGCATTTACTTGGGTGTGTGTTTATCTTGGAGCATTGCACTGCACTTAGGTGGAGTAGCCCACTTAATGTGATTCCACTACTCATGAGAATAGGTCACCTCTAGATTGGCTTATTTTACAGGTACAAGGAGCTATAGAATAATTTTGGTCCTTGTGAGACAGAGGTTTGAAGAAAAAGTTTTAATAGAATAAGCTATAAAGTATTACATGTATTAGAATTGTTTTAATTTTTAATATGTTGTATAAGAGTAAAATTCTGAACTTTGAACCATGGTTGATAGTTAGATATCACATACTGTTATGAATATTGGTTTATGGGCCTAAGTGGCTTCGCTTTTAATCATAGACAGTTATATCGACTGCTTGGGGACAGGTTTTGTACAGGTTTTGTATTTGGCAGTATTTCCACAGCATTATAGGAGACTCTCGCCTCGATTTTCGTGAAAAATGTCGGGTCACCCGACATTCACTAGTATTCCGCGGGTTGACGGGTAGTCAACTTAATTCCTAAGCCAGCGCAATAGTGTTACATGTTCCTCTCGAAATTCTGACAAGATGCCTATGGTCACAGGATCTGCTACCATTAACTTAGTGCTTACCTATTCAATGACCACCTTCATGTCTTTAACACTCCCCCGAATGGCTAAGTACTTTATGTTGATGTGTTTACTTCAATTCTCACTTTTGTCATTCTTAGCCAAAAACAAAGACTTCGAGTCATTACAAACAATATAATCTTAAGTGGGTCTGGATGGAACCAAATTAATCGCCAAGTTTAATTATAAAACTTTTGTTATTTAAACACCATGTGAAGGTTCAAAACAGAACGAGCTTCGATCATGGAATTAGTCATCAAGGTTTGCTTCATGCTCCTCCAAGACACGGCTCCACCTGCCAACATAAAAATGCAACCTAATGTGGACTTTTTGGAGTCCAGGCAACCAGTGAAGTCAGCATCAGAGTAGTCAATCACTTCCAAATAAATGGTTCGTTTGTACGCCAACATGAAATGCTTTGTACCCTGAAGGTAACGCATCACCTTCTTTGCAATTTTTCAGAGTTCTACCCCTGGATTACTCTGATATCTACCTAACACTCCAACGACATAGGAAATGTCAAATTTGGTACAAACCTATGCATACATGAGACTTCCAACAACCAAAACATATGGTATGTCTCTCATTTGTTCCCGCTCAAGATCGTTTTTCGGGCACTGGTCTAAGTTGAACCTATCACCTTTCACAATGGGAGTTAGACTGGGGAAACAATCTTTCATCTGAAATCTATCTAAGACTTTGTTGATATAGGTCTCTTGAGACAAACCTAAAATGCCTCGAGATCTTTCTCTATGGTTCTTAATGCCAATGACATAAGATGCCTCATCCATGTCCTTCATTTCAAAGTTCTTAGAGAGGATTTGTTTCACATCATATAATGTTCCCATATCACAATTTGCTCGCAAAATATCATCCACATATAAGACAAGAACACATATCTTACTCCCACAAACCTTTTGGTATATACAATTATCCATGAAATTCTCTTTGAAACCGAAAGAAAAGATAACCTCATTGAACTTTAAATACCATTGTCAGGATGCTTGTTTTAAATCGTAAATGGATTTATTAAACTTGCAAACTAAATTCTCATCGGCACTAGAGAAGAATCCTTCAAGTTGTTTCATATAAACCTCTTCTTCTAGCTCACCATTAAGAAATGCAATTTTCACATCCATCTTATGCAGCTTTAGATCAAAATGAGCTACTAAAGTCATGATCACACAAAGAGAATCCTTCTTAGATACGGGAGAACAAGTCTCTATGTAGTTGATACCTTCTCTTGGACTGAACCCTTTGGCCACAAGTCTTGCCTTATGTCTCTCAAAGTTGCCATATGAGTCCTTCTTAGTCCTAAAGACCCACTTACACCCTATGGTTTTTATACCGCAAGGCAACTCAACGAGATCCCAAACTCGATTAAAGGCTATGGAGTCCATCGCCACTTTCATGGCTTCATACCATAAGTCAGATTCCTTGGAATTTACAGCTTGTGAAAATGTTTGTGGATCATATTCGACTCCAATATTGTAATTTGATTCTTGGAAATACACAACATAATCACTAGGAATAGCTGAATTTCTAATCCTTGTAAATCTCGCTGAATTTCTAATCCTTGTAAATCTCCTTAATGCTATCTCTTCATGAAGAACTAGTTGTTCAATTGGATGCTCAATCAGTTGTTCCTCGACAACGTGATCTATAGGTTCAAAAGTTTATGGATTCTCAATTACTGGTTGTCTTATACTCGTTTCTACCTCATGGGTATGTATGACAATCAGCCTATGACTTGAACCAGAGGTCTGACCTTGATAGTGATCTTTTTAGAAAAAGTGTCATGAAATTGACCACTCCCACCGAATAAGTCATTCGCAAGAAACTTCATGTTTCTTAACTCCACAATCCAAGTGGTGTGAGACAGACATTAGAATCTATAACCCTTGGATTTTTCAGCATATCCAATGAAATGCCCACTAATAGTCCTTAGGTCTAGTTTCTTTTTGTGTGGATTATAAATCCTTACTTCATACATGCATAGTATATGTCGCAAACCGAGTTCCTAACCTTTGAATAACTCCAACAGGCCTGACCCTTTGGTCGAACCGTGTTTAATATATACATTGTCGCCTTTAAAGGCCTCAATCCATAAGAATTAAGAGTCACATACCCTCATACTCCTTACCATGTCCATATACCTGGCTTGATTTTTCCACCACACCATTCGTCCGAGAACCAGGGCATGGTGTATCACAACAATCCCATGCTCTTGAAGAAACCTAGCAATGGACCTCGGTGCTCGCTCCATCTCTCAATGGTAACACACTGGTAGTACTTCCACCTCTCCTATTTAACTTTCACTATCTTTATTTGCTTCTCGCATTGCTACTTCAGCCTTGAATACCTTAAAGGGAGGTTCACTTCTTCGTCCTGGGGATCTAAGACAGAGATACATGTAACGTGAGTAGTCATCAATGAAGGTGATGAAGTATTTCGGATCACTTCCGTCCATATCAAGACAACAAATGTTTATATGTATGATATCTAACAAATGTTTTCTCCTTGTTGCACCCTTTTTTGACTTTCTGGTTTGCTTTCCCTTAATGTTATCCAAACATGTCTCAGAGTCAGTAAAGTCCAAGGGTACTGAAAATTTCTTCATTCACTAAACTTTATACTCCTTCACATGTGTCCTAATCTCCGGTGTCATAATAAGGATGATTCTTCATTCATAACACTTCTTTTAATTTCAGTAGTTAAACTTAATGAGTTATAAGCATTATTATCTTGCAAATGTACTGAATAGATACCATCACATAGAGTACCATATCCAATAATTTTTCTTTTATTAAAAAATTTAAAACCAGTATCTGTAAAGTTACATGAGATTCCAAAAGGTACAAGTGTCGATATTGAAATTAAATTCCTAGAAAAACTATGAACTTAGAACGTCTTCTCCAATTAAAAAATAAAGCCGCTCGACAACTCTAAACTGAAAGTGTCGATGGCTTCAATATGTGAGCTTGACCTCCCACCTAAATGGATGTATCGCTCACTGACAGGCTTCCCGAGGTTTCGCATACCTTGTAAGGTATTTGAAACGTGGATTGTTGAACCATAGTTAATCCTCAAAGTGTTATGATTAACATTTGTGAAATTTGATTCACAACATACGAATGAAAATGAAGTACCTTTCTTTTCAAGCTAGACTTTATGCTTCGTGTAATTCTTCTTCATGTGTCCCTTCCTTTTAGAGAAGAAACACGTAGACTCCTTGATGTCTACCTTAGTTTATACCTTACTCTTTCCCTTGTTCTAAGCCTAATTCTTCCTTTTATTACTAGGAATGGTGAAAAGCACCTCTTCCCCTTGTTCCATGAGTAGTCGTTCCTCCTCTTGTACACATATGATTAGGAGTTCACTAATTGACCATTTCTCCTTCTTGTGTGTGTTGTAGTAGATCTTAAATGGGCTATACTAGGGAGGAAGAGTGTATAGAATGTAATGAACAAGAAAGGACTCCGACGTGGTTAATTCAAGGTTCTTTAGTTAAGCCACTATGTCCATAATGCACATTATGTGATCGCACAGGCCGTCCATTTCAGTGAGCCTAAGGTGGAGAACTTTATTATAAGGGTATTGGAGAGAGATTTTTCAGACTTGGCGAATTGTTCATCAATTGCCTTTAACAAGTCCCAAACTTTATCGTGCTTCTCAAAAAAAACCACACATGCTAGTAGAAATATGAGTTTTAATGAACATAACGGAGATGTGCTTAGACCTCTCCCACTTTTCATACAACTTAGTAGCAGCTTTAATGCCGGTAGATGAGATCGTCGAGGGTTCATATTTTGTAAAATCGAGGTAAATTTGAATTTTTTTTAAAAAAAGGGCAAAACAGTAAATTACCGCTACATTACAGGTTGCAAACCTTGAATTTTTCTAGATCTCGTATGAAGAAATGGATCTCATCATTGGATTTGTCTCACAAAATCTAGTTACTAGACAAAATTCGTTGAATTCCGAGATAGTCAGATTTTTCACGAATTTCGAGGCAACAAGTGTCCAGTAAAACCTAAAAACATGAGATTTTGAGAAATAATTTAACAAGTTTATTAAAAGATCGAACTTGAATGATAATAAACAAATCGCTTTGGCTAGAAACGGAACTGTAAACCAATTTGCATGCAATACGTGGCTCGATGTGAGCCACCCACTTAAACTTAAGTAAGGGGATTTGGGAACAAGAGAGAGGGGACCCCATTTCTTGTCTAGGGCTGGTTTTCATGCGTAGAGAGAAAGAGAGAGAGAGGAAGAGAGAACCAAACTTCTTTTCGCGATCTACAGAGTTCTATCTAGTCTGAGTCTGCCAGGCTGGTGGAGCTTTAAATATCTACTCGACCTAGGGCTACGCGTGGGTACCAAAACGTGGATTTCAATAAGATACAAAAGAGGAGTTTCAGAATCAAAGATCATTAGAGGCTTCCCACCCGCAATCACACTTCGTTAAGAGGCAGTGGATTCTTCCTACTGGCCTCTAGTCTCATCTCGCGATTGGGTTAAAAATGGTGGAACGTGCCAAGGGATTATTCTGGGCAAAAAAGGGCCCAAACCCGATTCATCGCCAGGTGAAGGTGGCCGCCTAGCGGCACAAACTCGCCCAGGCGAAGGTGGCTTCGCCTAGGCGAGCCCGAGGTCAACTTCCACGTTGTGTTCTATTTCACCAAGGCGAACCAGAGATGTCCTACTACAAGTCGTCAGACTTTGTAACGTAGTGGACCGCTGGCACCTGGGCTTTGTGAAGTGTCCATGGTATGCCCGTTATTTACAGCTATTTAGTTGAAATCCTTGCCTTTAGGGACTGTTTTGATTGAAAATAATTAATTTGGACTAATAAGGGCTGGTTCGGTCGAATTATGGTCCTGCTCAAAGGTCATTAATAATATGGCGCTAAGAGCCGGGGTTATGGGTCACTGGGTCGTTGTTGTGGGTACCCTAGATGCCACATTTTTTCCTTGAGGATTGCTATGTTGTTTCTTGATATGTGATAGCATTAAAGGCTGCTAGGATGATGAATGTTAATATGTGTGTTCAAATGTATGAACATTGAATGAATGTTTGTATTGGAAATTATATGCATGTGATATAATTATCCAAGATACAAGGTAAGCCATATGGTTTATATTGTACATATGACATTCATTACATGTGGGACATGACATTAATTTGCAATGGCACATTGCATTGCATATGCACGAGAACATCGCATTTCATGCAAGTATGGAAAATAGACCAAACACCAAAATCGTGATTACGAGGGCTCACATCGTTAGACCTAAGTCTAATGTCAGAAATCTCAACATTGAAAGAAACGGAAAAATTATGTTAGGTAATAGCAAGAAGGGCTAGACACTCCCTTGGGTGAAAGACCTGGATTGGTTTACTACACTCTGACGGTGAAAGTCCAAAAAGTGTAGACGGTATGCGGAGCCGGTGGTGAGACTCGAAAAATCCGCTACCCACAAAAGACATAATGGTTTTGTATATAAAATGTTTATTAGAATAATGACATCCAAAAGTTTTGGTTTATAAAAACATGACTTTTGTTTTGAAAATGATCATTGGATGTAATCTATCAATGACGGTTTCTATCACACATGGTATTAGACAGTGGTGAGTCGAAAGACTGCACGTGCATGAGCCGGTTCATCTATTTCATGGCATGATGCGTAGATTCCAAGTTACAATTGGCATATACTTATCTCTTTGGAATTTTGATGTGAAGTGTAAGCATTGTATGTGCACTTAGGTCATTAGGTGGGAAGTAGCCTCTGTAGGAGTTTACTCTACTGGGCGTGACTCACCCTATATGGGAAAACATTTCAGGTGCGAGAAATGCGCCGGTGGGTGGTTCTCTTTAGGGGCCGCGAGAGTGAAGAAAGCCGGTTTGTGGCTTTGTGATCATTTTGTAAAATGTTTGAAGTAAATTCATTTTGACATGTATAAATGTGTTTATGAGTGAAATTGAACTCATATGTGTGACGCCCCAAACCCAGTCCGTTGACTGGTCTCACAACTGCTGAAATCTCATACCGCCTCGTATCACTTGACGATACTTATAAAATGGCCACTGGGCCCCCATCAATACTCATCAATATAAAATTCAACTATATAATAGTCCAAGAGTTATTTGACATTTAATACACACACAGTATTAAAATCTACAATTTTAATACATACATTCAAAACATCAAAGCCATTGAACCCGACTTTCTTCAAAATTTGTCTAAGAAGAACAGCTTCGAGCCGCCTCAGAGTACAAAAAAATGTGTTCCCCGACAGTATGAGCTTATCGCCAAGAGTGGAATCACCCTAAATGGTTACTTCACCTAAGTACATGTAATGCTCCATTTAAACACACACTCAAGTAACATGATCTCACTGAATGCCCAATGCCTGCTCCCATGTCTCGAGTCCTCATCGACTTCACACTTGCCTAAGCCATGTATGAGAAAAATATCATTTTCAAAACAAAACTTATTGTTCTTGAAAATACATCACCAAACGCGTTTTAAAATACACTCACTCTCCGGCGAGACCGATCAGAGCCCTAAACAAATATGGTCCTCATCCCGAAATGATCTGGTCGCCCATCTCCAACCCACTCCTCCGGAAAATCATCCTGTGAAATTCTTTCGCAACCATGTTCATTTTTCTCGTAGTGTCTCATAATGACCAACACTACCCTGTGCTATCAAAGGCATATGTTCATTATGCAATTTCAAACCATTTATACAATATAAATGTTTTAATATATTAATTATAACATTCTCAATTAATTCACACCACATGTAATTCAACAATATGGATCAACAACACCTAAATTATTTCACTATAATTCTACAATTTCATCCCATGTTGTTTATACACACAATTATATTCCATATATAATTGAACAAATCAATTTTATCTCCAATGGCCTTATACACTAAAACACAAATTTATTTAATAAATTATTAAACAAACACCCTAAACAGCCCCTACACAGTCATGGACTGTCCAAATGGGCTCCAAAATTCTCCAAAATTTCCACACTTCTGCTCTAAGATTTGGATCGATCAAACGGCCTCATACTCTTAACCACGCCAAAGATTAAGTGTGCAAACACTTAAACAGCAAACAAGAGTGATGGAACTCCACTTCACGTAGCTCTGTCAAAACTCCAACTCCTTTTCGTGTCCACGTAGCTCGTCACAGAACACTTCGCTTCACCCTCACTAATCCACTCCACTTCAGATCCGAGAAAGGCTAAGATAGAAAAAAACAAATATCCCTCCTCTCTCCTCCAAACTCTCTCCCTCCACCTTCTCCTTTTATGATGGATTTTTTCATTTATTATTACATTATAATATTACATTATTATTATTATTATTATTATTATTATTATTAATATTTGATACATAACTTATATTGTCCATCTGGTCCCGCTTTCTCTCCTAAAATTATTTTCAGCTTCACTATTTTAAATAAACTTTAATCTTGCCTATTTAATTCTTTCAGATTTTGAAAATCTGTCTTCGGTCATGATTATTTATTACCCAGAATGCAAAGAGTTCTAATTATCTTTAATTCTGACAAACTTTCTCAAGCTCAATAGATTTCTGAGACGCAATTAACGTAATAAATCCATTATCTTCTGAGATCTATAATTTTCTGCTTTCAACCCAACATTACTTTACTATTTTTCTAAAAATTTAGAATTTTCTCAAGCCATAATATATTTTTTTTGTAAAAGAAGTAATGATACAAAATACAGATTCTTATAAAGATTAACTTAAAATTGGTGCTCACGCCTAGGGTAAACTGGTGTGTCCCATAAGTGGTTTTTAGCTCACTCAAAGTAACTCAAATAGCTACGCACTATTTCTTTCCAATATATATATTCTTCAAGATGGTTTTTGTAAAGAGCTCCAGCAAAGTGGGGCCCCATTTGGCTATGAAATGATAGTCCCAGAATGGGGACACACAATGCAGACTGCATACATATCCACGTTAGCTTCCAGTTTGAATAATGCTAAATCAACCCACCGATTTGTGGCGTCAACACTGGTACTTTGAGCAATAGTGCCATTATACTTTATAGGTATTATTCAAACCATTTATTTATTGTACTTCTGCTTCATGCTAATATGCCACACATGAATTTGTGTTGTGGCTGGTGTTGTGTGAATAAATATACAATTAAAAGTGTATGGTGAGGAACCCTGGGGTTAGAAAACATAAACCAAAATTAGAAGAACAACCAATGAAAAGAAACGAACTTAGATAGTTCGAGAGTGTTTGAGGTCTGTCAAGAGTTGGTCATATAACATGGTTAGACAAGGAGAGAAATTCAAAGCTACATCAATCTTTATTTTCAGATACCCCAGATGACTGAATTGTTACAGCCAAACCTAGTAGTCTGTTAACTGAACATCCAACCAAAACTAGGATACCTGTAACTAGATACTACACTCATTGGTCCCATTTACCTTAGTTCACAGATTTGTTAAAAACTCATAAAAGCTCCTCTTTGTTCAAAGGGTTTCACCCAATATACAACCTATATAATAATTATATCCACACCCATCCTGTAATTCTAACAAGTAAAGTAAAATAATTTTAAGTACAAGGTCTATCTCAACACATCCTCAAGATACAACTATATCACAATAGTCCATAAGAGTTTACGGCAACACTCTTTGTAGGCATAACAGATAGATACATGTCAAAACAACTACCAAAGCCAAAATCCTGATTTCACAATTATGTTTTTCGGTAACGCCTGAAATCATCAACAATTTTATAAATATGCTTTAGGGTATAATAATTTAATTGTATTTTCTCCAATGCTTAAATTACATGCAAAATGTGAAAAAACATAAAACCAATTTATATATGGATAAGAATTGGGTAAAAATTTAAAATATAATCATACCACATAAATGGTATGTAATATTGAAATGAAAATGATAAACAATGAATGAAAGAGAAATAAAGTCTGACGTGTACTAAAATAGGAATTAATGTGTCAAACACAGCCTTTATAAGTTGATGTTAAGAACAACTGGTTTTAAGAGAGTAGTCTCATTATAATATGTTTTGAAAAGCTTAGGCAACCGATGAGAGAAAGAAGGAGATGAGCGTAAGATTTTTATTCCACAATAGAGCATGATCAGTTAAAGAATGAATAATAGGAATATGAACATGGTAAGAGATTTATGGTAAGAGATTAACCTCAACCTTCTTGACTGTGCCTGTTTAGAGCTGGAACCCTGCTTTGGTGATGTAACAAAATATTTAGTCATCAATAAATGCCTGTTGTTATATATTGTTTGATCTAGAATCATCCTCAATTGATAATTTCAGATAAAGCAAATGGTTTTTGTGAGATGTCAAAATTTCAAAACCGTGTTTTTGCTTTAAATATTGATCTGAATATCACTATCCAAATTGAGTGATTCAAATTTATATAGAAGCTTATACTTCAGATAAAAATATAATCAAATATTATTCAAATTTAACTCAATAGATTACAACATAAAATTTGAGCCGCTGAGTTCGCAACACTAAACCAGCCCATGTTTCTTTGTTTCGAACAAGCTTTTGAGATAATAAGTTGAGTTTCACTATCTAAATTACATGATTCAAATTTCAATAAACTGACTCTAGTGAACAATCTGCAATAAGACATCGTAAATTGGACCCACTGTAATCTGTAATCGTTTAAAGAGATATGTTTACTTGAAATTAGTTATATGTTGAAATAGAATGAACCCATAGAATGTTGAGATATTATGGTGGATATGCTCAATTGGATATCCAGCTTCAATAAAAATATATTTATAGAGGAACAAATGACTAAGGAAGTTTGGGTAAAATATAGTTCATTTGTTCTAGAAAAAATTTACAAGGAAGGTAAGGCAGGAGGCCAACTCAACTAAACTAAATAAGTCAAATCTGATACATTGTTCTCTAATTGCATGGATTATGGGTTAGCTATTATAAAACCCGGAATTGGTCTTAGATTTGAGATAGGAATCAAGGTGACAACTGGGTTTGATCTCTATTTTCTTACTCGCACAAATTAGTTTTGTCAATATTAAATGATTTTCAATGTGCCTGTACACATCATTTTAAAGATTTTGAGAAAACTATTTGTGAAGATTGCCAGAAAAAATTCATGAGGGGCTTGAAATGTGCAATGATATAATATAAGCACCTGGTTGTATTTTCTATGATCAATTTGTCGCTCTTAAGGAATGTTATCCACATCATATTTTAATAAGATAAGATTTGGATATACAATAAGTATCAATCAAAAAGCACAGAACTGGAATTTAATATAGTGTCACTCCAGACTATCTTAGATGCACATGGTAAGTTCACAGTAATTATTTTTTTTGATAACAATGCTGTTCAAGACTGGGACTGTTATAAATCTTTATTCTAGCAAAGCAAAGTGGTAGATCCAGGTTATGATCTATATCATGATCAAAATATTAATAAACAGAATGTAAGATTTATTTTAACTGAAGATCAGATATGAAAGGTGATATCAATCACTGAACATATGAAATAAGATATAATGATTGTATTGCATTTGATCATTCAATAGCGGTCTCAAAAGCGCAATATTTAAAAGTTTGACAATCAAGAATGGCGTCAGATATAACCTGATGAACCGTCAAGAAAATGCTTAGCACGTTGTTTTTATCATCACGTTAAGCAACGAGTGAATATGTCTCTAGTGCCAAAGACCACATGGGAACACCATTAAAAACACACATTATAAAAGTGTAAGTTCCAACGTTACAATACATGAAACCCATGGACCACTTTGATACTTTTTAATAAAACCATGTTGAAAACGGTTCCATAAACATTGTAAAATTATTATATTTAAACAATACAATGTCATGAATGCATAAAGGCGAAATGATAAACGGGTACATAACATACGAATTAAAATGTGTATCGAGAACAAAATGACGTGCGCAGTTAACGCGATATATACGTATATTTTCATAAGGATCATTATCTCAAATAATATTTGTCGTGTTTACCGAGAAAATGAATTCTGTATCAGATTTCAGAAGAGAGGATTGTGTCCTAAATCCGGCCGACTGAAGCCGGGTCGACAGTAATCAAAGCATAAGCTCCTCACAGTCCTCTTATACCTAAAATATGGTCCCACGACGGGATGACCAATGCTAGTAGAGAATAATTCCTACAAGGGCTATTCCCCACCTAAGTGCACATGCAATGCCATTTCACACATTCAAGTAAAAACATACACATTCCTACTCAAATGTCTATGCTACGATTATAAATGTGACTCACCCATCCCATGTCCCGAAGTTCACCAACTCCCCATGTACATGCATATGTCGGGTGTGAAAAATCACTACTTCTGTTCCATTAATGACCATTTTTCCAAAACAAAAGCTTTTTGTTTTATAAAACAAAATCCATTGACAACCCTTTATATCAATTTGCTTTTTACCAAGTCCTGCGGTCTGTGGCAATAAACAAGTTTCAACTGAGCCTTCACACGCTTCCAAACTTTCAATTTTCGTTGGATGGTGAATGTTGTCCGACCAAAATATTAATATCCAATCACGGGGTATCTAACCTACTTTTGCACACCCAATACACGTATTAATTTCTTTTCTGAAGCACTAAGGAGGATTCATTGCACGCTGTCCCATTTTACTTCCAGCCCACAACACCAAATACAAGGTCACCTCACCATGGACTCACACCCATGTCATGTGATAAACCCACAATAAATGCACAAATGCCACATTATGTATCTCATGCTATATGATCAACAAATGCCCACTGTAATAGTTTAAATCATACAAGTTTAAGCACCATGGATAAATTCATACAGAATACATACACTATTCCGCTTGATCTATATATTCATTATATACCCCAACATATCACAACAGCCAATGACAAGTTATCTACATTTTTCACCACTACGTAGTGACATCAACACCCGTTATCAACTACTGCCATATCACCAAAATTTTATCAATCAGTGCAAACGCCCGCAGCACCCACATATCAATTCTTTGAGACAAAGAACAGAAACACCCAAAACCGTAGCACCAATGTCACCTGTACAGGTTAAATTTAGACTCAAAGAGATTTTGAGTCCAAGAACGCAGAAATCTGGAGTTCAAACGAAGCGTGTCGCTAAAGTCAAGTTGTCAATTGGGCACAAAAGTAAAATTGTTAGATCAAAAACCAAGCCCTACACCACGAACATCAACACTCGCCAAACAGCAAACCGTTAAACAGCTTCTTCGTTCAGTCCTCGACTAATCATCCACTACACAAAAGTCGATGCCCAACCACGCCACTAGAATCAAAGCTAAGAATATGAGTAGCCAAGATACCAGCACTTCATCTCGAAACATCAGAAGGCCCTTTAATCGCCGTTAATAAACACGCCCCAGATTACTGTCGTCCAAATAAACCCTTACATGGCCATTATGCATAAATAACCAACAGAGAGAACCTCTACATTTTTAACACACTGAACCCTCGCTTCTCACCCAATGCCAGAGTTACCATTACTTGGACTAATTTGTTTTGCCCCGACGTTGCTTTCAATCATTGAAACATTTAGAGATTCTGAAGGAAGTGTCGTTTTTCTTTTTTCCTCTTCATCTTATCTTTACCTTTTGTCTCTCACGTGATCCCTCCTTTTTTTTTTCGTTTCTAGTTTTTTCCTTTGCATTTTTCACCTCACCAAATGAATTTTTGTTGATTTCCTCCGCGTGAGAGGAAATCCCACTCTAACATCAACTTTAATATGTCACATTTTCCGCTGTCCATGTCAGCACTTGACACATGTTCTAGTGCGCTGTACTTTCACACCACATGGCCTCATGCCATGTGTCCTTTCTCCATGAGCTGCCATGTGGAAGCCCCTATCATGCTATGTAATCAATTCATGAGCACCCGAGCACTGGTGCCCTCTAAAAAACGAAATTCAATTATCCTATAATTCAACTAAATGATTTGGAAACTAGATTTGCTGTAGATAAATCTAACCACGGTCTGCTTGTCATCCGAGATCTAGTACCTCCATATTTCCACCTATAATATAGCACAATCATCGCTACTTTTTAAAAAATTAAATTTTTCTCTGTACCTCCATCTCAAACAAGAAAGGATAATTGACATGTATCGTCTTCGCTCCCATGTTTAGCTTCTTCCACCGCTGCGGATGCCATCATGGCGACTTTTATTAACCTCATAGTTTTTCCTCGCAAAACCGGGGTCTCGATTGGTTATCCATGAGAGACCGGTCTTCCTCGAAGGTCCATCCAGACAACAAACTAATGAGCGATCCTGATGTTTCCGGAGCATGAGATATGGAAGCCACTCGTGGACACCGACAAACCCCATCATCAACGAGATAATCGCGCCTTCACCCCGGCGGTTCTCGGCGCACCCACACTTCTACATAGTCCCCCCGTCACCAACCCTTTCAGCATATCACTTCTCGAAGATCGATGTTCACCTTCGAATCTCAGAGATGATTATCTGTCACGGAACCCTCCTGAATTCAGCTCGAGAAAAGTGTTTATCAAATCATCCTTTCGAGAGGTGCAGCGTTCTCTTAATCGTAACCGTTCCGTGACGGATTCTTTCTCCGATCTTCCCATTTAACAGTAGACCGCGCCGGCATCCCGCAAAGTCCGTGGTGTCATCCCAGAGACGCCAGATGTAATCAATATGTCGCAGCAATCCATCGACAAATATTCTCCCGAACCGGTGATCCGCACGGCGATGTCACAAAGAGGTCATCCAACGATATTCCCTCAACAGTTGTTCGATCGGCGATACGCGAACATCACTGAACCGTGTCTGGCGGTCTTCCGAAAAACTTTAATAATGAGTCGAACCCCAGATCCACCGATGTTGACAGATCGGCACACCGCCGCAACCAAAGAACTTCGACGCAACCACTCCTCCACATAGTCATCCGGTGTCATAAACAGCAACGAAGGGTCGGCCTACTATCACCCATAATCGCATCATGCTTCCCGATGTCCGCCATGAGTCCAAATCCACTGGCGGTGTTCACTTCCACTTTACTACCTTCAATGGTCGGAGTAGCCCGCCGCCGGGTGCTCTTCACTACCATCGACACACAGACATCTCAACAAGTCCTACCGCCTTCATCCTGGCTTCCAAGAATACCGCACGGCATCACGCGATATCTTCGCGCGGCACCCAATGCATCGCAAAACTGGGAGACATGGAACCTGAGCAGATCCTCCCGCATCTCAACACAATCAAACCGCTCCGGCGTCCCCGGCGATTTGGTCATTCAGTTTAATCGTTTTCATTAATCGTGTTCCGACTCGACTGTCCCCGATGGATACCGTCTTACCGCCCGCCGACTCCAACCCGCTCGGTTAGGATGGCGAAATGCGACTCCAAAACTCCAGCCGATCACAGCGGTATTGCAATCAAACTGATCCATCGTTTCAAAGCGCCCACTCCTAGGAAGCCAGACTGTTGACTAAGGCTTCAGTGACTCAGACTCAGTGTGATCGGGCCCATCACATTCGCCTCACCAGACAGTGCAATGTGAAATCATAATCCACAGCCCCCATCCACCTGCTGCCCCATGTTGATCGTCCCACAAGGTAGGTGATATGTTTCTTAGACTTTGTGATCCGAAACACCTCAAACTGCCACTGATAGATAAGAAGGCCAAATCTCTAGTTGAAAATACCAAGTCCTGCCAATCCATGTCGCAGGGTGATCTTCTTGTACTCTTCCGAATCGATCAGAACCATGTAATCCACAACCCCCCCATTCACATCAAAAAACACATCCCACCCGCCCTTCAAGGCATCATAATACATCAGGTAATCTTGTCCCTGACTATATCGAATGCCGAGCCAAGTAAGCCTTCTTCTTCACCCCTGAACACTTTCTCACATACAAATATTCTACTCAATTGATCTCCTTCCGGTCAATCTTACTTTCAGGTGGTTTAACCAAGAAGTCTCAATAAATCTCCCACATTCCCCGCCATCTCAGAAACTGCTGCAGATCTCAAAGACCACTTCGCCTCTCCCAACAGTAATCACTGACCTCTCTCCTTCAACCACTAATACAATCTCTGGGTCTGAATACACATCCTTCAAGAACTCACCCTCAGTACTAAAACTTGTGCCATCAACTGTGTGTACAACCAATGTTCTTGAGGGCCCGAGAACAATCCCCGGGCGATCCTCATGCTCTCCCAAACCAACATCAAATTCACCACAAAGACTATGACAAATGATTCATAGGTTGAATACCCCATACACATCCATAGGTGCCGGAGCGATTCGCCGTTTTAATGCATCAACGTGAACTCGAATGCCCAGACGCGTCCTAAAAACACCCAAGAATATCTCACGTCCAACCCTGTGGCGAGAGCAACCCCAGACAAGATCTATCTTAGAAGAAGAGTGAAGCTCAAATGATCACAGATCGAATCCCATGCGCCAAATTCTTGACCATAATCCTATTCAACTGCTTAATTCACGCAGCCTTGAAGGGTGTCCTCTTCTTAGCAAACAACTGAGTCACGCCGTTACATGGTGAAGCGTTCGCCTAATGGCAAACTATCCAACGACTCCTGGTCGAATCTCATTGCACCACCCAGCACCATCCCATGCAAACAAATGGGCAACAGAGGTTGTGGTGGCGAATCAATACATAAGTCTGCATCCCTGGCAGAGGTAACTCGGTAGTCATCCGAAACATCTCATACTGAACCACCCAGTAGATCCAAATCTTGTCTCATCTATCCTCTTCTGTGTGGTGTAAGGCTTTACTAGCAAACCCATCAACTACTCCAGTTATCTAGCAGATAAGGTTCAGTGGGTAAAGACTTGCTATCCTCTCAACGTAAATACTAATAAGATCGCCCTGTGTAGGCGTGTAACCTCATACACACAATCAATGATCACCTGAAAATGTCAACCACTGATCCTAAAATTATACCTTAAAATCGACATATGTCTATGACCTCTAAATAATAGTGAGAAGAATCCAAGAGGATCTCAACTCACAATCCCACGGATCAACCAATCCTCACTCTAGATTCATCCACGGTATACAGCATCCCGCCATGCATGAGATTTCTGAGCGATCAGGTCACATAAAATTATCGGTTACAAATAGGAACAAAAACATATGAATGCACCTATGTGAATGATTTAATCCATGCCCAACACCCATGCCCGGTAATCAGATTCTTGATAACAAGAGTAACAGGCTAGTATCGCACTCATACTTATGGATATCTCACACCCCAAGCCCTCAGGTAACGCCACGGCGCTCATACCAAGTCGTGATCAAAACCTGTGAAAACCGTCGATCAAACCATAACCCAGAAAACTGGTGGATCGTGCAACTCTGGATACTACACTATTAGTCCAATGACCGGGTCCACATTTCGCCAAAAATCGGCGTAGTCTTCTTTGTTCGAGGAGCTCTATCCACATACAACCTCAGAGGTCAGATATCATCCATGACCCATCCAAGGTTCGGTCAGCGGTAATAACTCACATGGTCCATCCGCCTTAGTATCTCAATATACAACCATATCATGAATATCCATGCAAGAGCTTGCTGGCAACACTCTTATGGTAACATATGAGGCATGTCAAAACACCACCAGGCAGCAAAATCCGCCTCTTCACACCATTGAGGCCTCTTATTGAGCCATCCTTCGATACCTGAAATATAACTCCCACAATTCAAAGAGCACTTTTTCCAGAGAATACACAAGGTCTATTCCCCACCTATGTGCATGCAATGCCACTGAGCAGATCTAAGTAAAAACATACACACTTAACAAACATCATGCATGCTGGCTGATGAAATGTGACTTCACTTGTCCCAGCGTCTCAGTCCTTCACCGACTCCCTCACACTAACACATATGTTGTTATGTCATGAAACCGCCATTGAAATCATACCACACTACTTCAAAATAAAAGCTTTTTTGTTTTATAAATCAAAACCATTAATAAATTCAATATTCACTATTTTTACTAAGTCCACGTAGGGTAGTAAATTTTCAACTTCACCCGCAGCTTCAGACGCCTTCCGGTACACTTTCGAACTTATTGATATATATGTCTAAGAACTACATCACTAAGGTTTTTCACCCTGAGGGTATCATCCTGATCGCACACATCACACACATATTTTTCAGATTTTTTTCTTTATGCTAACGGGAGACTTGTATTTCGACTTTATCCACTTAACAGAGCTCACACCATCACACCAAACACAATGTCACATCTTTCACTGCTGTGAATCACACCCATGTCATGGCAACTCAGATAAATGTAATGCAATGTATTATATCAAATATAAAAAGAATGAAATG